>OW964558.2:43870103-44470103 GCA_943138885.2 Tholera decimalis
GTCCGGGGCAAGAATGCATGTGAAGCAGTCATCTCCTTCTACGAAACAGTTATGCAAGCGAAGGAGCTGATGAAGAAGGTGGACAATCTTACCTCCGCAGTGGAGCTGTTGTGGTGGACGTTAGTCATAGCCAGGATAGCCACGCCCATGCTGCTTCTTGCCAGGAGTAGTGCTACCATGCAGAAGGACATGCAGACCATCTGGACGTGACGGATGCCGAAGCCATAGTCTGGAGAGATAGCGATGAATGTTTGATAGACTGAATCTTACTGATATTATAAATCCGTAAGTTTTTGAGTATGGATATATATGATGGATGTTTGTTACTTTTTCACGGAAAAACTACTGTATCTGTATTGGGGATGTTACATAACTTCGACACCAGTTCCGATAGGTTGGAACTTCTGATTAATAACTAAAAGAATGATAATAATAATTACACAGATATATACAATTATACATAACAATAACTAATTTAAAATAAATATGACGGCGCTTTATATTTTAATAAGCTAAGTTAGATTTCATGGATGTCGCTGTTAGTTTAGAGTGTCGTGTAAATGAATTACTGAGTCTGTAACATTACATCCGATGACATGACACTCTGACACAACACCGAGCACTAGTGCACATTAAAGCGACGACGACGATTTATCGGCAGTATGATTTGAGACTCGGTCGGGATCGCACGGTCGTGCTACGCGTTCGGTGGAGGATCTGAATTGTGTTACCTATGTTGTTATCTTATTAGAACTGTGATTATTTTAAAAGGAAAGGATTATTGAATTGAAGTGATTGTGCTATAATAACTAGTGCTTCTATTTCCTTCGCCCGACAATCCATGCCTATAAAGTGAAATTTCAGCATTCAATCATCATCATCATGGATCCAATTAATATCGCATATGAGGACCTAGTCCCTTCAAATATTTCCTATTATGGAAAATCAAACAAAGAGCTCTTCCTCTCTCCTATGTATTTTAAATTTTGCTGTGCCCGATAGGGTCCATAATTGTTTTTTCTAATTTTATTCCACCTGTATGTGTACATTATGGATTGCAATAAATATTTGAGTACTTGAATAACATCTCCAATTCCGACTTCGGTTCCAACACTATTAAATCAGAGATGGAGGCACAGTGGCCGCGGTTAACGTATTTAAAACACTCATAATCATAATCATTTATTGACAGTTTTATGTAGTACAGACGCCAGCACATGAAGCTACCCGAAACTGTCAAATTTAAACCAACCTTGAACCTAATTTCTTTAACAATAAAGATGAAAATCTATTAAAGAAATTTGACAGATTGTTGTAGCTTGATGTGCTAGCGTCCGTACATTCACGAAGTTCCTAGCTCCTGTGCTAGTATTTACTGTATTGCAGGAGCCAAGTTGTTACCCATGAAAATAGGTTACAGTTATAAGCCAATAACATGAGATGAATTGAAAAATACATAATGAATTAAATTGAATGATGCTGAAAGAGCTTAAACAATAATAACAATAAAATAAAAAACAAATAAAAGATGATGACTACACTAATACTCAGCTGGATCCAGCTAGACTGGAAGCTAATACCAACATATTTGGAAAGAGGCTAAGTAGATGACACGTAGAAGAGCAATCAATCGTTCAACTCATGAATTTAAATTGGATAAAGTTAAGACGCTACGCAAATAAAGTTTCTAGTATAAAGACTTAGGGTTTAGTAAGGCAAATCCAATAGTAGATATCAGAGAAAATAGCGAACAATTTGAACTAATTAGATTTTAATTACCCGGTATCGTGCTCTAGTCACGTATTGAATTTCTTACTGCTAACTGAACTTGGCTAAGATTTATACCAATGAAGTTACCATGAATTGTTATTGCGATATTACTGTTTGAACAAGCTGCGCCCGTAACTTTATTATTGTTCTTTCCCCGTAAATACATACATAATTAAAGCCCGATCACGAAGGAATTCGCGTAAAAAAAGTGTATGTTACCCTTTATCCTCCCCTATCTTTCAGTGAAAGAATGATTAAAATTAGTAGAGGCGTTCCATAGATTATATAAATAAAAATACTGTACGGACACAATTGATACAATAAATAAATGTAAATAAATAATAATAATAGCCTGCAATACACGTTGGCCGAGCGTAGGCCAAAGTGAGCGTTGGCAAATAGGTACAGGGCAAGAAATAATGTCCACACGTTCGACAAGTTCATCGAACGCCAATGCAGTGCAGACGACCAATGTAGAAGAGGATCTGTACAGCTGCCCACACGTTGGCCGAGCGCATGCGAGTGCCTTTGATTTGTGACCAAAAACCGACACCGATCCGAAGTGAGGCAAGTGATCACGAGCAACGGCGAGCGAAGATAAGTTGCACCAAATGAGCTCTATACCAGGGACTGAATAACCCAAAAATTACGCTATCTTTAAATTGCGGTATGACGTCAAACCGAAAAATAACGGTTGCCGCTTTATTTCGATATCTAAATTGATTTCGGTACCGAAACTTTTTGTGTATAAATAGAAAAAGGTATATTTCGGTAGCGGTACTAAAACCTTAATTAATAAAGATATGAAAGAGACGGATATTGACCACCTCTGGCCCTTGTTGTTGAGTTTCTCATCAAATTGCATTAGTTTGGCAATGTCAAATAGCACACGAAAAGTTATAATTACAGAAAAAGGTAAGTAATAAATACTTATGTGGATACTGGTAATAAAGTGTAGAACAATAGTGTTAGTGTATAATATTTTCTTCAGCTAACTCATCGACTGGACTTTAGTAGGTATTTTTACTCATTCGTTTTTCAGATCAGAGCAAGATTAAAAAACGTGACATCATTCGCAAAAATCTTAATTCCCAGTCTGAAAATATGTCAACGGAATACGAAACTTTACCAAAAATATCCAGAGTGCCGACTAATACCCAGGAAACCTTCTGTTACTCACAAGACAAATTTCCGGATTCTCAACCTTTTGATGGTTTCATATATTCGAGAAAAATCGATAAAAATATCCATGAGGCACCTTACACTTTTGATTTACATAAGGATCTGCGTGATTATCAAACTAATGATGATTTATCCAACTCTTGAGAAATGTGTACCCATAAATATAACACTATTACAACAACAAGAGAAATTGGTACTATGACGGAATAAGAAGGCTGCAACATGAGTGCAGAAAAAGAAGCTGAATGTAACGAGTTCTTTGCGAAAATAGTAACATTGGAGATGTCTAAGTTTCTCGGAAACATGCGTTACAATAAGGTGAAGGAAATATTGGATATAGTGAAGAAAAGTGACGCATAAAAAATTATATATTCTTATTAATAAACGGCTGATTAAATTGTACCTAAGCCATATGATTGTCTCTTACCTAGGATTATTTGGTAAATTTAATAAAACAAATATTGAAATTGAATCATTTATTTCTTTTAATCATTATTTAGTTTAACCATCTAGTATATGAACAATGATTAACCATAGATAAGATAATTTTGTTAATTTAGTTAAGTGGAAGGCCCATTAACGGCGCCAATGCTTTTTTATAGTGTGGCAAATTCGCCCTCCTAAGTCAAAACCCAAAAGTATTCTTCAGCGCAGTTTTGGTGGAATGAACTTGGAAAGTCTTCGGGAAGATGCTAGCAATATTGACTGGTCTGATCTTGTTCATATAGAGTCGATTGATGACAAAGTTGACCTCCTCAATTCCAATCTTAACAAGCTTTATGACGTGCATGCACCTGTTCGTTTGGTAAAGATTAAGCATCTACCTGCTCCGTGGCTAACAGATGACGTGAAAGTAATTTTACAAAGAAAGGCGGCAGCAGCAAAGTCTAAATTCAAGTGCAGACCTAGTCGAGAAAGTCGAGAAAAATACGTCGCTATCCGAAGTCACAGCAACTAGGTTTGTAGGGATGCCCAACGCCGCCACATTCATAAGTCCGTTGAAAACGGTGATCCAGCTAAAGTCTGGAAATTTCTTAGATCTATGGGAATTGGGAAGTCACGTCAAGAGTCTATTCCTCCTTAGGAATAAAAAAAAGGAAAATGTTGATTGAGCGATTCAAGGTCTATATCCTTATATAGACCTTGAATCGCTCAATCAACATTTTTCCACCTCTTGTAGCTTCAATGTTGCTGTTAAAACCACTACTCTAAATAATCTTTCTTCTCTTCCCACTCCTAATTATTCTCCTTTAATTTTTAATTAATTTACCAGTTGTGATGTTAAGAAGAGCATGCTATCTATAACATCAAATGCCGTTGGTAATAACTGTATTAGCCGTAAAATGATACTCCCTATCCTGGACGAAATTCTTCCTGTCATTTGCCATGTCCTCAATTATTCCGTATCCTCGGGTGTTTTCCCATCTTTGTGGAAAGAAGCTCAGATAACTCCTCTCCCTAAAAAGTCTAATCCTGTTTCTTTCTCTGATTTCCGCCCCATTTCCATATTACCGTTCCTATCCAAAGTCCTCGAACGCCTTATCTACAATCAACTTAGTGCCTTCCTTTGTAAAAACCAACTCCTAAATTTGTACCAATCCGGGTTTCGTTCAGGACCACACAGCTCACAGAGCCACAGCTCTAGTTAAAATTACTGACGATATCAGATCAGGTATGGATAATAGGAAGTCGACTGTCCTTTCATTACTGGACTTCAGCAACGCCTTTAACACTGTCGATTTTGATGTCCTGCTCGGTATACTCTGCTCTCTTAACATATCTCCAACAGCAATTGATTGGTTTCGTAGTTATCTGTGTGGCCGCCGACAATGTACTTGCATTGAAGGTACATCATCTTCATGGTGCAATACTACTGCTGGCGTACCACAGGGGGGCGTTCTTTCTCCTCTTCTTTTCGCCATATTTATAAATTCTATTTCAAATGAACTTCTCTCATCTTATTACATTTATGCTGACGATCTGCAAATTTATTCGCAAGCTCCCGTTGAAGAACTGTCTGAGGCGGTGACGATTGTGAATAAAGACTTAGCGCGTATTTCTGATTGTAGTTTGAATCATGGTTTGAGGCGAATCCTGCGAAGACTCAAGTCATTATTGTTGGCAGCCCTAGGCTACGTTCCAAAATTAACTGGGCGACCCTTCCTCAAATCGTTTTTGATGGAGCTGCTATACCTTATTGTGACTCAGTAAAAGACCTAGGTATTTATATTGATAGGGATTTGCCTTGGGGTCCCCAGTTGCAAGAAGTAAGCCGCAAACGGTTTGCCTCTGCGGGTTCATTACGCAGATTGCGCAATTTCCTGCCGACTGCCACTAAAATTGCGCTTGCCCAATCCCTTCTTCTCCCTGTTCTCGACTATGCTGATGCAAGTTATCCAGATGTTACTGAAGTGCAGCTAGATAAGCTTGAACGACTCCAAAATTTTTGTATCAGATTCATATTTGGTTTGCGCAAATGTTTCTGAGTTTCGCATTAAACTCAAGTGGCTGTCGATCCGCCTTTGCTGGAATGCACATATTTTATCATTACTTTACAGTATTCTCTTCAATCCTACAACTTCGTTTTATCTCAAAGAACGCTTTAAGTTCCTTCATGACACACATGTAAGAGATTTGAGATCATCGGAGAATTTGAGACTTTCAATGCCTGCACATTTCACTAAATTCTATGGCTCATCGTTTACGGCGCAAGCTATTCGTTTGTGGAATGCATTGCCGGTGTCAGTAAGACAAGCTCAGTCACTGGCTACTTTTAAAAGCTCGGTTGCTAATTATTTTCTTTCCAATTTATGACTATTCTTTTGTTGTCTCTCCACTTGATGTTAAAGAACACATTATATGTATTGTATTATTTAATTACCTATGTATTACATTGTATTTATATATATATATATATATATTTGCATATACTTTTATTTATTTTAATATTTAAATAATTTTTGTTTCTCTGTTTTTATGAGTAATGTAGTAAGTACACTAATTTAGCCCTCCCCACTTTAATTAAAGTTTTTAAAGTCCTTCCAAAGCTTGTCTGGAAGATATCGCTTTCAGCAATAAGACCGCCATTGTTACCATAGAATAAGCAATATTGTTAAATAGGTGTGTTTAAATTTTGGTGTACAATAAAGTATATTCTATCTATCTATCTATTACAGGATATTTTTTAATAGGTTATATACCTGTTTGTGTTGGAATGTTGGACGATTGTTTGGAGCCAGCATTATAGATAACTTCTTTCAAGTATTGTTTAGTGCTATAGTAAAAAAGTATGGTTAGGTAGGTCTTTTTATCTGCGAAAAAAATAAAAAGTAGCATGTCAATAACTGACCGGTAGATATTGAGTATGTATGTATTGTATAAAATAATCAGATACGAACTTACTTTTACTACGGCTGAGCATCCAAGCACTTGGCAGGTACAAGAATTATTTTCCTTTGAAAATGAAAAAAGAAAGCATAGATTGCGTTTTTACGTTTTCGTCCCATAATTATTTTCTAAATAACGACACATACAACACAACTTTTATTGACAGAGTGTTAGTGGTCACTGTGTGCGAGCGTCCGGCGACAAGCGACAAAAGCAGGTTCTAATAGGTATGCCGGCGCGCACGCCTGTGCTTTGTCCACCCTTGCCGGTGCCTCACACCCCTCGTCCCACGTCCTGCAACGGTCAATTCTATGTTTTTCGGTACCGATATCGCATAAAGGTTAAATAACGGTATAGCCTTACCTTTATTTTATTAAGGTACATTTATTTTATACAGGTATCGTAACCGTATACCGTAACCGTTTTCAGTCCCTGTATACACGTTGGCGCTGGCCTTCACTCGGCCAACTAGGCGAGTGACACCGAGCGATAGTAAGACAAGGCAAATATACCGTCTACATGTTGGTAATTGATATTCACTCGACAACGCTCGGCCAACATGTATTGCAGGCTTTAGCAACATACCTTACTAATTACTATAATGAATATTTAAATAATTAAAAAAAAAGTATCACATTAAACACGCACGCTTCCTCCTCTTTCCTACATTGGTTTATGCTGTGCCCGACAGGGTCCATAATTGTGACTTATATAAGTATGCATAACAACTATGTAACTATGATACGCAATAAAGAATTGAGAATTGAGATTAGCCTGGACAAATTGAAAGACAGACAGAAATTTCTAAATTAATCGTTACAGTAATGTGTTTTAGTTTCATGTAAATAAACACTTCAGAAAATACAGGTTCCTTTTTTTCATAAATCAACCCCTAAAGGGTTGAAATCAGGGGTCAAAAGGTTGTATGGGAAATATAAACCGCTTAACCGATTTTAATTTTTGTTTTTTCCTCAAATTAACTTGGCTGAAATCACGGGGCACAGCTAGTGTGTGTATAAATGCACATTAAATTGTGTCTTAATTTAATATTTATCTATCTGTCTGTGTACTTTCAAGTTTCAAGAGACCACATACTTACCTGCCATTTCCGTGTAATATGCAAAGTTATATCATGAAATAACAATAACCGATGCATATGAAAGGAGTAACGCTTATCGAGGTTAGGCTGGGGATTGGTAACTACCTAAACTTGCGCAAGTTTATTCATGTGTCTTGTTTCCGGCTGCTATTTGTAAATTTTTGACAGATGTTACATGACAATCGTTTAAGAGATAGACACTTCCAAAGTGGTAAAATGGGCGCCCCCCCCCCCCCCTCCCTCTAACTTTTATAATAATAGAATGAAAAATCTAAATAAAATAAATGCTGTAGAATTTAATGTAAACTTTTAATCTTTCAAAATTAGATTGAACGAGATTCGGTTTGCAGTTTTTGAGATACATCATATTATCTAAAACTGCAAATATAACTTTGTAATTCATACAAACACTGTGAAAAACAAAATTATTTGGCGTAGTTATACGGAACCCTTCATGGGCGAGTCTGACTCGCACTTGGCCTATTTTTTGTTCTTATTTGTACCTGATACCCATAGTTTATTTGTTTAAGCTACGCCCCCGTGTTTGGGTAAGATAAGTTCATACCAGTGTTATCTATCAAAGAATTGCATAGGTCCAGTAGCCGGATAGACGTACAGACATACCAACAACAATACCCTTAAAAAATAGTAACCTTTACACAGAAATAGCATTGATCGTAAGCTAATGATATTCTAATCACGTTCCTTAGGTTTGCCATACTTTTGTAACCCTTCTCATATTTAGTATAGACCCATTATTTGAATAGGACAATATGTACTTAATAGTTTCCTGTGTTTGCTTAGATACTTGCTATCGATTAGTTGGGCCTGTTTACTGTAGTTGGTTGCGCATGGAAATTATGTTTAGTGTGGAACTAGGATCGAAGATATATTAGATATATATGTTCATAATTATAACAGAAAGAGTTATGTAGATGGAAGTTGTTTCTAATTGTGTTTATTCCGAACTACGATAAAGCTAAAAGAAAGTTTTATAGTTTTGTAAAATATATGTAGATAGAGATACTTATTATAGTACCGTAAATTAGCGAATAGATTTGAGTGAATGTATACAAGCAGATAAGTAGCTTAACTTAGAAGGATTGACGATGATGTAATACTTGGCTAAAACGATAAAATTTATTAAGAGGAGGCTCCCTAAATTGTATGTAACTTTGCATTAATATTCTGAAAAAATCACGTTTACAATCAAAATGAAACTTTAGTATATGATTTATTGGATTTTTTTCTTTATATGTCTAAGACCAGTCACGTAATTGGAACATTTTCACTCGATTATTTTTTTAATTGAAAATAATGTCGTTTTAAAGATTATTCAAAATTTAATCAAGAATACTCGGCTTTTATATCTAAAATTAGTATTAGTAGTAAGAAAATATAGTTTATTATCCAAATATAAAATATTTTTTCTCTAGATCAATTTTTACTTTAGTTCTAAACGAAATAAGAATTAAGACTTACGACATTTAGTTTCAAACCCGAACATGGTGAAAGAGCGCACGCGATATTGAACTTTATTACTGCTGCGTGTGCGTTTAGAACACAATGGCCTAACCGGGGGTGCATGGGGGCGAGCTTGCGTGAAAATTATTTCAGAGTGCCTGGTCTTAAGTATAATTTATTTTATGAGTGTTAATGTTAAGGTAATGATTTTTTTATCAATTTCATAATAGTTTTAACTGCCTCGATTGTCTGGTTGTTGCAAACGCGACTGCTGAGCATGAGGTCTTGGGTTAGATTCCCGGGTCGTGCAAAAAGTGCTACTTGGTTTTTTTATAAGCAATTTCTGAGTAGTAGCCCAGGGTTAGAAAGTTGGCGGTGTGTATGTTAAGCCGTTAGTTCTGGCTGGTACTTAGACATCTTAGACAGTTATTACTGGTAGTTAGAAGCCAGAAAATCTGGCACTGGTCTAGCCAAGGGGTATGTTAGTTTTTTTATTGATAATAGGTTCGCGTTTGACCACCATCTCATCTGATGGTAAGTAATGATTTGGTCGAAGATGGAGCACGCTTACCTAAAAGTAACCTATTCACTCTTGACTTAAAGACTCCTAGGTTATAGCTATCGGGAAACACAGACTCCGGCAAGGAATTCCATTCCAAAGAAAGACGACAGAAATCCTAACCTCAAAAAAACTTTGTTGTTTGAGAAATATGACGTCATGCTACTTCGTGACAGCGATAGGTTTTTGGGCGGGTAAAAATATTTAAATAGAATTTTATTTTGAAGTTTGACCAATGTTACCTAGTTATTTTTTACGGAAAACATTTTTTTGTAGTTTTTGTTTGATGAATAGTTAAATCTAAACTATTTTAACAAAATAGGCAAATACGCTATTTCAATGTTACGGCGAGTAATAGATAAAAGGGATATATTTACATTTGGTGACGCCCTCAGAGGCTTTTCTTGCACTTTTTTCCTTATGCTCCGCCATTTTCGTTGTACTCAATGTTGACACCTCACATCACTTCCCGGCAAAGAGTGAGAGCCCAGGACTAATGTTAACTTATTAATATCGCATTGGGTATTTCCTCTATCAAACCAATTCAAACTTTATCACGAAAGGGTAAGGTTTATTTTTGAGTTCAATTAACTGTGTGAGTTGACTTCTGACTGACAGTCGGATGCTTCTATCAGAAAGTCTACAATAGAGAGCATTGACATAGTGATTTGGAATATTTTGAAATGTTAACGGTATTGTTTGTGCTACGGGTTTGTTTCTTAATTAAAATAATAATCATTTATTGGTAGTTTCGATATAATGTACATTAAAAAATGCCCTGGCTCCTACGATAGTGTTTACTGTATTGCGTGAGCCAGTTTCTTCCGCATGGAAATAGGAGAACGGTATGCCAATAACATGAAAAAACAAAACGAATTAATTTAAATGATGCCGAAAGAGCTTAAATGAAGTAAATACAATTCAATTATTATTTATTTCGAATAGTGGTTACATATTTTTTTCTATCTTTGACAAACACAGATAATTTATTACTTAACATATAAATTAAGTACAGATAGAGTAAACGACGGTGTTTGAGCTATTATTACGTGTGTCACAGACACTGGCACCTTCCGTCTTCACAATATGAGAACAAGTACCTACATAACAATGTTATTTTTTTTTAAATAATTACCCTTATAAAAAAGCAAGTTTGAACTTTACAGCAAGATTGAACTTACTCATTTCATCATACACCTCATCAATTGCTTACCGTCACGCGTTACTGAGGTCTAGAGCGGGCTAAACTGTCACAAAAATATCTAAAGGTAATTTACAATGATAGTTACTTAAAAATGCTCTATAAATTCTAAGTTACATCACCACGCTATCGCTGAAAGAATGTGACTTGTCTCACCCTCTCTTTACATTATAATACAGCATTAATTTAAAAAAGGATTCATCAAAACAGCAAAGGGCACCAATTTTTCGCGTCACTGCCTTCAACAGTAAAAATGTGTACTCAAGTGAAATCGTAGTAAGTGACCAGGAAAAGAGGGTCCAATGAAATCGGACGGCTGATGAAGGATTCTGCTTTGACGGCTTTAGGCTTCATTCGCATTTATTTTTTATTATGTAGGGGGACGGAAGTAGCTCCGCCAAGTCGAGTAAATAGGAAAAAGTCACCGGCCGTACCATCCTTTTCTCGAAGCGATTTGGGGCAATTTTTTCCACTAGCTTCTGTCCGCGACTTCGTTCGCGTGGGAGGTTTATCTTGCGTAATTCCCGATCCCGTTGGAATTCCGAAAACTATCCTATGTCCCTCCCAGGGTCCTAAACTATTCCCATGACAAATTTCATCTAAATCGATTCAGGGGTTTAGACGTGAAAAGATAACAGACAGACAGACAGAGTTACTTTTGCATTTATAATATTAGTATGGATATGGAAGTATAGGAGTACGATTTACAAAAATACAGACACACACACTCTTTTTAATATTAGGTATAGAAAAGATATTTTTAGATCGCTATCAACTGAAGATTATATTTGCTCTGTGCTACCGTCATTGTAACCTGTTGAAACCAGTTTTGATTTAGTCAGGCGATACATAGGGGCTTAGAATAAAAGTAAGTTATTTAATTTCCTCCTTTTTCGGTGGAAAACTTATGAAAATTACTTGTTCTGCTCTGTGTGGAGCGGAAGGGAGTGTCAGACTTCTATTGACTAAAAACCCACCCTGTTCCTTCAATTTCTCTTGCATTCCGGGGCCGTGGGTGGTATCTCGTTAGAAAATTCCCGAATTTTATGTTAAACAATCATCTGCCTGCGATTTCGTATCCTTTCGTACTTAAATTCCATATTTTTTTCTAACATTTTCTTGAATACAAACCAAACACAACAAAAAAATAAATTCAATTTGGTGCAGGTATTCCGAACTTATACATATACTAGTAATCACGCGGGGCTTCGCTCCCGTGGATTCTATCACGGTAAAAACATAACTCTTCTTTTTTGCAGTCGCGTAAAACGTAGCCTATAACCTTCCTCAAGTTTCAAGCTACTTCCATACCAAATTGCATCCAAATCCACCCAGTACTTTCGAAGATTAGCGCGTTCAAGCAAACAAACAAACCTTTCCGCTTTATAATATTAGTATAGATATTTACTAGCAGTTGAGTGGGGATTCACTCCCATGGACTTTATTTCCAATAATAACATATCATTCTTTAAGCGTCAAGCTACTTGCATGCCAAATTTGATCCAAATCCATCCAGGACTTTCGAAAACAACAGTTACAGAAAGCACTTAGTCTCTAGTATCATTAAGCAAACAAGAACATATGTGTTAAACCCACTGCGTTATCCATAGATAATATAGATCTATATACATTTTGGCGATTTTTGAAATTAACTTTCTGCGCGGCGTCAGGTCATGGTCATTGTGTTAACCAACTCTTAATCAATTGCATTAACAGAATTGAGTATTACTAACATAAAAAATATTTTAGTAAATTGATAGACAAATTTAACCAGTAAAAGTTCGTTATGTTTTACTGAAGCAAAAACAAAACGGTAAATTGTGAAAAAAAGAAAAACTATTTTTTTACTTTATTTTATTTGTTAGAGAAAACAAACAGTTACACATTATTCATAACAAAAAAATACGAACATATAGGGTTATACATGTGTAGCCAACAACGTTCTCCACAGACGTACAAGAGAAATACGGTATTGTTATTAAAGTTAGGATACAATACAGGTGTATGTTCAAAATAACTAGGTGCATAAACATACAAAGCTAAAATTACTCAGGCAAATTTCTAATTTAATATAAAAGCAGTAATAAATAATTTATAGAGTATAATGGTGGGCTCGTGGCTACATAATAACAGCCGCATAGGTTGATCTTCTAAGTTAAGCAAGGTTGCTAAGGTTGGTCCATGGATGGTTGCTCATTTTCGGATCGCACCTGCACCGGATCGGGAGGAGGAAACCCCGGCGTGCCACGAGTGCGGTGCAGCTGAGGACACGGCGCAGCACACCCTCGAGGTGTGCCCAGCTTGGTCCGAGCTGCACCGCGGTCTGACCGCGGTGGCTGGGCAGGACCTCTCGCTTCCCGGCGTGGCGTGAGGGGTCCGCATGACGGGCAATCGTCAGCGGAGGACTGGACGCAAAGGCTGCGCCGATCTCCCGGTCCTCCGCCACTAGGACGAAGTGGGAGTGCGCTGGGTTGTTTTAGTGGGTATACCGGGTCAGACCGGGGAGTCCCACATAGCCCCCTATCCCCCGATGGGAGGGTATGCGTAATGCATTTTTACACAGCGTCAAAAAAAAAATGGATGCTCATCATAACATATTGACGGTCTAATTATCAGAGTTCGTAACTCCATTTGAGTAAATTTTACAGGAGCAAGAAAAATCTATTTTATTTATGCATTTATGGCAATATTTCAACTTGTGATTTAAGGGTAGAATTGATAGAGAAAATTATTTATATTTTTTTTTAATATTGCATTGTATTCGTGAGAAAATCGACTTAAGACGCATTATAATCCCGTTGACCTTGCTCAATCGGGCGCACTCACAGACACATCACAGAGACTGCCCCGCGCACCCCCTCATTTGAGGGGGTGAAGCAGATGAAGTGGGACACGAGTAGTCCCACCTACTGCGGGGTGCACCGCGCGAATTTCGTCGATGCGTCTTTTTCATTACATTTAACATCGTAATTTCGCGGCTGATTTACAGAGCTCGAGCGGTCCAATGTGTCACCGTTCGGGTTTCGCAGCGCGTTTCCGCGGCGATCGCCAAGATCGAATCTCATTCGCGGTATAGCTTTTTGTTGTCTTATTTATTAAATATTATGTATTTATAGATATTTACATATTTTCGTGTTGTTATTATTTTAAAATATGTGCATAGTTTTGTTCTCTTATTTTTTATTTAATTCATTAGGTTATCAAAAAAATTTTTAGCAAAAAAATAGAACCGACTTCCATATAAAACACTACAAAGGCAAAAATAACTTTAATTTCGGTAGTCGGTGTCATTTGTTTTGTAGTTTCTTTTATATTTTTGACACCGCCTTCCGAAATTAAAGTTATTTTTGCCTTTGTAGTGTTTTTATATGGAAGTCGGTTCTATTTTTTTGCTAAAATTTTTTTTTCACGCTTTTTAGTGGGACTGTTTGTAATTTATGTAGTTACAAAAGCCAAAATGTCAACTACTTATCACCTTTTACAAAATATTGCTTTTCCTGGTGCAGAGCTGTTAATCTTTGAGGAGTTCACCTGGTACATCACCATCAGCTCTACATCACCATATTCATTGTGATGAGTATAAAGTGCTTAACATCCGTATTCAAGTAATCGAATCGCAATCCACGAAATACTTATTATTGAGTAGTTTCAGTGGCCATCTGTGGTCTTCATCATCAGTTCAACTTCCCCAAATGGTAATTTTCAAAAGCAACTGCTCAAGGTACTATAAGAAATACCCAAAACGCTATAGGTGTGCCTATAATATTTGAAGAGTTCCCTCGATTTCTCCAGGATCCCAACATCAGATCATGATTTCGTAACAATGGGACCAAGTAGAACGTATACCCTTTCAAACGCAAAAAGAATTTTTCAAACCGGTCCAGCCGTCTCCGAGTTATGAGGTAACATACATAAAAAAAAAAGTTCAAGACGAATTGAGAACCTCCTCCTTTTTTTTTTGAAGTCGGTTAAAATCAATAATTTTTATTCCTATAGATATTTTATTTCAGAATCAAGAATAATATAATGAAAAAAAAAAACATCCAAAAAGTTTGATGGTGGATTCTGAAGAAAAATAATATACAGGGTGTTACAAAAGAGTTTAAGTAATACCAAAGGAGGTTATTGTACTCATAATTATGAACAAGTTTTACTATGGCACCAGCTCTGAAATCGCAATAAAAACAGCTGTTTCAATTATTTTTTTCCAAGTGAATAAACTTTTTGTATAAAATAGCAGTTTATTTTCGTCATTTTTATTTTCGCAATATACGGTTTATAAGAATACAGCGTGTGAAGTGAACATACCTACGGATGCGAGGAGAGACGAATAAAAGGGTGGGATACGAACTGGGTGGATGGATGGACAGGTGAACGAACAGGAAGGATACATAAAAATTAAACAAGCTAATTATTATAATTTTATTTTGTGTTTTTTTGACGTATTTACGCATACGGAGCGCAATGTTAATACAAAAATTTTGTAAAAAAATTACTCAAGTCACAAATCTTCAAAATTTAGTTTTCTACTACAACAAGTTTTGTTTTTAGGCATCCAAAACAAATACTGCCTTGTATGTGCTCGTGCAGAGAAAAAACAAACTGCTGCACCGGAACAGTTTGCTTTCATTCCATTTCGCTTTTGTCTTTTTTGTCACTTTTATCTCTATCTGTATTTTCATCTCTATTTTTTACGTATGGTTCACGAATTTTCATATTTCTTGAAATTCGGGGATCAAGTATCTCAGGTAAAATACAGTCTAAATAGAACTTTTTCAATTTTTCTTTCTGTTCTCTTTCCCAAAATGTATCATCTCTTTGAATGATTTCCGTCTTCAGCTTTTCTTTTTCATTCTCCCATACGGCAAACAAACAATTTTTTTTTTGGGTTACGTGTAGCTGTCCTTGAACTTGGTAATACCAAGCATGTTTTTTGTTGATGGCTAGTTCACTAGTTTTTGTTTTTTGCTAGAAGTTTACTTTTTTATTTTCAATTGCTGCTGCTAGGCCCATTTTGTGGGCTGTCAAAGGACACTTTACTTCTACAACAGTATTTACTCCAATTAATCCATCAGGCGTTGCACCCAAGAAACATAGTTCTTGGTCTATAAATAAACCACAGGGTCTAATCGTTTTGCGCTCTTGTACAGCCAATTGTGCAAGTGCGATTTTTTCATTCAATTGGCCATGTCTAATAGATTCCACGTGGTCAATTTTGTTCCGATAAAGAATATCTTTGACTAAATTAGCACATGGTGTATTAATACGCGTTTTTATAACCCTGCCGAAATTGGATGCAGTCAATAACGATCTTCACATCTCTAGCCATTCTCCACTATCACTTTGTAAAACAGTTTTTCTTTCAATTGTTGCTCGTTCCAAATCAGACTTTTTAATTTTTTTCATAAACTCGTTTTTCAGTTTATCCAGTATTTCTACCGGCATATCGGGCTTTTCACAGGACTGGCCATAATCCTTATCGTCTTGTTTTTTACTGAAAACAAGCCTTCTTTTTCTTTTTATATATCTTTTACTAAGGAGTTTTTGTTTCTTCTTTCTTTCTTCCCACAGTCTCAGTTTGCCTCTACCTATGATTGCAGCAGCGCCGGATAAAGCTGAATAATTTTTTTTTGTACGACCTTTTACCGTACACACCATCTGCTATCACATCTATGATAGGCGTACCATTCTTTGTGACCCTGCCTTCTGCTATAGCCATAATTTTCTCTTCCTCAGCTGCTTGATCCATGGACTGTTGTGCCAGTTGCTGCCAGTTTTCCGACAGTAATTTGTGGTTCTTTTGGTATGTTTTTTGGGAAATCATTGGCAAATTCATGGCTGATGAAAATTCTTGTAGCTGAGAATGACCACAACCAATAGAAATTGCACCAGCTACAGCACATGTATTTATTGATAAACAATTATCATTGTCGTTAATGATAACAAATTGTTGTTTACACATTTTACATAAAAAAGTAAATTTGGAAGATAAGCCTTGAAGCTTTTCACCAACTAACTCAAGAGAAGATAGCCCGCAGTCTAATGGTCCGTGATTTGAGATCTCACACAGCTTTAAAAAAAAATAGGAAACATTAATAATCCTGCGTCCAATTTGTATGTTCCTTTTAGGAGTATAGTTTTCCGTCTGTAAAAATAAATGAATAATTTTTTTTTATACCATAAAACATTGTTTTAACTTAAAATAATTTTAAATAAGTATGTTTTCACGGAATAACTTACTTCTGCACTATAATTTAACCCATCAGTTTCTTAGTTTTCAGGTTGGACATCACAATGACTTTCTTCAGTAGCACTAGCCACCTAAAATTGAATTATACCATTTTTATTTATAAAACTAATTCTACACAACTCGCAAAATTATGTTACTGTAACGTGCGGTTGAAGTTTTGAATATTACCTGTGTATTAAAGGTTTCTTCTAATACTTGCTCAGATGAATATGTACTTTTATCAATAACTTCACGACCGTGATCATTCTGTGATGCCACAGTTTCCAATCTAAAAATACAAAAAGTTTGTGGTAATGAAATTCATTACAAATTAAAGCGGGACATTATTTACCATGTTTATTATTTGTTTCGAGTTTCGATTGTGAAACAACTGAAAAAAATTGGCCAAGTGCAAGTCAGACTCACCCATGAAGGGTTCCGTAGTAACTATAATAATATAATATAACATGTATATTAATTTGACAAAAAAAGACCTTACAAATTTCTTAAAACTAGCTTATTTACACTTTTACAACTACGCCAAATAACTTTGTTTTTCATAGTGTTTGTATGAATCACAAAGTTATGTTTGCGGTTTTAGAAAATATGCTGTAATACAAAAACTGCTAACCCGATCTCGTTCAAACCGATTTTGGTTGAAAGTGTATATCTACAGACATATATTTTTTTAGATTTTTCACTCCATTATTATAGAAGTTAGAGGGGGGAGGGAGAGACACATTTTACCACTTTGGAAACGATTTACTTTATGAAAAAGTGGTTTTAGAAACTTCAATCTCATTTTTTAAAGACCTGTCTATAGATATCACACACGCATAGGTTTCATGTAAAGAAATATTTTCAGTTTTTAGTTCCATATATGGGGAACCTTCCATGTATGGGGAGGTTCCATGTATTTTAATTATTTTTTTCTCAAAGTCGGAAAGCGGTTTATCGGAAGACTGACGGACGGACGGACGGACAGACAGAAACAGACAGACAGACAGACAGACATGACGAAACTATAAACAACAAATACAGGGTGGCAGGGACATCTACGCGCAACCGCTTACCATGGATTCAGTACATGATTCTGGACCCCCCTGCGTTGATAGTTTTCGTCGGCTTTTTCTTAATTTCATAAAATTACGAAAAATCCGACGCAATAACAAAACAGTAAATTCACTTATTTCAAACAGTAATGTAAACCAAACTCGAAAAGGCTACCTGATTAGTTATGTTGATCTCGCAAATTAACCCTAGCAAAACAGCTGATCAGGTAGCTCTTTCGAATTTTATTTACATTGCTGTTTCAAGTGAAACAAGTGAATTTTATATTTTAATTAACAATGATTTTATACAGTTTTCAGTAAAAAAATACTGAAAAATCCTGAAAAATTAAAAAAAAAAAAACGACGAAAAATTCCTACGCAGGGGGTCCAGAATCATGTACCGAATCCCTGGTAAGCGTTTGTGCGTCGATGTCCCTGCCACCCTGTATATTACTTGTGCCAAAATATAGTAGTAAATATCCCGTTTTAAGACAGATTTAGTGACCATGTCAATTTTAAAACTGCGTGAAAATGTCAATTCTAAATTTTCTAGTTCTGTGGTTCAGAAGTTGGTACATTTTAGATTTCATTTTTTAGGGTTCCGTAGCTGAATGGCAAAAAACGGAACCCTTCTAGTTTCGATATGTCTGTCCGTCCGTTTGTCTGTCTGTCTGTCTGTCCGTCTGTCCGTCCGTCCGTATGTCACAGCCATTTTATTCCAAAACTATTAAGACTATACATGTGAAACTTAGTAGGTAGATGTATTCTGTAAACCGCTTTCCGATTTTAAGCAAAAAAAAATTAAAATAAAGGGGGGTCCCCCATACATGGAACTAGAAATGAAAATATTTTTTTTCATGAAATCTATGTGTTTGTGGTATCTATGGACAGGTCTTTAAAAATGATATGAGGGTTTCTAAGACCGTTTTTCCATAAAAACAATCGTTTAAAAGATATAAGCTTCCAAAGTGGTAAAATGTGTGTCCCCCCCTCTAACTTCTATAATAATGGAGTGAAAAATTAGAAAAAAAAATATGTCTGTAGATCTTAATGTAAACTTTCAACCAAAATTGGTTTGAACGAAATCGATTCAGCAGTTTTTGAGATACAGCATATTTTCTAAAACCGAAAATATAACTTTGTAATTCATACAAACACTATGAAAAACAAAGTTATTTAGCGTAGTTGTAAAAATGTAAATAAGCTAGTTTTAAGAAATTTTTAAGTTTTTTTTATTCGTCAAATAAATATACATATTATATTATTATAGTTACTACGGAACCCTTCATGGGCGAGTCTGACTCGCACTTGGCCAATTTTTTGTATTCATTTCGTAAAATTGTTGAGCTACAAATAAATGATTAGGCAACTAACATTCATAGTTAGGTACATACCTATTCTCTTACTTAGTTATGTATGACAATAAGCAACATCTGAATTTTCAGATCAATCAGATATTTTGTCATGCACATTACTGCCCATATCAATAAACCGCGGTCTTGAAACAAAATGTTTCTTACTTTGTTTTATTCTTTATAATAGTCTAGATAATGTGTCGATACTTACTCATTGAAAATAACTTCGGCGTTGACATTTTCGACTTTCTTTCTCCTATAAAAAAATGAAAACGTTTCTTTTTTTATTCAACAAAATATTTACAAAAATATCTAAATATAATATAAAAGTACTTTCAATAAAATAGAAGTGACAAAAAGACAAAATAAGACCCTAGGTTTGATCCAGGACACTGGCGGTTGCCGATCCGATTCACTACTATACACGCTAATAGAACTTAGGAATTGTAATGAAATAACTGACCGTATTCGAGTAAAATAAAGTGCTCAATACTGAGACGGTTCCAATAATGTGTCATAATATTTTAGAAATAATTTAGTAATCTAAAATATTCTTACCTTTTAACATCGTTCATATGTACGGCGTTTGATTTATATGAACGTTTTTTAGTCCTTTTAACTGGCTTCACTTTATTTCCCATATTTATAAAATAAAATTGAAATCAAGTTACGCTATTTTAACCTAAAGTATTTTATATTTACAAGAAAGAAGATTATTTATAGAGAATTGATATAAAAAATGAATTTATAAATATAATAATTAATTTACAGACGAAACTTTACAATAACTACAAACAATTCCGAGTCGAAATAAATCGGCGAGAAAAGCGACACGTCCATATAGCAACAGGCGTTGGCCGGCACTGTCGGTACACAGGCGTTTACGCACACATGCGTACGTATTATATTGCGAAATAATAATCCGCGATTTACAGAAAATGTATTGATTGGATTAAAAAAATAAAACACTATTTCGTTAGTATGTTTCTTGTTGAATAATTTGTCAAAAAATCAGAATGATCGTATGTATTTTAATATGGTTTTTATTCGTTAAAAGATTTTTTTAGAGGTATCTTTGTGATTTTTTTCTATGAATTAAAATTAGTTGTATTATGTTTTCAACACACTACTTAACTAGATTATATCCTGAAGAATATCATATATTTTTCTGATTGTGTTAACTGCAGTGAATCATATACTTTAACGCATTATAAAACTCGCGTTTAGCTCTTGTAGTCCCCTTAAGTTCGAACTTTTCTAGCCACTGTGTTTGGAGTTAGAAAGTGTAAATGCAGTACGACTTTTTATTTTTATAGATTGATAAATGTACATACCTCATCGTGTAATCGTTTTTGGGAAATAAGAAGTATTCTATTATATAGATTATAAAATACTGCACGAGATGGCATTAAAAGTCCAATTTCGTTTTTTCTTTGGAGTGACGCATTTTGATAATTAGACCGACGATATTGAGATTCCTCTGCTCCTCGAAGAGTACGTTAGGCCATTGCTCTTGGCTTTGATTTCTACATCTTTGACGGACATTAAGGCAGTCTGTAGCCGGAAAATCTAACACCGAACCTACCAAGGGATATCGTTTTTATATATTTATTTATTAATGAAGAGAAAATTAACAGTTACGTATTTAAAATATACATAATACCATATTTTTTTATATAACATATTTTTTTACTTCACTCTTTTTAGTTGGTCTATTTTTAATTTACCTAGTGACAAGAGCCTAAATGTCAACTACTTATAACCTTTTACAAAATATTGCTTTTCCCAATGCTAGGCCGTTAATTGTTGAGGAGTTCTCCTGGTACTTCACCATCAGCTCTACATCACCATATGCATTGTGACGAGCATAAAGTGCTTAACATCCATATTCAAGTAATCGAATCGCAATTCATGAAATACTTATTATTGAGTAGTTTCGGCGGCCATCTGTGGTCTTCATCATCAGTTCCATTTCCCCAAATGGTACTTTTTGAGAGCAACTGCACAAGTTACTACAAGAAATACCCAAAACGCCATAGGTGTGCCTATAATATTTGAAGAGTTCCCTCGATTTCTCCAGGATCCCATCATCAGATCCTGACTTGGTGACAAATGGTACCAATTTCGAAGTATACCCTATCAAAAAAAAGAAGAATTTTCCAAATCGGTTCAGCCGTCTTCGAGTACTCGATACCCATACATAAAAAAATATATATATATATATATATATACGCGTCGAATTGATAACCTCCTCCTTTTTTTTCGTCGGTTGAAAATAACAAAAATGTCTTAAACATATCTAATACATCACCCAACATTTTCTTCAGATTACTGTTGACATTATAATAATTATGTATCCGTAAGCAGACATTTGCTGCTGTGTTGTCCAACGAAACTTAATTCTAATACATTTTACTTAGACTGTACTTAAAATTGTGAATATTGTATTAAACTAGTTTCTTAAGTTGTGTATGTTGGGTTGCGGGAACGTTGTAATGAGCTACCGCGGCCCTAGAACTGAAGGGCACCTGAACAGGGTGGGTCTTCACCCAGAGCGGGAGAAGTCATTCAATGATTTTCCCACCCAGAAAACAATAAAAAAGTTGTATATATTACCCAGTTAATGGGTCGTACAGGTCAGGTATGCTGTCGCTCCATGTAAAAAACTAGTACTTAGCTGTATCCGATTAAAGTAGCAGCCGGCTCCCATATAGCTGAAAAGGCTTAAGGATTTTTAACACCTCTTAAAAATAAGTGGCCCGTCCCTCGAAGTACTGTCATAACGCACTATTTTAATTTCCCGCCTAACGACGTACTCTCAGCGAACGTGTTAAGAAAAGCGAAGCCTTTTGCAAGAGTGATGTTTTTAAACTGGAATAAGCTATCAACTATTATATTTTATACTATGTAATGGACGGTGTTCTCCCGCTTTGTGTTTCCAAACGTCTACCGAAGCTCTCCTTCATTCTATAGGTACTAGATCAACATTGGAACATTCAAGCAGTTGGTTTCAATTTCACAAATTGGAAACTTAGCTGCGATAGCATTCCTTGCAAATATCAAAGTACTTAACTCATAAAGAGCACAATTTGAGAGCCAACTTAAACGAACCTGAGCCCTTAAGCTAATGAATATCGAAATAATGCTGATTTTGTGGTAAATCTTCAGTGGATTTTTGAAGAGATTAGTTACTTATTCTAAAAACTACATAGTAAGCAATATCTTTGTTTAATTTTGTAGTGATTGGATTCTTTCTCAACGTAGTGATTAGCTAAGCGGCGCTAGATTCAAAAGAGACGTTGCACACTCTCCGAAGTAAAATCTGTAGAAGATAGACAGGCAAGCAACGTTTCGCCGGTGAGCCAGGCTGTGGAGCTTGTTTGCCAGAACCTCGTCACCTATGAGCCTTTTAGCTCTGCGTTCGATCGAGTCACTTATATTGTATGGATTTTAAAAGAGACGTTGACCTCTGAATTTGTTGTAGTGTTTCTTCTCAGAGTTAGGAAACATCAGCCTCATCTAATTTACAAAAACATTACGTGTAAAAGTATTATTTATTTATTTCTAAAAAACTTTTTAGCATAAAGTAGACCCAACTTCCATATCAAAACACTACAAAGCCAAAAATAACTTTAATTTCGGAAGGCGGTTTCAAAAAAGAAAATACAAAACAAATGACACCGACTACCGAAATTAAAGTTATTTTTGGCTTTGTAGTGTTTTGATATGGAATTCGGTTCTATTTTTTGCTAAAAAGTTTTTTTTCATGCTTTTTAGTGGGTCGGTTGTAATTTATCTAGTTACCAAAGCCAAAATGTCAACTATTTATCACCTTTTACAAAATATTGCTTTTCCCGGTGCAGAGCCGTTAATTTTTGAGGAGTTTTTCTGGTACATCACCATCAATTCTACTTCACCACATGCATTGTGACGAGCATAAAGTGCTTAACATCCATATTCAAGTAATCTAATCGCAGTCCACGAAATACTTATTATTGAGTAGTTTCGGTGGCCATCTGGGGTCTTCATCATCAGTTCTACTTTCACAAATGGTGCTTATCAAGAGCAACTACAAAAGTTACTAGAAGAAATACCCAAAACGCTATAGGTGTGCCTATAATATATGAAGAGTTCCCTCGATTTCTCATCATCATCAGATCCAAACGTGACGACAATGGGACCAACTAGAAAGTATACCCTTTCAAACAAAAAAAAGAATTTTCCAAAACGGTCCAGCCATTTCCGGGTTATGAGGTAACATACATAAAAAAAGTTCAAGACGAATTGTAAACCTCCTTTTTTTTGAAGTCGGTTAAAAATAAACATTATTATTTCATTGCATTAGTTTTATTTGTCATTATCTGCAGAGCCTTTTCCTAACTATGTATAATGGGGTTGGCGTTTAGTTTAACCGGATGTTCCTGAGTTCTAGTGTTTTACATGGAACGACTACCTATAAGCCAAGACCAAGACTGGTGTCAGAATTTTGGCTTTTGACTACCTATAATGACAAAGATGTAAAAATAAACAGTCAGGACTAACGGCTTTATATACTTTCCGAACATGGAGGTTCCTCATAATGTTAATATGGTCACACACACACATCCTTAGACCAACCTCGTTAAGAGTTGCTTAACCTTGAAGAAAAACCCGTGTGGCTGCCATTTGAGTTTCATTTTTAACTAGCTTTTGCCCGCGACTTCGTCCGAGTGGAATAGTTACTTTGGGCTAACGTTAAATTTAACCCCGATTTTGAAGCATTCTTCATTGGCGCTCCGCTCCTGTTGGCCTTAGCGTAATGATACAATATAGCTGTGCCCGCGACTCCGTCAGCGTAAGTTAATGTATTGGTAATATTGTTTAGATCACGTTCACATGAGGCTTAAGTACCTAGAGAACGCTTCGACCGCGAGACGCGTCGAGCGCGGCGACCGATTCTCAAAAATAATCCTTATAGCATGATTCAGTATTCACGCGCGATGGCTTATTATTATAAGCGTATTTCATGTATAACTTTGGTGTTTCTATACCGATTTATATGATTCTTTTTACGGTTTCGTAGCCGAATGGCAAAAAACGGAATCTTTATAGTTTCGACATGTCTGTCCGTCTGTCTGTCTGTCTGTCTGTCCGTCCGTCCGTCTGTCATAGCAATTTTATTCCGAAACTATTAGGACTATATATATGAAACATGATAGGTAGATGTATTCTGTGAACCGCTTTCCGATTTTGAGAAAAAAATTAAAAAATATTTAAAATAAAGGGGGGCTCCCCATACATGGAACTAAACCTGAAAATATTTTTTTTCATGAAATCGATGCATGTGTGGTATCTATAGACAGTTCTTTAAAAACGACAATGGGGTTTCTAAAACCACTTTTCCATAAAGTCAATCGTTTAAAAGATATAAGCTTCCAAATTGGTAAAATGTGTGTGTGGCGGACACAACCTCTAACTTCTATAATAATGGAGTAAAAAATCTAAAAAAAATATATATCTGTAGATCTTAATATAAACTTTCAACCAAAATTAGTTTGAACGAAATCAGTTCATCAGTTTTTGAGATACAGCATATTTTCTAAAACCGCAAATATAACTTTGTAATTCATACAAACACTATGAAAAACAAATTTATTCGGCACAGTTGTAAAAAATGTAAAAAAGCCAGTTTTAAGTAATGTGTAAGGTTTTTTTTTTCAAAACAAATTTATTTGGCGCAGTTGTAAAAAATGTAAATAAGCTAGTTTTAAGAAATTTGTAAGGTTTTTTTTTGTCAAATAAATTTGCATATTATATTATAGTTACTACGGAACCCTTCATGGGCGAGTCTGACTCGCACTTGGCCAATTTTTTTATGGAATAGTTAATAATGTTAACTTTTTCAATTAGGGGTGACTGAGAGTGTTATAAACGTAAGGGTAGACAAATATTATAATCAGAAAGCTTCGAACTGCTAAGCTATCGGGAGTTACACGTGTTATTGTGAGTCAACCATAAAAGTTAGACATAATATGTCTAACTTTTATGTCGTGGGATATTTTTTATATAATTTTAAGGAGAACATTTCCGTCATGAAATGATTTGTGTAGCTTTAACCATTAAGGTTGCACACGCGACGGAAGCTTAAAAAATGGAGTAACTTCTCCCGTTTTCCCAACATTTCCCTTCACTGCTCTGCTCCTATTGATTGTAGCGTGATGAAAAGTATATATACAGACAAAAATTTTACTGATTGCATTTTTGGCATGAGTATCGATCCTTAATCACCCCCTGATAGTTATTTTGGAAATATATTTCATGTACAGAATTGACCTCTCTACAGATTTATTATAAGTATAGATTATCGAAAAATTGTCAGTAGCAGTCGTAGTTGGGACGTTACCAATGTGACATTACAGTACTATGAAAAGTAGTCTCGCACTATCTGGTCGCATAGAAGTACTTATAGAACTATTCAGGAAGACGAGGGGGATCCCAACTTAATGATATGCTATAATTTAAGCGATTAATGATTCTTGATAGAAAGAAATAACAACGGGTAACGTACACGTCGTTAAGCTTTGTATATGAGAGGCTCGCCCTGCGAAATTGCGTATGTATTTAGTATACATGATTGTAGGCCTTATTTAAGCCTTACATAATAGTTTAATATCACTTTGTTGTTTTTTTCCTAAGCCTTGTCATATTTTATCAACAAATAGTGGGTGTGGCATGACATGAGCAAGCAATAGAAGGGAATATTACTCCAAGTGTGGCTACATGTGTCTTTTGTCTTTTTAGCATGATTGCCGAGCAAATCATCACGCTATCTTTGGATTTTTTTATTTTTTTATTATCCATTTTACATCTACAGGGTAACCTAATGCGATAGTGTACCTATTCTAGTATTAAAACTAATTTTTTTTTACAACAAATTACAAATAAAGCACTCCTAGTGAATTCAACCAGTGAACAACAGAATAAGTCCAAATCGGTCGCAATGAGGTTAGTTCGTGCGTCAGTGGTGCCTCCCCCAACAGATTGGCGCTCCACCAGCAGCCTTGGCTGCCCGCGACGTCGCCACACGTACTTGTCCGGAACACACAAACTTATTTGCCCTAATACGTCCGCATTATGCACCTTCCCTCTAAATATTTTGAATATGTACGAGATGAGTGCGAGTTCCCTCCTGACGCTCAGCTCGTTATATCCTACCATACCCAAAATAAATAAAGTTGGGTACATTAATGGGCAAAAGGGATATACTCCATACAAGCGTAAGTATAAATGCCTTACAAATTTATTTTGTACTCGCTCCAGCATGAGCCTATATTTAGATGCGGAGCCCAAATGACTGCGTTACTTTCTAATTGACTTCTCACCAATGCATTGTATAGAGCTATAATCGCTATAATATTTGTAAAGTCACGCACCATACGCAACACGAAACCCAAATTACGGTAAGCTTTTTTGCAACAGCTCATGATGTGATCACGAAACGTTAGCTCTGTGTTGAATTTTACCCCTAAGTCCCTAACATCCGTGACCCTATCCATCACCAACCCGTCAACACTATACTTATAAAGGATAGGAGTATGCGCGCGAGAGGAAGTGATGGTTACGCACTTAGAGACGCGATAACTAATTAATCATGACGCAGAAACACGTTTGATTTTCTTACAGTGCATGCAATTGTTAATGATTCGTAAATGAAAGAAGAAGAAAAACCAGGAAATAAAAATGAATAATATTTATTATTCTTAATGTATTAAAAATATCTTATAAATACCTACTTAAAACTATTTAAAGATCTAGTAAAGCTTCTAATAAATAAATAAGTACTTAAACCTAACTATGTACATTTAAACTTTGCTAATTTTTACACAGATTTGAGAAAAATCTCCAATATCTAAAATACATTTCCTTCTGACTTTCAGTCAGATAGATTATTCCTTGGCTGCTTTGTAGAGTTGTAGAGTATTCAAATTTACTATACACTTAAAAATTCTACCAAAAATTCAAAATCCATTAGGAACTGTTTTATCTATGTATATAGATTTCAGTATTAAGTTAATATCTTTTTTATTTTAGGGTTTAATAATTTAAGTCAGTCAGTCAGTCTGTCTTTCTTTATTGGTTCTACTATAACGTAGTCTTGACGAATCTGTCATCTCTTTCATTGACCTCTTCGGGAGATTCTTCTACGACCACGGCGGGCTTTTCTGGTCTTTTCCTGCCACCTGTAAATCAATTATTAATTAAATATGCCAATCAACGTCTTTTTATGTTCGAATTATATTATAGGAGTGCTTAATAGGTAAGTGCGCTTCATCTTCGTACACATCATCGCTTATCATCAGGGGAGTTGGTGATCAAATGCAAGACTATCATCAATAAAAAAAAACAAAAGCAGTTTTATAAATTAAGATAATGAAATTAAAACTGACCATTCATTAATAACTTCTGTAGCGTTGAGCAAGGTGCATCAATTGTGATACAAAGGATGAACGCAAAGAGGAATGAGAGTGAGAAATCACTCATGAATCTGTATATCTGCAAATAAATATTAAAATGATTAATAAAAAAAAACACAATTTATAAGAGAAGTCATCCAGTTCATGACTTATAAGAAAATAAAACAAAATAAATAAATAAATGAACATGAATACTTACATTGTTCCCAGCATTAAAGTAGTAAGTTTTGACCCAGGAACCAGTGGAAATATAAATAATGGGTACGTGCACTAAGTACACTGCATATGAGAGGCGAGCAGGCAGCTTCCACAGTTGTAAAGAGAGGAACCAGTTGACAGGACCTGGAAAAAGAAAGACCATTTTATTATTTAGCACAATCTATATCAAAAGTACTAACTGTAACAGAAACATCACGCATAAAAATCAAAACGTGTCAAAAATGCGTTAAGGATGGAACAAGTAATAGGTACTTAATTTATGTTAGAAACAATATAGATTTTATAGTTAACATTTAATGAAGGAAGAAATACAGGTCAGATGCAGTACATCCTGGCCGTGGCATTAAAACTCCTCAGCATTATGCTATGCCATAGGCGTACTCACACCACGTCACTGATGTTCAGTAGTCTTCTTAACATAAATGAATATAAAATTCTGAGAGTTACTCAATAAACCACAGCTATATATCTTATTTGTTATTATCTGTAGAGCAACACAATCTTAAGAATAAACTTCACCTAATCCATTTAAATTGTGAGCTAGGAATTAATGAATTCTCGTAATCCGCCTTTCCCATTAAGGAACATAGATATAATGACTGTAGATAATGAAGAAATAAAATAACTACGAGGTTTTTCTGAAAGACGCTAAAGAATATGTGAATTATCAGTTGGTTTTCCGTTACCAGTGATTAAATCAACGATAGCATAGTTTGCGACTCATATTTATAAGAACAAAAATCAATTTCGAAATGTATCCCACTGATTGACAAAGGTAAATCCTCTCCCCATGAATTCCAAATTGTTCTGTCCAGGACCAAAGTGGACCATAGCTGGTTATTAGTTTGGTCCAGCTCGTCCCGCAATCTTTTACGACACCTTCTGGCTGTAGCTGTCTGAGGACTCTAGAAAGTGGTTATTTCGCCCTCCTCTTGAGTGACCTCAGCAATTTGCGTCTTGAACCGCAGTGTAGTATTGCGTACTTGATCTGATGAGTTTGGACTTTTGAATGCTTGTCGAAGACCAAGACACAATAAGTAGAAATAAAAATTAAATATTTCATACCTCCATAGCCATGAACACAGGCGAAGATGACCCATCCCAAGCCAATAGCCCAGATGGCACGCATGTAAGCATTGAGGAAGTTGTCGAAGCCTTGGGCATCGTGATTGAGCTGCATGACCGGGTAGATTGAGAAGACACAGAACGCCATCATTGCGAAGGAAAGGCACCACAGAATGGCTACGTTCCACTGAAATGATTAGTCCATGTTAATAATTATTTTGATAAAAATATCGATTGTTGTGATAAATTTTATAAAATGCATGATGAAAACAATAAATTATTAAAGTGGAAATTATGCTACTAACATGATACGATGTTGTTACAGAATTGTTATTCAATATTGACTTATTATCTAATGGTGGTGTATTATCTGATGGTTTTCTCTGTATTATGATAATGTAGGTCATTGATTATCCCAAATCACCTTGAATTAATATCATAGTATATTACACGGTTTAAAAATAGTCTTTAATCATAGATTGCCATATATTAATGCGAAAGTTACCTTGGATATCCTAATCTTCTTGTCCTTGCACAAGTACAGCAGGTACCCGTAGATCATGCCGACAAAGAAGGGAGGTGCACGTGCCAAAGTGTTGAGGTAATAGTACTGGACATAGTCTTGAAACTCTAAAATACGTCTGAAAATAAATATGAATGATGATTAGCATTAAATAAACATTAATGTCAATATAGTTTAAACAAATCGTATGATGATAAATCATAATAACACATGATAATGTCATATTAACCAAGGTCACTGAAATTGAATTATGTTAAAACTATTAACACAATGAAGTGTTTTTGAAGATACCACTTATGCTTTGCTTGAAAAATTTAAATCGATAAAAAAAGACATTAAGTATCAATTTGAACGAATCGACTAAAATACATTTTCAAAATACTTACTTTGGGTTAGCAAGGGCAGCAGAATAGTCATTCAAGAAACTGTAGAGTGAAGAAGATACAAGAGACAGTAGGACGATACCAGTGAGAATACACCAGGCTATCTTCTCTCGTCCAAACATGAAGACCAGGACAATTGGACAGAAGAAGTATAGTTGCATGTCTACTGAGAGGTACCAAGTTTGGGCGAGACACTAAAATAAAGGTAGAAATTAGAATACAGGTTAATAATAGATAAACAAAAGTAAAAACAAGTTAAATGTATTGTGGGAATAACAAATTGAAGAAGTGAACGACTTAAATGATGTCATATTCGAGAAAAACAACGTACTGCGCCTACTTTGAGTTATTTGATATCTAGATGCGTATGTAGTTGACAATATTGACAAAGTTAAAATTTAAAAAAAAAAATGCGACTTACAATCCTAAGAGGATTCACATAGTTTTGGATGTGAAGTAGTGCAGCCCACCAATATGTCCTACAGTTCTCTGCTGCATGGGCCTGATTAAGCCAGTAGGGACCATCAGACACTTGGTTGAAAAGCGAAGCCTGGAGCAGGACGATGGTTGCCAGGAGTGGGAACATCCGAAGTAAGCGGTTTAAATAGAACAGGTGAATGGTTTTGATGAAGCGTACTGAAAAAAAAATTAATAGTGAATTAATCACATTTTTTACAAAAGTCAGCAATGTAGAATACATTTGTCAATAAACTTAAAAATATCAGTTATATAATAGTTGTTAAATTCGTCTTTCATGATCTGAGTATCAGAATAAGATTGCTTTTTATGTCGTAAGCTATTTTTCTTTCTTTAAAATAGTAAATTATAATTGAATTTGAGAAGTATTTATTTATAAGTATTATTAAATCAATATACAATATGTTAACTAACAGAGGCCGTTCCCGTTAACCCGCAATAGTATAGGCACATCAATTAGATCGTCGCACACGCGGCCCGTCATTTATAAATAAATTGCGACGTTGCCGTCCTTCAAGTACGTGTGTACAGAGTGTTTCTTTTACGTATCAATTTACATTTTTAGTGAAAATTTTAATATAAAAAAAAAATTGTTTTCGAATGGTAATATTTTTTTAGCATGTATAGATAGATGCTATAATATTGCAGGTTAACGGGAACGCCCTCTGTTAGTTAACAAACAGTATAATAATTATGTGACTCTATAAAAATAAGCCAGCTGTCACTTCGAATCGAAGTTTCATAAGTCGCTTCTCGCCATTTTTCGCCATTTTGGGTAGAATAGTACTGGTTTAAATAAATTATTAAACTTACTTCTTGTTATCTTTCCAATGACGGTGTAAACTGCAAGTACACCACTCAGCATGAAGAAAGTATCGACTGTCATTGGAGCCGAGCTGATCCATGTGGCTTTGAAACTAGATATCCACTGTAAATTAAAGAACCCTATGTTAAGTTAGGGTAAGTAAAACATAATATTTGTTACGTAATCTTTATCGAATTAGTTTATTGACTGTATTTATTCAATATATAAACGTGTAATTTAAAGGGTATATACATACTAAGTGCATGGCTTCTTTGGATGATAACAAACGATATGGAAGGGTTTTGTAATCCTAATTCTACGTGTATAGAACTTATTACAAATACTAATACACTGATACCAGAGACCGAACTTTTCAAATTAAGAAGAACGAAGAGTATTATCGTGTTATTGGCAAGTGACGTGGAAAGTTATTGACCCTCGTAGTGCTGTGACACGTTTGTTATGATTGGTATTCAAGAAATATATGAAACCGATAATTTGGTATCAATTCTTTGAGTCAGTTACTTTGAGCTGAAACTGTGCATAGAGACTCTATACCAGATGTTGTATTCAGCCCTTTTGGATAGATATGGAGCTTCCGTTACACATTGTAGATATTCCAATATCATATCAGATGAGCTTGAGACTAAATTGTATCAGCCGCACAGGTTGATCACAATGACGATATTTACTTATCGAGTTTTCTCCGTACTTCAGAAAGCACGTCATGCCGATATTCCCCACTGTCAGTTCTGTATCTTTGACAGTAGTCACGGGTAGACAGTGGTAAGAAAATCTGACATCATTCTTGTCAAGTGGTATCATGTCACCCAGCTACTGGGTTGTGGAAGTCAGCATAGGGTCTTTTCCCAGGAATTTCACAAGACCGCGTTTGCGAAACACTAAAGTGTATAACTATTTTAATAAAAAAAAAAATCAACTTCTTCACAAAAAGCAAAATAGAATGTAAAACTAGCCTAACAGATTATTTGGCATCATTATCATACCGTAATAACAACACAGAATAAATCTTACATAGACACTATCGCAAACCCCTCATAAAAGCACACATTCCCTAGCACACACAGTCTCTACACACACACACATTTACTCGCATACTCACACTCCCCTCTTCCACACATACTCATTACACACACGCACTCATTCTAATTTAATGTTATCTCTAAAAATAGTTTTTTTTTTTTGTTTTATATTGACCTTTAATATTTTGTGTATTTTTTTCTATGAATATAAAAATAAAATGGTCTGCTTGTGCTTGATGTTTGAAGAACACTGACTCTTAAGATGCAGGTACATATACCTAGTTTAGGAGTCCGGGTCTCTACATGTTTCTTTTTATTGTTCATTTTATGCTTATATTTTATTTAACCATGTGTTGCTGTGTAACCTTTTTTGAGTAATAAAGGTTATTATTATAATAAAGGTAGTCACTCCATTCCAGGCAACACTAGTATCTACTTAACTGCACCCAGTATGACTGAGAACCTACCCTGACATAATTGGAAAAATGCTAAGTACATGATCGTATATGATTTCAATAAATACATACTTCCAAAGTATCCTCAACGTTGTGTAGGAAACCAAGCATGGTCATACAGTAAGTGTGACCAACAACGACCCACATCATGGAGATAGCTCTGATTCCGTCGACGCACTCCAGGGCTCCAGGAGTAGATTTGAAGCTGAGGAACCGACGGGTGTTAGTGTACACCGAAAAACTCACGAGCAAGGGGTTGACGCGAGATGAAGCTGTAGAAGAAACGGTGGTTGGTTATGTTATGTAAATATAACTAATTCATGTATCTTCTTTCTTTGTATTTTTTGTTAAATTCTGTTATGATGTATAACAAAGAGTATATCTATCTATTTATCTTCCTGCAACATCAGCTCCATCGACACCGATTTTGGACACGTGGGTCCAAAATCTTAGAATAACACCGTCTTATTTTTCAGCAATTATTTTCAGAATGCCATTGGTACTCTCACGAATCCTACGCAACAAGGAGTTAGATTTCTGTCTCATTACTTCCCCAAAACTGTCTACAGCTGCTTCAGCAAACATATTTAACGTGTTACAGGATCGTGGTAGGCCCAGCGACATCCTGAAAGCATTTTTGTATTGGATTCAAAGACCGACTACAGCTGAGATTTTTGCCCAGACGTGGTATAAATTTCGCTCTAGTCTAAATCTGATAATTATGATTTATTAAGTCACATTTGTTTAATAATGAAGAACACGAGTATCGTTATCGTGTGTATATTTTATTTGCTGCGCAACTCCAATATCTTTGTTAGTTTAGTTGCAAATATTATTGTTGGCTCAAAGTGTTAAAATATATCGATTGTTTAAGAGCAAATATTAAATGACAAGAAACTCACCTTGTTTGAATAAAAAGGTTTGGATGAGATCGTATGTTGTACTTAGAATGAGAAGCAATCCGATGAAGGAGAAGATTGAGCTGAAAGAACAAAGTTATTATATAAGTTTTTTAACGGACATGGTCACTAACAGTATCATTAGAACTTCATATGGGATGTTTACCAGGTGTATTAATTGTTTGATGTTTCCAATATTTCGGCACTGTTGCAGTCGTTATGATCACGGATGAACTGACGTTATTGCGGGTGGATGTTTATTAGGAGACAAATCCGTCTACCCTCTTTCTAGTTCGTTTTTTATGATCCACATCGTTGCCACTGTCACACGTATAATTCAAAACTCAATTTTGTTCCCGACATACATAACTTAACTCACCGTGTCACTCGTGAACATTTTCCGACAATTTTGTAATATTTACACAATTGGACTAGATTCCAGAGCCTCCACAGTTGAAAGCCATTCTTTCGTTTGAAGTGCCTGTATTTGGTAATCTCAATGGCTTCCTTTACCAGTCCAGGTATGTAGTAGGGTGCAGCCTCTCGCGCCTGGCTCTGGTTTGGGCCATGGTGTGGAGCGAGAGGGAATGGGATGCAGTCGCCTCCTTCTGCGAAGCAGTCATGCTAGCGAAGGAGGAGGCTGAACGCGTGAGGGAGAGACAGTTATCTTCCTCACGCCCCAGCCGCCGCGGGAGACTCCCCGGGCGTCGGTGATCACGAGCTGATCTCCAGCCACCGTAGACGCGGGTCTGCGGACGGCGAGCAGGGGTAGCTCATCGTTCGGTAAGTACCAGACACGAGTCGGCGGAGAGTAGTCAGCAGCATTGACGGGGTCCGATATGGCCATTGCCTTACGGGTTTGCGGGAATTGTTCTAACGAGATACCGCGGCCTCGGCATGCAAGGTCAACAGAAAGAGCAGGGTAGGTTTTTAGTCAGTAGAAGTCTGACACTCCCTTCCGCTCCATCCACGGTGAGAGGAGTCATAAGATGATTTTCCCACCCAAAAAAATAGTTATGTAGTAGAGTTCTGTCGAGATGACATGAGGGTTATGTAACTCAATCTAATGGTGCGATCCTGCTTCTAAAAGATCAATACATCCGTACCCATGACGCTGGCAAGAGTGCCGAAATATCAAATACTCGACACAATAAATACCTATGGTAAATATTGTCCTGATAATAACAAACACAAAAAAAGAATTATACTATCTGGTCAAGTATTTGCATTCATTTTTTATGTGTGTAGATAGCGGGCTATGAATCATGGGTATTTTTACCTGGTAGCGATCGCTTGAGCTCTTAATTGCCGAGCGATAAACCAAGGTTTAAATCACACATCAAATGCTTAAACTGAGTTAAAGAAGAAAGACAAAGGTAGTATAAACTTACATGGCAACATAGTCAGCAGCGGAGAAGGGCTTGTCTTCAGGCAATCTGCAGTAGTACTCATCAAAAGTAAAGTTGAGGAACGGAATTCTGGACTGGATGAAGTTCACTGTTTCTGTGGCAGTGCACACGTGAGGGACGCATACTGCCAGCACAGCCCTTAGGGAAGCGGCGATGTACAGTGGGAAGATTCTGAAACAAGAGAAGAAAAGAACAAAGTTATAATAACTATGTATTACCGCAGCATGCTTTTAGTTAATTACTTTGAAGAGACATAATTTCTGTATAAAATACCTCATGGCTGAACACTAACCCACAAAACATAGGGAGATTTTTATAAAATACGTTTATTATTTTCTCATCTTATGTAATCTTATAGTTACTAGTGTTACTACTACTTACAGGATACTAGATAATTGAACAATATTGAAAGTAGGACAATTACAAGTAAAAGAAAGCAACAAGTAAAAGCATTCCGAGCGAGTTATGCGATAGTAATGTTCTAGTTATTCAAAAAACTATTAAAAAGTTATGGTAGGTACTTTCGAATTTATTGTTACTTATGTCCTAAGTGCGAGCGCGCACTAGTGATTTTTGTCACCGTGACTGTTGCGTCACTATCACCGCGTACATCATCCGTAATTAAGGTGGGCGCATACGTGACAATTGGCATTTTTCATTGACGCGGTGACAGTGACCAAACATTCACGGTGACAAAAATAACAAGTGCGCGCCATCTCTTAGTGTCGCATGAACTATCTTACAATTATATCCAAGAGAAAAATACTTTACATCGGCCATGTGATGCATAGGTACAGCTAGTTGACTATACAACACACAACAATGAAATATTATTATAAACTTACCTCGATTCTACAGATTGTCCCATTCCAGTGATTCCAAAAACATAAGCCTGAAGACTACTAAACCTTTCAAGGGCCTTAGTCTCTTCAGAGTCAATGTCATTTGACTCAGTAGTCGATTCAATCCAACCATTGGTAGTACTCTGAGTTGGTGCTGCAGTAGGAAAAGTGAATTCTGGTGGCAACGTGAAATCTGTCGGCAATGTGAAATCTGTCGGCAATGTGAAATCTGTCGGGACTGTTGGCCTCTCAGTCGGGTTCCCTTCTAAATCAAATTGGTTCAAAGGGATTCTGATCGTGCAATATTTTCCTTGGAACTGCAAGCTGTTGACTTTAGTGTTGATCCTAAGGCATTGATGGTAGTCTCCAAGGTCGTTCCAGTTTCCCGTGAGGAAACCGCTCGGAGGCTTGCCACTTGCATCGAGAACTGTAACGATATTTGTTTTGTTTAGAAAACGTTTTTGATAATTGGTTAATGATATTTATGGTTTTGCAAGTAATAATTATTAATACAATATTATTAATGTAATAATTTTATATAATATTAATAAAATAATTATTGTATAATATTAATAAAATATATTACTTGTAAATTAATTATTTATTTATATTTACGATGATATTTCATAAATTTAAGATAAGTTCGTTGTTTCCTAACTGAGCAAAACAACAAAAATGAAACTCAGACGTCAACGTCTCTTTTGAAGTCCATTCCAGCAAAAGTCCAGATAGTTTGACGAATTAACTAGGATATGAATTGCCATGAAATTGTTGTCTTCTATCATTCGAGTCACTTTATCTTCAGGTATCTGCCTAATCGATTGATATGTTATAACTGGAGAGTATCCATTCATTTTAGAAACTTAAATTTTCTTTATGAAATTTATGCATACTCTCAAAATATAACTATATCGTTAAACGTTTATGTACGTATTTTATAAGAAAAGATTTTTGTTCTGTGTGAACAAAATATGAGCATAAAAGGAATTGTCTTACTAATATTATTACATGCGAAAGTTTGTGAGGATGGATGGAAGTTTGTAACTCTTTCTAGCAAAACTACTAAATTGATCTGAATGAAACTTTGTTTGCAGATAGCTAAAATCCTGGAGTAACACTTAGGCTAGTTTTTATCCAAGAATTCCTACGAAGTCAGGATGTATTCGGGAAAACCCTTCCATGCGAACGAAGTCGCTTAAGCGTAAAATATAAATCTTTGTTGTAAAATAAATAGAATCTTTTAACCAAGGTTTCATTTCCAAAGCTGTTAATGCATCTCAAATTATAACTGAAACCACGACGTTTAGGTAGCTAGTAGCATGCTGTGCGTTTCTGATCTAACTACCAAAATAAATTCAAGTAAAGTTAGGCCATTAACACGACTATCAGTACTCCACACATGATTGAGAGTACCCAACTATGTTGCTCAGCAACTAACTTTTGTGATTAAGAACCATCTTTACCTACTTATTATTATAAGGCCTTATTTATTGTCATTTAGTTTATTACATAAAGTGGATGCTACTTTAAACAAAAGAACTGCGAAGATTATTGATTTAATTTATAAAGTTTTTAATCTAGTTATAATTTGTTTATAAATCAAAGTTTATTTTTTATTGGTAATAGGATCGCGTTTGATCACCATCTCACCTGATGGCAAGTGATGATGTGATTGAAGATGAAGCACGTTCATCTAAAAGTAACGTATTCACTCTTCACTTAAAACCCCTCAGATTATAGCTATCAGGGAACACAGACTCCGGCAGGGAATTCCACTCCTTAGCCGTACGCACAATGGAAGTATTCCCAAAACTTTTTGTGCGTACGGGTGGGATATTTGTCTTTATATATTATTTTTTTGCAACTTCAAGGTTAATCATTATAATTTTAGTAATTACTTGCTTTTTTAATTTATGAAAACAAATTTGAACAAACGTAATTAAATATAGGCATGCCAACAATATTTGACAGTTTTGTAATGCGGCTCTTAGAGACACGCAAATACACACATCAAAAGTGTCTAGGGATCAAGCATTTTTATGCGGATTTCTTGAGATTGAGATGTGGCTTTGTAATAAATTTATGATTTTATAAATTTATATGGATCCTTTTTGGTGCATTTCATAATTTGAAACAGGAACTGTTAATCAAATTCGAGTAAAAGATGAAAATCAGCTGTCAATATTTTCCCTATAAAAACATACAACGCATTGAAGACATTATTAGTGCTACTGTTTCCCTACTACTGATTAAAACCAACGTTATTATGGAGCGGCGACGTCATTTAAGCAGGGAAGAAATGCTCAGAGCCGTGGGAATGATAGAAGCTGGTTCCCGGCAACGTACTGTGGCTTTAGCTCTGAATACAAGTCAGAGTGTTATCAGTCGACTTTGGACACGTTACCGAAGCACTGGTACCGTGGCTGAGCGCCATGGAGGACGGTATCGCTGCACCACACGGAGACAAGACCGATACATTCAAATCTTAACTCGAAGAGCTCCAACAATAACCGCCATGATGTTAGCCGTGAGGCTTCATCACTCTTCAGGGAACTTAATTAGCGACCAAACAGTCAGAAACCGCTTGCATGAAGTGAACCTTCATTCCCGAAGACCGCTACGGGTACCACCTATAGCAATGCACAATCGTAGGATTCGATATCAATGGGCTCTTGAACACAGAAATTGGGCAGAAGAACAATGGCGTTTCGTGTGCTTTTCTGATGAGTCTCGTTTTGGTATGAGACCGGATACAAGACGTATACGACACTGGAGAACCCCTGGACGCCAACAGCGATTAAAATCCTGCCAGGAAGTCCATCCTTATAGTGGTGAAACCATCATGGTATGGGCGGGTATTTGGATCCTAGGAAGAACTGAGTTGATTTGGATCAGAGGCAACCTCAACGCTCAAATTTATGCTGAGACGATTGTATCTGACGTCATCGTTCCTCTACAAGTGCAAGGTCCCTTATTTCAGTTAATGCATGATAATGCACGACCGCACACCGCAAGAGTTGTAAGACAGACTCTCGCCGCAGCTAACATCAATGTCCTGCTCTGGCCTGCTCAGTCGCCAGACTTAAACCCAATTGAGCATGCATGGGATATGCTACAGAGAAGAGCTCTGCCGAATATGGAGGGTATCCAGTCGCAAGAAGACCTTTTTTTGTTGTTGCAACGAACATGGGCGGCCATTCCACAGCGTGATTTGGATGAACTCATTTTGAGTATGCCAAACCGATGTTCTTGTGTTGTTAGTGTTCGCGGTAGAAACACGGATTATTAATTGTTTAAGTTACCCAATAAAATTGTAAAGAAAACTGTTATTTCAGTCTTTTTTTCGAACTTTAATGTTAGTGGTTCAAATGTCAAAAATCCCTTTATTAGGAAAATGGCAAATTTCTTTATTAATGCAAAGGTGACTTGGTTTATCGTTACTGTGAAAAACGAAAACACTTTATTTGATGAATCCTTAAAGAAAATTTTAATGAATATCAATCAGGAGAAAAGTTATTGCAAAAATATATGTTGATCCCTAGACACTTTTGATGTGTGTAGTTTTTAGTTACTACATCATTATTTGATACGCTATCGTGCAAAAATATGACAACATGTTTCTAATAATCTTTAATCGCCGCTCAAAGGTTATAAAATCGTGATTTCCAAAATTTTCAACAACTTATGATAATATAGATGCTGATTTAATCATAAAATAGTTCCGTAAAAGAATTGAGTCACTCTAAGTAATCGTTGATAAGCTTAATTAATCAGCACAATTAAAGGTATTCGAAAAACGCATTAACACAAAAGCACGTGTTTTGTTCCACGTTTGTAGATGTGCTGAGCACGTGTTGGTATTGTGTGATAGATAAAACGTTATTAATGTGGATTTTTAATGTAATCCTAAGAATTTATGGCAAATATTTTTGACAGCAGGCTGTGACGTGAAATTTGGTGGATCTTACATGTACGGAGTTAAAATAATTAAATCAATAACTGAGATTTTGAAAGCTCACTGAAATCAAATGGCTTAGAGTGATTATTTTCACTTGTTTTATTTATTTAAAAAATATGTTGTAGTGGTAAAGTAAAGCCGGGTGTGATACGTGATTTCGAAAATGAAGCACCAAAGAACACGTCCCTGTTCACGTCCAAGTTCACGAATACGAAACACTTAGCAACGAATGCACGCTACCACGAAAAACCTAACGCCGTAGCCATGGGATCTCGAATAACTAAATCACCAATGACTAAGGTGTCCGACTTGCAATCGAGAGGTCGCAGGTTCGAACCCCACCCATTACACTACTACGTGAACCCACTTCTGATCAACCACATTTACTTTAGTTGGAGGGATTAACAAGATTGCTAGTAATGTGAATTTTACCTACATTGCCAGTGTTCTTTAAACAAAAAGTTTCGCAAATCACTGTTCACAGATTAACAATATATATGTACATAAGAATAAGGCAGCGTTTAAGAATATAATATAATACTTATCAATTAGGATAGATCCAAAGATTTTGATTTAATGATTAAGAACGCACATTACTTAATTTCACTCAACAGCTTACCTTATTAGAAAGAACAAATATGTTTTCAATCTATCTGTGTCATAATTTGTGACGGTGGAAGAACTAATTTAATTGCTTGTCTTATCAAAAAGTAATAAATAATTATGCTTTATAACTAAAACTGCATTTATGTTATCAATTATAATACAAATGATTTATGAGTTTGCATATTATCATCATCATTATATTTTAGCAAAATAGTCGTAGATATGTAATCACCTGATTCTCTTTTAATGGTAGGTAATTGTCGGTTTTACCCTTATAAAATATAAAACAAATTAAAATATACAGATAGATTTTGATATTCCGTGACCTATAAGCATATCTATATCCCGCTATGTATATGTATGTAAAACGAACGAACGAAAATTGGCCAAGTGCGAGTCAGATTCGCCCATGGATGGTCCTGTAGTAATTACGCCAAATAACTTTGTTTTTCATAGTGTTTGTATGAATTACAAAGTTATATTTGCGGTTTTAGAAAATATGCTGTATCTCAAAAACTTCTGACCTGATCTCGTTGAAAACTAATTTCGGTTGAAAGTTTACATTAAAATCTACAGCATATATTTCTTTTTAATTTTTCACTCCATTATTATAGAAGTTAGAGACACACATTTTAACATTTTGGAAGCGTATATCTTTTAAACGATTAACTTTAAGAAAAAGAAGTTTTAGAAACATCAATGTCATTTTAAAGACCTTTCTATAGATACCACACACGCATAGGTTTCATGAAAAAAAAAAAATCAGTTTAATATCCATGTATGGGGAGCTCCCCTTTATTTTAAATATTTTTCTAAAATCGGAAAGCGGTTTATAAAATACATCTATCTACCAAATTTCACACGTATAGTCCTACTAGTTTCGGAATAAAATCCGTAGTGATCAAATCATCTGATAGCCATGTAGGTTTATGTCTGTGATGCCCTTTAGTTTCGATAGCGCCCTTATGTATGTTGCTTTTCAACCGACGACAAAAAAGAGGAGGTTATCAATTCGACGCGTATATTTTTTTTTTAATGTATGATCATCGATTACTCGAAGACGGCTGAACCGATTTGGAAAATTCTTCTTTTGATTAAAAGGGTATAACTTCGAAATTGGTCCCATTTTCATGAATGTCAGGATCTGATGACGGGATGCTGGAGAAATCGAGGGAACTCTTCAAATATTATAGGCACACCTATGACGTTTTGGGTATTTATTATAGTAACTTGTGCAGTTGCTCTCAAAAAGTACCATTTGAGGAAGTGGAACTGATGATGAAGACCACAGACGGCCGCCGAAACTACTCAATAATAAGTATTGAGTGCATTGCGATTCGATTACTTGAATATGGATGTTAAGCACTTTATGCTCGTCACAATGCATATGGTGATGTAGAGCTGATGGTGAAGTACCAGGAGAACTCCTCAACAATTAACTGCCCAGCATTGGGAAAAGCAATATTTTGTAAAAGGTTATAAGCAGTTGACATTTAGGCTCTTGTAACTAGGTAAATTAAAAATAGACCAACTAAAAAGAGTGAAATAAAACCTTTTTACCAAAAAATTAAACCGACTCCCAAAAAACACTGCAAAGTCAAAAATAACTTTAATTTCGGAAGTCGGTGCCAAAAACGAAAATACAAAACTAAAGACACCGACTACCGAAAATAAAGTTATTTTTCACTTTGCAGTGTTTTTTGGGAGTCGGTTTAATTTTTTGGTAAAATGTTTGTTATCCCTACAGGTTAATCGCATAAATAGTACTTAAGTTATTTTCTTGTATAAAATTCACTAAATGTGTGTATTTATACATAAATAAACTTGAAGTAAATGTCTGTGATTTCAGAACAAAAGTGATTTTTCAAGTGCTAATAGCTGTTTACACAATACTATGTTTGTTTTTTAGTATTGTTTTAATTTTAAGTATTATATATATCCCTAAACGCAGCCTTATTCTTTATGTATGTAGGTATTGTTAATCTGTGAATAATATTGTGCGAAACTTTTTGTTTGAAGAACACTGTCAATGTAATTCGTCATCTGTCACGGACTATTATAATAACTACATTTGAAGACTGCTCACTATTTGAAATTCGTAAGCATGCGCCACTGAGTTAAGGTCATATTTAAAGTAAATAAATATTATTATAATTATTTACGCTGAAAAAAATAATGCTGCAGCAAAACCCCGAAATTTAATAGAATTTAGTGACATTTTGTTTTTCTTTAAAACACCTATGTTTTAATAAAAAATAACCTCAGCTTAAATAAATGTCAAAAATAAACTCACATCGATTCCTCAACTTATTTATCGCTAAAAGCGTAAGTTGCGCTTGACACATTTCTGGATCGAGCACTTTTTCGTACAACTCCTGATCGAACGCACTGCTTGAGGTCACCTCACCGGGTTCCAACCTCCCATGTCCATACACTCCGTTCAAAACAATACCGATCAAAAATAAATATATTTGAGCACCCATCGCGACTGTTTCTCTTCGAGTATCTAAGACTAATATCGGTAGCGATGGCTAACGAATACTTTTATATTAATACCGATAATATTCGTAAAGATTGCTGCACGATTGATAAGCCACTAATCTTGCTAATTTACCTTATATGTTTGTGTTGATAGCTGAATTTGGTGTGAATGCTGACGATAAATTGTATTAATTACCAACGTTTAATTAAGAAAAACCTTTAGTAAAGAGTAAGACGCATTTTTACATTTTTGGACGACACGGTTGGCCCAGAGGTTAAGCGATTGACTGCTGCGGCGCGTGTCGCTGGTTCGATTACCGCATAGAAAAAAATGTTTGTATCGCGTGCAGATAGTTGTTACGGGTCTGGGTGTTTGTAATAATTTCTAGTGTAGGGTAGCGTAAGGCAAAAAATACGTGTAAATCGTTATTTCTAACCTACTAGCAAAATAAACATCATTATTTCATAAGTGTATATTAAAAAAATCCTACATTACAAAGGACTAATATGGTTCTAATGTTGAAATTTGAAGACGTGTCTATGCCTATGAAGAATGAACATTTAAAGAGCTAGCTGTATAGCTGGACTTATGCACTTTTATGACTTATGCTAGATGTGCGTAGTGGCCAGACGTTGCGAGGTTGCGGAGGTAGAGGAAAATGTGTCACTGATTCCATCAACATATTTGCGATAAGCTAGCGAGGATACGTATGTGATTCTGTTCTATCTATGTCTCTCGCGCACATATAAAGTTTTTTTGGATCTGTATTTTAGGTAACTCCCTCACCGTCTTACTGTGTCGAGAGGAGTATTGTAGCCACGAACAATAATAACAGTCAAGGCTAAGCAATGCTTAACAATATGCTAAAGCTGGCAGGGACGACATTGCTACTACCAGAAAGGCCACCAGACGGACCAGACTACCAGACGCACTGCTGGGTACCATCCACATTTGATTGATATACCGTCTTTTCGCACCAAGCGCTTTTCTTCCACATTTATTGTACGTACAGCCAAGCTGTGGAACTCTGCCGGCTTCTGTGTTCCCTACCACTTATGATCTTTCATCCTTTAAAGCAAAAGTGAATAGGCATCTTCTGGGCTCGCTCGTTCCATCGTAGACCTCATCTATCGTTTACCATTAGACGAGATTGAGGTCAAGAGTGGGCTCATCCTGAATAAAAAATAATAATATCCGTGGATGGTTGACGATCTTCAGATATCGAGATTCTCAGAGAGCACGTTAAGCTATTGGTCCCGGCTTTCATATCTACATTTTTTTGGAGTAGCGTGTTATCCGGTGACTGCGTTGTAGAAGTCAAATAAGTAGTCTATAGTCTAATGTGTTATAACATTTAAATGGCGCATTTAAATGTTATAACACATTAGACGATTATTTAAATGACGTTTCAATATGAACAAAATAAAATGACTAAAATACTTATTTTATATTATGACATTGTTATTAATATTTTTTCTGTTGTGTTTGTTTTAATAATATAATAATAATAAGAACGGATATAAGCTGGCAACACTAGCCGTCAAACCAAGTTTTTTGTTCCGTCTATACAAATTAAATCCGCAAACAATAGTGTTAAGTTTTTCCCATCCACATTTTCCAATATCCATGAAAAGAGGACATATTAAACCAAGAAAAATAGCAAATATCTAAAAGCCACCAATATTTCCACAAAATGAAAATAAATCAGCCATTGACAACTGTCAGTGTCAATCTAACCAATGAAGAAAAAATGCGAGAAATAATAATTATGTGAACAAATAAACTTGGACGATGCTTACGAGAGCAGCTTCGCGACGTGCACGCCCACCACCCCCGGACCTGTCGCTCAGCTCCGCCTCGCCGCCGCCGGACTTAGGATTACCAATGTCACCGGCGGCTGCAGCCGCGTCGAGCTCGAGCGACGAGTATTTCTCTCCGCCGACGTCGCCAACACCTGTGCGTCGGCAGGGGAGAGGCCGGCCACCGACAAGCTTGGAACCTAGGAGTCAACCGGCTCCGGGTCGGGTCCCCGCTGCCGGTGGTGTGCAGCGCATGAGATGGACTCAGTCCATAAACGAAAACGTCATGCGCACATATTATGGGTCTACAGAGGGGGGAACTAACCTCACTGCGTATCGTGTCAGGATGCTGTCTCTGTTCCAGGACCTAGAACCAGCTGTCAACGTCTCAGCCCAACGACTGTCGGATCAGGTGCGGGTCATCCAGCGTAGCCACAGGCTGGATGACGCAACACTTGATAGGCTGCGCTCAGAGGTACTGAGCAACCATATCATCTCGTTCCCGACGCAAGCCGTGGTACAAGCGCCCGCTAGTGGCGCAATGACACCGTGGCCCAATAGTCATAATAATGAGCTAGATGATAGGGTTGTCACGGTAAGTAGCCAATGCAACGATCGACTGAGGAGTGCACTGGAGGATGCGCTTCATGAGTATAGATCGGCTCCGCCTGAACTTAGACCCCGGTTACCACGATTACCCATGCACAAAAAAAAAATAGGGCACTGGTGTGTGCTTTGGACTCGCTGCTTGAGAACATTTTTGAGAGCAGCGAAAACCTTGTTGATACGCACTCAATCCTGTATTGCGGGGCTGTTGCGGCATGTCGCTTAGCTAATGTTAAATTTCCTAATAACGACGAAGCTATTCAACCAAAACCTGCTGTACCAGCCTGGCAGTATAGGATCGAGAGGCGTATCGATGAGGCCAGAACACTCATCGGCAAACTATACTGCTTCAAGGAAGGCAATGCATGTCCACGTGTAATGCGTTTTGTGCGGCGGGCCTTCTCAGGGACTGGAATCAGCCCTCGAGAATACACAACCCACATTACGGAGCGTATTGACTTCCTAAAACAGAAAATTTGTGCATGGGCAAGCCGTATCCGACGGTTTAAGCGGCGGGTTCAACGCTACTCACAGAATCGCATGTTCCAGAGCGATGAGAGGTGGGTATACAGAGCTTGGGAGCGACCCAATCAAAATGTGACTGACGTGTGCCGCCCGGATGATACCGCCACAAATTTATTCTGGCGCAACATCTGGTGGGTACCCGTCTGTCATGTTGAGGGTGACTGGATGCGTGAAGTTGAAAGCGTATGTGAAGCTATACCACAAATGGATAAAATAATCATCAATACTTCTGATGTAGCTAAAGCAGTTCGTCCATTACCAAACTGGAAGTCTCCAGGACCGGATGGACTGCACAACTTCTGGCTTAAGTGGTATAGCAGCTCGCATGCGCTTTTGGCTTCACAATTCCAAGCATCCTTAGAGACTGGGTCTCTACCAGAGTTTTTGACAACTGGCTGTATCCACTTGCTCCATAAGAGTGGTAGTCCCACGGAACCCAAAAACTATAGACCAATTACTTGTTTGTCTACGGTCTATAAGGTTCTTACGTCCATTCTGAGAGTGAAAATAAATATGCACATTCAGTGCAACTCAATTATGTCCGCTTCTCAGAATTGATGTAGGAAGGGGTCCCGTGGTACTAAGGAGCTACTCCTCATTGACATGGCCAGTAGCCAACAGGTTCATCGATCCCGCAAAGATCTATCAACATGCTGGATAGACTACAAAAAAGCCTATGACTCTATTCCTCATACCTGGCTCATGAAGTTGCTAGAGCTTTACAAAATAGATCCAACTCTACGCACCTTCCTTGAGTCATGTATGAGGCAATGGAAAACGGTACTTCGCTATCCAGGATGTCGACCGATTCGAGGGAATGATGAGCCTATATGGATCAGACGGGGAATATTTCAGGGTGACAGTTTGAGTCCACTTTGGTTTTGCTTGGCCCTGAATCCTCTAAGCACAATGTTAGAGGACTCAGGCCTGGGCTATTGGTTGAGAAGAGGAGGTCAAAGTATATCCCACCTCCTTTACATGGATGATTTGAAACTCTTTGCCCCCAACAACTTGCAACTGATGGAACTACTGAAGGTAACTGAAACTTTCAGTAGCGCCATCAAGATGGAATTTGGTGTGGACAAATGTGCAATCATGCATGTAAAACGAGGGGAGATTATGGAATCTGAGGGAATTGAACTTTCAGATTCCATACACCTTAGATCTCTCTGCTTAACGAAACTTATAAGTATTTGGGTATGTCGGAAGCTTTGGGCATTAATGTTGCTGACATGAAGCAATCGCTGAGGGAGCGCTTCTTTGGCCGCCTGACAAAGGTATTAAACAGCCTTTTGTCGGGAGGAAATAAGGTGCGCGCTTTCAACGGTTGGGTCATGCCGGTGTTGATGTATTCCTTCGGCATACTCAAATGGACTCAAACCGAACTAGACGCCCTAGATAGGAGGGTCCGTATACTGCTAACCGCAAATCGGATGCATCACCCACGATCATCGGTGATGAGACTGTACATCCCGCGGAAATGTGGAGGTCAAGGCTTTTTAAATGCCAAAACTCTCCACAACCGCGAAATTTGCAGTCTCAGGGAATATTTCCTTAAAGCCGATGTGGGTATGCACCGAGATGTGATTGCAGTGGACAAGGGACTCACCCCGCTGACCATGGCTAAAGAGAACTGGCACAAACCTGTTATACTTACCTCAGATGACCGCAAGGAGGTATGGAAAAGCAAGGAACTTCATGGTCGCTACTATCGGACTCTTTATGGGTCCGATGTAGATTTGACAGCTTCCGTTGCCTGGCTACGTTTCGGGGATCTCTTCGGAGAAACTGAAGGTTTTGTCTGTGCAATTATGGACGAAGTTATCTTGACGAATAATTACCGGAGACATATTATGAAGGACGGGACGATTGACGTGTGTCGGGCATGCCATCGTCCTGGTGAGTCCATTAGACATATTGTCTCGGGTTGTTCTCGTCTAGCTAACGGTGAGTACTTGCATAGACACAACCAAGTAGCCAGAATTATCCACCAGCAACTTGCTTTGAAATACAAACTTGTCGATTCTGAGGTACCGTATTACAAGTATGTGCCCGACCCAGTTCTCGAAAATGACCATGTCACGTTGTACTGGGATCGGTCTATCATCACTGATAGGACTATTGTTGCCAATAAGCCTGATATAGTGGTGATAGACCGATTAGTGCGCCGCGCAATGATAATCGATGTTACCATCCCACATGACGAGAATCTCGTGAAAGCTGAGAAAGAGAAACACATTAAGTATCTCGACTTAGCTCATGAGGTTGTTGACATGTGGGATGTGGACTCGGCTGTCATTGTACCGATTGTCATATCAGTCAATGGGCTGATAGCTAAAAGCTTCGACGACCATCTGTCGAAGCTGGCGTTGCACAACTGGATAAAGGGCCTGATACAGAAGGCAGTTCTCCTCGATACAGCTCGTATTGTGAGGAGGTTCCTTTCTCTGGAGACCTAACCACCGGTAGCTTGGACCCCGTTCCCGATACCAGTGGACTGCCATTTTTTATATTTTTAAATGTTTTTTTATTGTCACTTTTTTATAGAAAAATATTTAAGAATGTAATTTTTGAGAGGTATATAAAATAAAGGAGATAATAATATATAATATAAACTTTATTTCAGACCTTGACCTTGATCCATAGTTATAGGTACAAATTTACACATAATAAAACACTTCACTCATCAAAACATACATAAGACACAAAAGGAACATAAAACAAATAAATATAAAAACTAATAATCAGTGTGCAGGCAAATCCAGTGGCTCAGCATTGGAGAGTCCCACCTATCTGCAAACACTTTTATAACGCTATTTTTGCTGGACCTAACACGATTCAGCAGCGACGCACATTGCTTCCGTATAAGAGCATGAAACCCATCGGTATGCATTTCCACGAACATGTTCGAAGCACTACAAAATCGTGGTACTCCCATAAGCACCCTAAACGCGTTGTTATATTGAACATGTAAGGCGTTGTATGTCTCCAGTGTGTAATTCACCCACAGGCTGCAAGTGCATAATGACGTGCAGTAAGATTTAAAAAGAGTAACTGTGACTGGATTGCTGCAATGTGCGAACCTGCGGGCCAACATGTTGCACCGGACAGCCAACGCGCTACGTGCCCTTTCCACATCCATGTTGTCTTTTAGGTCTTCGGAAACCCAGTGGCCCAGATACTTAAACTTTGTGACTCTATTCAAGGCAGTACCGGCTAAGATGAGTGTAGGTACGGACTCGTAACTTTTGCCACGCGCCTTAAAAACGACTAGCTCACTTTTTTTTGAGTTGTATCTGAGCCCGTGGGCCTCCGCGTAAGACTCACACATTCCTAACAATCTACGCAACGCTCCGATCGATGGACTCAGCAGAACCATGTCATCCGCGTAGCTTATATTATTGACACAGACTCCGTCTATGTGGCACCCTACATTAGCCCTGCTGAGTTCACCGACAAGCCGATTCATATACAGATTGAAGAGCGTCGGTGAGGTAAGTCCCCCCTGCCTCACCCCGCACTGCAACCTGTATACATCCCAAAAAGAGCCTGCCCACCTGACACTATTCTTTTAGTTGTTGTACCAATACCTGAAAACAGATATAACTTCCGGCCTACAATCCGTCTCAGTATGTAGCTTCTGCCATAATTTGTCATAGGACACTAGGTCAAAAGCTTTTGAGAGATCCAGAAAGCATGCGAAAACTGGTGTTTTCCTGTTACTGTAATATTGAACAGTCTGCTTAAGACACATAATAGCGCTCTCCGTGGACAAACCAGTCCTAAATCCAAATTGTGTGTCATGGAGCTTGATATGTTTGCTTAGATGCTGATTAAGCAGACTGTCCAGTATTTTTGCTAGAATAGTAGCGAGCGAGATTGGTCTGTAATTTTGCGAGTCAGAAGTATCTCCCGTTTTGTTTTTAACTATTCGTACAACAACAGTGTACATTAATTTATCAGGTAGGTCCGAATGACCTACACAGAGATTAAAAAACATGGCCAATACCCTCGGCATATGACAGCTAGCATTTTGCAAATGCTCGATGCTTAGGCTGTCGTGACCAGGAGATTTACCTCGCACCATATTCTTAATAATGTTTGCCACATCTTTGGCTGAAAATTTGACTTTAAGATCTCCGTCACCATAGCCCACCCCAGGCGTCTGCGAAGTCGTTCCCAAAGGCGACTCTACTTTATATAGTTCTTGGAACAAGTTGGCAATTTCCCGTGGTTCATGCACACCAGCAACACTCACAGGTTGACCAGACCTTGGATTCATTTGACTTGTTTAAGAATCATATTTTTAAATTAATTAATCTGATACTGTGACATAAATTATATTCAATTTCTTCCTAATATTTGTATGTCTTATTGACAAAACATAGCGGACTTGTCATTAATGTAAGATCTATATTTTTTTTATTGATAATAGGCTCGCGTTTGACCACCATCTCACCTGATGGTAAGTGATGATGTGGTCGAAGATGGAGCACGCTTACCTAAGGGTAATCTATTCACTCTTGACTTAAAGGCTACCCGGTTATAGTGATCAGGAAACACAGACTCCGGCAGGTAATTCCACTCCTTAGCCGTACGCACAATGAAAGTATTCCCAAAACGTTTTGTGCGTATGGGTGGGAATTATGCATTACTTATGTTTAGCAAATAAATGATTCTGATTCTGATGATTCTTAAACACTAAGAGAATAGAAAAGAATAGACGTTTATTTTGCAAATATGGGTATTACAATTTACACAACTTATTAGTGTCATGATAGATCAGCTCAGCCATACTTTCATTTGGCTTGCAAACATTATTCATTTAATCTAATTACCTTTAGTACTCAGGTGCATCTAGTTGGACTAGAAGCTAGCAGATGATGGTGATTGCCCGGTTGCTGCCTCACTCTATTAGAACATGCGAGCCGGTTAATCGTGTAGCAAAGTAGGTACCAGTTTTGGTTACAAGTAGTATTGCTATCGTATAGATAGATAGAATATACTTTATTGTACACCAAAAATTGAAACACACTTATATAACCTTGTTTCTATAGCTTTGGTTACAATGGCGGTCTTATCGCTGACAGCGATAACTTCCAGACAACCTTTGGAAGGACTTTAAAAGCTTTAATTGAATTGGGGAGGCCTAAATTAGCATTTGTTCGGTACTGGACAGATTCTTGGATTGGACAGATTAGTTAGTTCGGCAGATTCTCTACTCGACTGATTCGTGGATTCGTCATATTCTAGGGTTCGACGGATTAGCTATACGACAGAAAATGAACAGTTGTGCACAAAAAGATTAAACAAAAAAAAACAGCCGTAACTGGGTATACCACTTTATAATTTTTCTAAATCTATGATTTACAACTAATATACTCGTATGGTTAAGTATGTAAACTCCTTGAATAGGTACTCAATTATCTAACAGGCCACTTCAAGTTATTGTTATTTAGCCTATGCCTACCTATTCAACTTCAAATAATCCACTGGCATTTGTTTTCCTGTTTGTGTTAATATTGCAAGAAATGGATCTTGCCGGCTCGAGCACCGATGTAGTAGATTTAAAATTTATTTACAGTGAAAGGGGAAAACCCGTGGTTTTACATGCTGGACACAGATACAATTTTGTAAAAAATAACAAATGTGGTACTACAAACTGGCGATGTGTAAATAAGGCAGAATGCAGCAGTTCTATCACTTTGGACAAACTAAACCGAATTGTTAGAGAGTCTAGTCATATTTTTTTTCCCGAAGCAATATTAAGTATACAAGAACTGGTTAATGACTCACCGGAATATAATACATTTAATAATTATTTCTCAACTCAGTGGATGGGAATATATACCGAGAATGTGTTTACTTGTTATAATGAAAAATTTCGTACAAATAACCCAATCGAAGGGGGGCATGCGAGACTAAAAAAAAGATTCCCCATTAAGCCACCACTCTTCGGGCACGCCGCAATTGCGGCGGTAAGACCCCTCTTTGAGGAGTGGCTAGATCGGTGTCACGGCGTCCTGACCTACCGCATAACGCAGGTCCTCACCGGACACGGAAGTTTCGGGAGGTACCTGTGTCTGATGGGGAAGGAAGAAACGCCTGGGTGTCACCTCTGCGAGGATCGCCCTGAGGACACAGTAGAGCATACGGTGCAAGACTGCTCCGCTTGGGCAGAGCACCGACGTGTCCTCACGGCGGCGATAGGCGGAGACCTCTCGCGCCCATCATTGGTCGAGGCCATGCTGCGGGGCGAGACGGAGTGGGAAGCGGTCGCCTCCTTCTGCGAAGCAGTCATGCTATCGAAGGAGGAGGCGGGCCGCGTGAGGGAGAGGATAGCGTCCTCCCTCCAGCCCAGCCGCAGTGGTAGACGCCCACGGCGTCGGACGTCGGCCGACGATTTCCGGCCACCGTAGGCGCGGGCATGCGGACAGCGAATAAAGGGCAACTCGCTGTCCGACCATGGACCATGCCCGGGTCGACGGAGCGTTGTGTTCCACGCGCGCCTCAAAGAGCGTCAGCAAGATAACGAGGCCCCCCCTGTATAGGGCCGAAGCCTGCCGGGGTCGTGGGACTTATCTCATCACCGTGACACCGGAACGTTAAAGGGCTATTGAAGGAACACCGTGGATTTTAGTCAGTACAAGTCTGACAGTCCCTCCGGCCCTGCCCGGGGTGGGAGGACTCATCTGATGATTTTACCACGAAAAAAAAAGCCACCACTCTATCTATTTATTTGTATAAACTACTACTAACTTACTAAAAAAAGAATCCCGTTTTCAAGACACAAAGTTAAAAAGAGAACATATTTATTGCAACGGGAAGCAGCGTAATGAAAAACTCATACAAAAAATTGTTACTGCAGCAATGAAGAATGAAGTTAGCGTGATTGATTGTTTAAAACAGTTGTGCAAGGTTAGTTTTAAGTATTTTTAAAAGTAAAATATAATTGTTTTTGTTCTTTAATTAAAGTGCGTTTTATTTGTTTTTGTTTTCACCTGTACTTCTGCCGTATAGCTAATCCGTCGAACCCTAGAATATGACGAATCCACGAATCAGTCGAGTAGAGAATCTGCCGAACTAACTAATCTGTCCAATCCAAGAATCTGTCCAATCCAAGTATCTGTCCAGTACCGAACAAAGGTAAATTAGTGTACTACAAATCCTCATAACGGAAAAAAAATATTACAATATATAAGTATATATATATACTTTATATATATTATATATATTTTATTATATATATATTTATATATATATACAATACATAATTATATAAAATATATAAATATAATGTGTTCTTTCACATCGTGTGGGGAAAAACAAGGAAATAATCATAAATTTGAAAGAAAATGATTGGCAACCGAGCTTTTAAAAACAGCGAGTGACTGTTCTTGTCTTACTGACACCGGCAATGCATTCTACAACCGAATAGCCTGTATCGTATGTATTTTATTTGGTCAAGTTACCTGATTTTTTTTTTTGGTAGAAATATAAATCCATCTATATAATACTGATTACAAAAAATCAAGATAGGGTATCGTCAAGGAGATCTAGAAAACAAAAAGTCAGTAAACTCGATCACTTGAATGCAATATAAACTCACCCAGGTTTCTACTGCCTCGATTCAGGTGAAAGGGATCTGATTGAAAGGGGATTTATTAGCATCAGGTGCAATCACAAAATTTTGTTCATTGATTTAATGAGACTTTAATCAATGAATATCAATAGATGACTGGATTCAAAATAGAACAATCTTTTCATGATCAGTGCAAAAATGTTTCATCTTTCAATTACTCATCAAGTTTTATATTGTACTGGGTTTTTTTTCTGGGGGAAAATCATCGAATGACTCTTCCCTCCCTAGGACGAGTGGAAGATAGAGTCAGACTTCTACTTTAGAACAACCCAACCTGTTCCTTTAGCTGCCTATGCGTGCTGGGGCTGTGGCATCTTGCTAGAACATTCCTGCCACAATGACAGGCATAAGCTGTATCGTGCTCCGTCATGAATGTTGAACGCTTATTTTGTTTCTCAGCAATTCCTTTCAGAATGCTGTTGATACTCTCACGAATCCTACGCAACATTGAGACTCCTATTTCTCATGATTGTGCCAAAAAAATCAACATCCTCTTTTGCAAACATGAATTAATGAAATGAAATATTTATTTTGTATTTTTGTAAATCGTTTGTAAATAACATTTTTTACCACGCATGCTTGACGCGCGGCTGCAATATCGTGGCGTGTTCTGGATTTGAAGAACGTTCAATCAGTCAAGTTATTTATTTGTCTTACAAATAAAGAAGAAATAAAGCTATTATTATAATATTAAGAGCGCTAAATGTAAGGCGTATAAATGTAAAAAAAATGGTATAGTTAATTTTAGTTACTAAACGAAATCTTACCAACATAATTATTACATTAGTCACAAATAAATAATAAGTAAAACAATAAGAGTATGTCAATCAGCCATTCTTACATCTATTATAAATTGCATAAATTATATTTTCGTATCATTACGAAATGAGTCATCAATGACTGAAATGAATGAGTCATGAGTCAACTACACGCGGCGGGCATACAGCGCTGCGCGTTCAATATAACGCTTTTGAGCAATAATAATGCTTTTGAGGTGTTGATGGGGCTGCCACGCTTCTGCAGTACCTCTGGTATGTTTGCAGAGGCAGGTATACATAGATGGCTTCCATGCCAACATGTGCAAGCGATGCGCTTCAAGCATGTGCAGGATACGCGTCAGCTCCAGCATCCTGAACTCTATAGCGGACAGGTGGGACAGCCCTATACTGAGACAATGGATACGTCTACATGCTACTGTGGCGTATAATAATGAGTTATTTTTGTTACTTACATTAGTTTTATAAGTTTTTAGTATAAACTACTAATCGAATGGATTCTGTCCGATTTAAAAGAATTTTATTTACTTTATACATAAACTCTGCCCTTTTCGTATGCCCACTCATTAAAAGACTGAACATGTAAAAGGATTGACAGGTATTTCAACCAGTTCAACACCAAGTAGAAAGAATACAATTTATACTAAGAATTTCTATATAATGTGTGAATCACTGTTGAATTATCAACAGATTAAGAGTTATCAAACCGATTAGATACCTTAATGTTTTTACACCAACATTGATAAGCGTTTGATTCTACTTTATTATTTTATTTTTAGGATATTAGCTTCTTTATTTTTATTGGCTGTTAAAAAGTGATGTTATTTACGTAACGTATGTTGAATCATAAATGACTAAATAGCACTTAATTAAATTTGTGGTTTAAACGTTGTTTAGTTTTAATAATAATAATATTTAATAGACATCCACCACCTGTGGCAGAAACAAATAAGTAGGTTAAAAATATTCTTTCACACCAAATCTCAAACAAGTAGAATTCATATATTGTAGTCACAAACGATACTAACTACACCCCCCTTAACTTAAACGAAGAATTGATAAGTAACTTAATATTGACAGCGATCCACAGAAACAAAAGATAGAGGAGTGGAAAAAGAAAGTGTTACACGGGAGACACCCACATGATCTAGAACAGTCTCATATAGATATAATAGCTTCAAATAAATGGTTAAAAATAGAAAATTTATTCCCTGAAACTGAAGGGTATCATTGCAATACAAGGACATATATAATCAAAGACCAAAAAATAACAAATCATAAATGCCGTATGTGTCACATTCAAACAGAGACCATACAATGCATAACAGGAGCATGTACAATACTTATACAGACTGACTATATTCACAGACATAAACAGGTTGCAAACATCATTTACCAAAAGTTAGCCATCAAACATAAACTCATACACCTTACTACAAATACGTCCCACAAACCTTTCTAGAAAACACCTCTCATAAACTATACTACGACCGCGCTATCCTAACCGACAGGACCATCCATTACAATAGACCCGACATTACACTCCAAGATAAAGTTAATAAAATAACTTATCTAATAGATATTGATTGATTTATTTATTTAATGATGTCAAGCAGTTTGAGTACTTGTGTGGCCTACCCAAATATCCTTACTTTGGTATTGTTCGTCAAATTGTTGGACAGGTCCACTCAAATTAGCGTGGTTATTTCCTCAAAAGAACACCACAGACATGAACCTACATGCTTCTCATATACAAATACAAATTGTATGGACTTTTAAAGAGACTCTGACTGAGTTTTACCACCTGATTATACCACTATTAATATAAATATATTATTGGGTAAGCGAGGGAGTTAGTAATGCAGCAACTAATTACATTAAATGACAACAATATCCTCCATAAACTCGGCTATAGAGCAATAACATTTATTAATTAATAATGATTTCAGCTATTTTTAACAAAATATTATGCAGGTTCTTTATTTCTTTTCTTTTTTTCTTGGATAGGGCCACTCGTAGTTCAGCACACTAAGGCTTGTTACTACTTAACCGGACGATCCTGTGGTGACCTCTAAATTTAAAGGCCCTCAGCCAGGGCGTACATATTAATATTTACATTTAAACGACCACACGCTAAGGGCACTCCCTGTGGAGTACGGGTCTCGGCATAGCAGGGTCGTTGGTGGACGGCTGCTGGCTCATTTGGCAAAGGTCGGGGAGGTCTTTATTTCTCGTGGAATTTTCCTTATGAGTAGTCACAGCCTCACTGATCTAGAAGATAGAAGTAGAGGTAGAAGTAAAAGAAGTAGACCAAGGCACCCAGAGAGAAACAGTTGCCACTCCTGTTCAATTGGTATCGCTCATCCTTATCCTTACTAATATTATAAATGCGCAAGTAACTCTGTCTGTCTGTGTGTTCCGCAATCACGCCTAAACTACTGAAGCGATTTTAATTAAATTTGGTACGGATATAGTCTAGAGCCTGAGAAAGGACTTAGGCTCCTTTTCAATGCGAAAAAAGGGCTGTAAGGGGTTGAAATAGGGGATGAAAGTTTGTATGGATATTACGTCATTTTTAAAGCTAGAAGCTTGAAACTTATTTTTTAGACTTTTTATTTGATATTAATAAATACGACATTCAAAATAATTATGTATGAGTTTTATTTTCAAAATAATTAGCCTGAAAAATTAAAAATGCTGTTGAAAGTCACTATTCTGCGCGAACGAAGTCACGAGCACAGCTAGTAGTTCTATATATTTTCAGAGCACCGCATTTAAAGAGGAGGATTTTGTCGTCATGAAATAATATCTATCTGCTTAGCCGGTTTAAAACTATCTTGGAGTCAGCTTCCAGTCTATCCGAATGCAGCTAAGTAAAGTCAAAGTCGAAGTCAAAGTCAAAGATTTATTTGCAAATAAATATGGTTACAAAGTTCTTACAATGGTATAATACTAGCTTAACATATTTAATCATAATATTATGACATGCAAACTTTTGTTGAAATTAATTTTATTAATTAAAGGTAAAATTAATTAGATAGGTGTTAGATTAATTAAATTTGAACTGGAGGAATTCTTGTATAATATAAAAGGGATTGTCAATCAACCATCTGCGTAAAGCCTTTTTGAAGCGGACCATAGGAAGTTCCTTAATTTGGTCTGGAACCTTGTTATAAATTTTAATGTACATAGGGTAACAACTTCGCCTATACAACGTGTAACGGAAAGGGTATATAAATACCAAGGGCACGGCTTCTTTGGGTGATATCAAACGATATTGGAAGGGTTTTTTAATCCTATCTCTACATGTTCGGAAGTAATGAGAATTTTTAATACATTGATACCAGATACAGTACTAGGCGCACAGAATTACGGAAGAGATTTATCGTGATATTTGCAAGTAAAATGGAAAGTTATTGACCTACGCAGTGCGGTGACACGATTGTTAAGATTTCAATTTAAGAAACTTACGAAACCGCAAATTTGGTATCAATTTTTAGAGTATTTTATTTTGAGTTGAAACCCTTCCAGTATCGTTTGATGTCATCCAAAGAAGCCGTGCCCTTGATATGTATATACCCTTTCCGTTACACGTTGTATAGTTCCGTTTTAATTTTAGGATAGTACTTAAATTTAGTTGTATATTGTAGAAAATTCGTAATTGTAGAAAAGTACTAGTATTATACATGAAACGGTTGCTTATCTGACCTCAGCAAACCACAGTAGCTGGGTTTAGTGTTGCCCAAACGAGAGTCTCGCAAGAGTCTTGCAATTAGCGATTATCCTATTGCTATTTATTAAACGGTAGTTGAGATCTCAGAACAATGTAACAGACTCTGTTACATTACTTACTTACGTATCTCGTTATCGTACGTTCTTACGTATTTGCTCTGTTACATGATAACAATGGGTGTCAGATTTCGTGGCTTTTGAAAACCGAAACGACTATCAGAATTTACAATCAATCAAAATATTTAGACTCATATCACTTTCCGATATAGCTATATTTTCCATATTTTCCCGAATTGATTGAATTGATGACTGTGTCGCTTCAGTCGAAGAAAAATTCCGCTATCAGTTATTATAATTATGATATTTTACTTGAAAGTATATACACCTGGTTGATTAAACATACTCGTATTACCGATAATAACTGTTTAAGCAAACTTATCTCCAGACAGTAGATATTCGCAATTAATCTAATCAAATGCTAATTGATTGAAAACGTACTGAAAATTGTGTACTTATAAAAATCACGAAGACATTAATATTTTGAAAATACGACTGTATATACTCTAGTCTACACTACTTTATTCTGTACGTGATAATTGGTGCTAGTGATTGCACCAACATTTCGATAATCGATACATTTTCATCCGTATGCTGTTTCGACTATCGATTATTTACTATCGAACGGTATTAATAATAACGAATAGTTCTCCAGTGGTCGAAATCCGGCCACAATTTCAAATATTACGAATGCATTATTTGTTAATTTTATAATTGAATATTTTTTTTCTTCTGTGTCGGACACTGATATCATCTGTACTCGGAAAACCTGTGACATAGATAACGAAGTTCTTCCGCACCTTTGGTCAACGATTTATTATTTTATTTATAAACAAATTATTACAATAAAAATTTTGTTCACTTTATTGAGTGCGTATATCTCTATACGTTAAAGACGAAAGCTTAGATAACAGGTTTATGCAAATTTTAAAACGCAGATGGGAATTTATTAGTTTTATCAGACCAAAGATTAATATAGAAGAACACGACTAATATCTAGGTATTGGTATTAAGGGAATCAGGCGTTACCTTACGTAAATCCTTGATAAATAAATCCACCGCACATTGTGCTATTATCACTAAATACCTACATTCCTTAAAAGGTCGTGCAAATAGTTATTTGATTGCATAAAACGCAGTGAAACTATTGGATTTTTCAAAATATAAAGCTATTCAGAATTGTTTGTTGCGAACTAATCTATTTTAATATTATAAAGAAAATATTATTTTATTGAGTATAATTGGACGTAGTTAAGCAGAAAGGACTCAATCCACAAAAAATCACTTTTGAGATACGTTCGTTTGAAGTTTCAGCTGTAATTGCTCTAACAAAAAGTAATTTTTTTTTTAATTTTTGCACTTTATTATTAAGATGATAGTTTATTTTATATTTGTCTATCAAAATAGTGATATATTTTACAATAGATTTCGAGATATTAGATGAAATGTGGGTTGAGTCCTTACAATTAAACCTAAATTTGTAAAGACAGGTTTTTTTTTTTATTTTCTCATAATCGACTCAAAACTACCTATCGACTAGAAAATAAGTTATTTAAAAGAATTGAACGAGTATTATTACATAAAAGTTATAAATTTTGTAACATTAATCATCAAGTTAACAAAAACACGTAAAAACCCCATCATGAAAATTAAAAATATTGTAAAAACAGCGCGAAAATGAGCACTCATATCTATTTCCCTCATCCTCAGTCAAAGTCAAGATTTGGCCCGTATCCATCAAAATCCTAGTCAATACAGCTGTTTCCATTATGGTTATTATGAAATGTATGACAGTCTTTGGCTTCCTATTAAGTAAAGTAAATATAGATCTGAAATCTTCGATCTTTGCTTGAGGAATGATATTTCCCTGAGGCCAAAGAACTTCAAAATCTTCTTCTGAAAATTGGATTAAAACTATTTTCAAAATCTTCTTCTGAAAATTGGATTAAATCCATTTTGTTTTCATTCTTTTTGCCTAACGACACTGATTTCACGAATGAATTTACGCCGCAGAAGAATATATGAATATACAATAATGAACATACAACGTCAGAGCGCAACGACTGCTTTCTTGTGGCGAGACCTATATGAAATCGACAGCTGAACGCGGTTGGGCTGGCACAACTGATTCGAGAAGTACCCAATGTCAGCATACGTCGGTGGACAGTCAGAAAATTAGCTGAAGCATGATTGACTGCAAATGTGAAATAAAATAAAATAAAATTGAAACCTTAAAAGGCGGGTAAGAGCAAGAAATCCAGCTGCTACACAACTCCAACGGCTGCATTCAGCCATCGAAGAGTATTGGAACGCTGGCCTACCCAAATGTCCCTACTTTGGTATTTTTCGTCAAAATGATCGAGCTCCTTAAGGTTCTAAGTTGAGCTACGCAACAACTGACAAATGCTTGCACTGTTTAGACGGGCCTGCTCAAATCTGTGAGATTCTGTCCTCTTAAGGGCTCAACAGACATAAACCTACATGGCTCTCATATGATTTAATCACTACAGATTGTATGGACTTTAAAAGAGACGTTAACCGCTGAGTTTGTTTCAGTGTTTCTTAGTTAGGAAACATTGGCCTCTTCTAGTTTACATTTACAAAAAAAAAATTACGTGTGAATGTATTATTTATAACTTAGGTATTCGCAAAATAAACATACTTAATTATTGTATTTTCCTGATTCATTTCCATTCAATGTCTAGTTCCCTAAACGCAATAGTTGCAATTTTACTTGTAAGTTTCATTTCAGCTCCTAAAAGATCCTTTTGAGCATTTTACATACTGTTTGGTGGTATGCTTGGTATCATTGAAAAGGTAATTAATGAACCTTTAAGTTGACATTGCTACATTTTAATGTTTTATCAATTTTATTAATAATGTAAAATGTATGTAAAATGTAATGTTTGCTTTTTTCTAAATATCTGGGGTATGCCATTCTATTGCTCTCGAGTGTATATAGATGACTATTTATAGATAATAACATACAAACTATCTTCTTAATAATAAGGGGCAAAAATTAAACTTTTTGTTTGAGAAATTACAGCTGAAACTTGGAAAGCCCATAATTATGTCAAAAGTGAATTATTGTAGATTGAGTAATTTTTGCTCTGCTATGTCCTAATGTACTGTTCATCAAAAGCTGTTTTTCTGAAATATTTCGTGTTTTGAGTCGTTTCTGATAAACAAAAATAAATATTTATATATCAGTAAACCTATATCACAGAAACGACCCAAACTGTTTGAGTTGTTTCAGTTATTTGATAATATTATATTTCCAAATCCAAACTGTTTGAGTTTATTCTGGTTTATGGACTTTAAGAACATACTCATAGGAATGTCATTACTCAGAAACAATTCAAGCGGACTGAGTTTTTTCAGCAAATACATTTTGTATGCTCTTCATACTGTGGGTTGAGTCGGGGTAGTGAGAAAAACTAGTTTCCGTTGTGGCGTAGTGGTTTAGGAGGTGGAATAAAATATATAAGCCACAGGTTTACAGCATTTATTTTCGAAGGGGGGTGGGTTCGGTTCACAGAGGGTTCCCTCACTGGTCGAAGGTATTAAATGGTACTGCCCTGAGCTCAGGCCGCGACGCACGCAGACCGGCGGGCCGATCCCGAAGCCGGCAGCGACCACGTGTCCGAAGCAGAGGATAGGCAGGGCAGGCCACGGGAGAGGAGGTCTCTCCTCCACACCCAACTCGACCACGGGGCAGGCGCAGAGGTTGGCAGGTAGACCACGCGACAGCGCGTCTCTCCGGCAGTGGTGACGGAGGCAGCGGTGACACCCGTCGCGTGGCAGACGTGGCAGTAGTTGAATTTCGAGACCGAAGGCAGTGAAGAAAAACGAAGAAGAAAAAAAACCCTGGAATCACACGAAGGGTGCTTCTGTAAGCGTGGTGCCAGGAATCGTGAGCGCCAGCGATGCGTGCGTCTCCTAGCCGTAAGCCCAAAGAACAGTACCCGGGAAACGAATGGGGAAACTCACCATCGCGGCGGTTCACAAAGGTTATAGGTAAGCGCAAGCATGCCGCGTGCAACGATATAGAAGGTAACCGCGTGACAAAGCGTTTAAGCTCGTAGCTGCTATGACACAGCAGGAAAGGGATGCTGCGGCCTGCTTACGCTTCACAAATTTAGCAACACTAGTGGAAAACAGATGACAATGAAATAACACAGTTATGTTCCAGACGGAAGCCATCTTGACAACCGGGCAATTATATTAATTTACAAACGCTGCAGATTATGGTGAAATAAGAGGATTACGATTTGGCAAGATGGAGAGAAAATGGCAGATACGACGAGCACTTACCCTTGGGCACAGAGGGGTTTCTATATTAGTTACTTGCAACTGTAGGCTTTGAAATAGAACTCAGCAAACCGGAGGTTAGAATTTATAGCCGTTCACCACATAAGTGTTGTCACTCCGTGAAACCATAGACCTTAGGGATGAGCGTGATAATTCGATTTTAGTTTAATCGACTATCACGCTACACCGTGTACATTTAAAAAAAGGTTTTCACTACATGATAGATTCGAGTTTCAGGAGTACGATGGCATACTTAACTCAATTTAGGCCAAAGTGTGGATTGAGTTCTTTCTGCTTAACTACGTCCAATTATTATTCTACATTTTTGACATTTAATTGCGACATTTGATAATATAATAATATTGACTGGTTTATATGTAATTTCACACTGGTATCTTGAACAAAACCTTAATTTTTTTGATTTTGATATTTATATTTTTAATCTGCATAATTTGACATTGTTTTAATTCCTGACTTTGTTTATTATACTATATAAAGCTAGATTACCACTGACTACGAGACCCGTATTTTTTTCTTTTTACGGATTCGTATAGAGGAGGCTCGGTAAAGTAAAAACCATTTTTCAAAGTCCCCCCCCCGCCCCCCTTCTCCCCCCCTTTAGGCGGATCTCGGAATCTAAGAGACTTGGAACATTTTTTTTTTCAGATTCATTTAGAGGGGCAATGCTTTAGTCAAAATACTTCTGCAAACCCCCCCCCCATCACCCCCCCTCTTTTTTTTTTTTTTTCACAAGCACGCGAGGTGCTTGCACCTCGCGCAACACGCAAATACTTGATTTAGAGGGGCAATGCTTTAGTTTTTTTCACCAGCACGCGAGGTGCTTGCACCTCGCGCAACACGCAAATACTAGTTATATTATATAAAGCTAAATTACCACTCACTGACTGACTGACTGACTGACTCACTCATTGACATAATTGTTCTCCCAGATGGTGGATGGGGAGGTGGGTATATTTTGACAGATTCGTAAACAAGTAACTCTCAAACCTACGGGAAAAGTGCCAAACCTCCCCTTTTCCCCCCCCTTCTTCCCCCCTCCTATCGTATCTCGGAAACTACGAGACCCGTATTTTTTTCTTTTTACGGATTCGTATAGAGGAGGCTCGGTAAAGTAAAAACCATTTTTCAAAGTCCCCCCCCCCCACCCCCCTTCTCCTCCCCTTTAGGCGGATCTCGGAATCTAAGAAACTTGGAACATTTTTTTTTTCAGATTCATTTAGAGGGGCAATGCTTTAGTCGAAATACTTGTGCAACCCCCCCCCCATCACCCCCCCCCCCCTTTTTTTTTTTTTTTACAAGCGCGCGAGGTGCTTGCACCTCGCGCAACACGCAAATACTAAACCCCCCCCATCTCCCCCCATCACCCCCCTCTATTTTTTTTTTTTTTCACAAGCACGCGAGGTGCTTGCACCTCGCGCAACACGCAAATACTTGATTTAGAGGGGCAATGCTTTAGTTTTTTTCACAAGCACGCGAGGTGCTTGCACCTCGCGCAACACGCAAATACTTGATTTAGAGGGGCAATGCTTTAGTTTTTTTCACCAGCACGCGAGGTGCTTGCACCTCGCGCAACACGCAAATACTAGTTATACTATATAAAGCTAAATTACCACTCACTGACTGACTCACTCATTGACATAATTGTTCTCCCAGATGGTGGATGGGGAGGTGGGTATATTTTGACAGATTCGTAAACAAGTAACTCTCAAACCTACGGGAAAAGTGCCAAACCCCCCCTTTCCCCCCCCCCCCCCTTCTCCCCCCCCCCCCCTATCGTATCTCGGAAACTACGAGACCCGTATTTTTTTCTTTTTACGGATTCGTATAGAGGAGGCTCGGTAAAGTAAAAACCATTTTTCAAAGTCCCCCCCTCCGCCCCCCTTCTCCCCCCCTTTAGGCGGATCTCGGAATCTAAGAGACTTGGAACATTTTTTTTTTCAGATTCATTTAGAGGGGCAATGCTTTAGTCAAAATACTTGTGCAACCCCCCATCACACCCCCTCTTTTTTTTTTTTTTTTCACAAGCACGCGAGTTGCTTGCACCTCGCGCAACACGCAAATACTAAACCCCCCCCATCTCCCCCCATCACCCCCCTTTTTTTTTTTTTCGCGAGGTGCTTGCACCTCGCGCAATACGCAAATACTAGTTATATTATATAAAGCTAAATTACCACTCACTCACTCATTGACATAATTGTTCTCCCAGATGGTGGATGGGGAGGTGGGTATATTTTGACAGATTCGTAAACAAGTAACTCTCAAACCTACGGGAAAAGTGCCAAACCTCCCCTTTTCCCCCTCTTCTCCCCCCTCCCTATCGTATCTCGGAAACTACGAGACCCGTATTTTTTTTTTTGACGGATTCGTGTAGAGGAGGCTCGGTAAAGTAAAAACCATTTTTCAAAGTCCCCCCCCGCCCCCTTTTTCACCCACTTTAGGCGGATCTCGGAAATTAAGAGACTTGGAACATTTTTTTTTTCAGATTCATCTAGCCTCGTCCTGCCCATTGTGATTTAAAAATCACAAAATATACTTCACGGTTCCTGCCCAGCTAAAATATTGTAAAATTCTAAATTCTGCCCACTGTCCTTCAAAAATCACATATTCTAATTTCTCGTCTAGAATTTGTATTTTCTACTCAGCTGTCGTTTTTTAAGTTTCCTGAGATTGGTTATGTTATAACCAATAAGTGAACCTTAAATCTATTCGAGTAATAGACAACAGATTAACGTCAGAAGTCATTCATGTGTTAAAAATGGAGTCACGTCGGAAAAGAGGTATGTTTAATCTCTTACTATCATTTATATCAGTGGCTTTTCTTTATTAAAAATAATCAGGATTAAAGTTAAATAACCACTTACTTAATAACACATACTTTGACTTTTGTAACTATTTTTGATTTTCGTTAATAATTGTATTTTTAGTAAACATAAATAATATTATGTGATGCAAAAATCACATTGGGCAGAACTTTTTGGTAAATTGTGATTTTTTTCGCAGAATTGCACGATGTAGCCATCGGCAATTTGTTAGAAGATTCCGATATTGGGGACTTCATAACTTTCGATGATGATTACGACGATCCGGAATTCGTACGACTAGAAACCAGTATTAGTTCTACGGAGGAAGAAAGTGATGGACCTGATGTAAGTACATTATTTATACAAGCTCGCGGAAGGACTAGGCGAGGTACGCGAGGAGTTTCTCGTGGACGGTCAAGAGGAAGGTCGCGTGGGCGTACACGTAACAGCACTGGCAGCAGAATAGACAATAATATACCGTCAACTACGTACGAGGACTGGTCTCAGCAAGAATTTTCCCCGATTCAACGTTTTCTAACAGAACCATCATACCTGCCCATTAATTCACAACATTTTTCCAAGATTAACTAAAGAGAGAAAATAAAAGAAAAAAAAGAGATGAAAATTCAAGACTAATTAAGAATACATAATAAATAACATAAAAAGTTACTTTTGTTTTATTTACCCCATTGTACCCAGTGTCTTTTATGAAGGACAAATAAAATACAGCTGATTTTGGTAATTCTGCCCAGTGTACTGTAAAAATAACAAAATGTATGATTTTCCAAATAGCCTGAATCGGTTCATTATGATCTATTTACTGCCATTATAAATATAAAAAATTTATATCTTATGCATGACCTTTTTTTTTGTTCTAATTATTCTGGGCAGGAAGCACTTGTAAGATTTTGTACTTTGAAGAGAACAGTGGGCAGAATTACCAAACAGGTTTTAATTTACTTGGGCAGGACGAGGCTAGAGGGGCAATGCTTTAGTCGAAATACTTCTGCAACCCCCCCCCCCCCCATTCATAACCCCCCCCCCCCCCATTTTTTTTTTCTCAAGCACGCGAGGTTCTTGCACCTCGCGCAACATGCAACTACTAAACCCCCCCATCTCCCCCCATCACCCCCCCTCCATTTTTTTTTTCTCACAAGCGCGCGAGGTGCTTGCAATTCGCGCAACACGCAAATACTAAACCCCCCCATCTCCCCCCCACTTTTTTTTTTCTTCACAAGCACGCGAGGTGCTTGCACCTCGCGCAACACGCAAATACTAAACCCCCCCATCACCCCCCCCACTTTTTTTTTTTTTTTGTTTTCTTCACAATTACGCGAGGTGCTTGCACCTCGCGCAACACGCAAATACTAGTTTATTGTATATTGTTAATCTAGATAATTTCACATTGTTTTAATTCCTGACTTTGTTTATTTATTGTATATTTTTAATCTGGATAATTTGACATTGTTTTAATTCCTGGTTTTGTATTAGTTGAGCAATTTGTGATTTTTTATTAATAATTTAGAAATATTATTAACCCTGTGTAAGCCCAATGGGTAGCCTTTTGAGCATGTTCATATTTTTATCTGACATTCTGTATTCACCACAAGTCACACGAATAAATGATTTATGATTTAAAGCGGATTAAATGATTTATGATTTAAAGCGGAATAAATGATTTATGATTTAAAGCGGTAACGAGAAACTGATCGAGCAAGGCTCCAGAGCCTAGAACATCGGCGACGTGTTGCAAGCCTGTCAGTTTTCTATCGGTTACATTTCGGGGAGTGTGCGATGGAATTGCACAGTCTTATTCCCCCAAGCCCGTTCCATCATCGGACTACAAGACAAACGGCGATGCGCCATCGTTACATGGTGGAAGTTGGACATCCCACCCATACGCACGAAACGTTATAGGAATACTTTAATTGTGCGTATGACTAAGGAGTGGAATTCCCTGCCGGAGTCTGTGTTTCCTGATAGTTATAACCTGGGAGTCTTTAAGTCAAGAGTGAATAGGTTACTTCTAGGCAAGCGTGCTTCATCTTCGATCATATCATCGCTTAACATCAGGTAAGATTATAGTCAAACGCAAGCCTATCAAATATATTAAAAAAATTGTTTGAATGCGCTAAACTTCGAAAGTACTGGGTGGATTTGGTAAGGAAGTATTTTCAAGTTTGAAAAGAAAAAGTTTACCCGACTGCAAAAGAAGGAGGTTATGTTTTTATCGTGATAAAGTCCACGGGAACGAAGAAAAAAAATATAAATGCGAAAGTGAGCTTGTCTATTACCACTTCACGCCTAACTTCCAAAACTGTATTAAATGTATTTTGGCGCAGAGATAAATATAATGAAGATAGTTTTCATTATAGAGCAAGGTTTTTCTTTTAAGTAGTTACTAACCTATGAATATTATTATATTTTCAAATTATTAATTTGCAGCGAATACATTTGTTCCCATCACCAAAATGCAATCGAATGTTTATGCGTATTAAATATAGCTACATTATATCGATCAATCAATTATCTTTTACACGACTATTTTATCAATTTATTATCTTTTTTTTTCGTAAAGTTTTACACATGCATGGTATGTCTGCAAGAAGTCATTGATAACGTGGCTTGATAAGTTTCTAATGATTAGTCAATAGAGGTCACGCTGCTGATTCGTGTTTTTAGACGCGGGCGGTAAGGGCCAGGCCCGGTTTGACGGCGCGTCATGTTCTGCGCGCGCCTCAAAGAGCAGTTAGCAATTGTGACAGGACCCTATAGGGACATTGTCTGCCCGGGTTACGGGAATGTTTTAACGAGATACCAAAGCCCCCGAAATGCAAAGGCAACTCAAGGAACAGTCGGCTTTTTAGCCAGTAGAAGTCTGAGACTCCCGATTACTCCACCTAGAGCGTTAGGAGTCATTCTTTTCTCTTTTCTCGACTATAGGAGAACTTACAACTTATGTGCATGTTGATAGCATTTTATACATCTTCACAAAGGATAGTGGTAACGAAGGCATACCTAAACAAGAGCTGTTGCTTTTCTTTTCAATGACCCGTAACGCCTCTAAAGAATCTACAAAAGACCGCCGAAACTAATAGCTAAAATTTAACAAAGCTAAAAGTAACTAATATTATGAAAAAAAAAAGATGAAGTAGTATTTACTATGCAAATCTAATTAAATATAAAATACCAATTGCTGCTCGATAGTCGCGCTAAAACTAGAAACGGATTGAAAGATTTCATTAATTACATAGGCCGACAAAATATTTAACCAGAAACCAGACTATATATTTCCGATGGTTTTCGATGCGCTGAATCCAAATCTGGTAAACTTTTTTTTTTTTAATCAATAATTCGTGAGTCTACATAACCTCAAAATCGGGCAAAAACAGTACTTTCCGCACTTTTAGTTTAGGATATCTCAGAAACCTGAAGTGATAGAGTGAGTCTGAGGAGATTCGGATTCAGCGCATCGAAAACCTTCGGAAATGTATGTCTAGTTTCTGGTTAAGAGATTTGGTTAAATTTTGTTGGCCTATGTTATTGTTGTATTGTTTCCCTTTCATACAAGGAAGGTTTACAAGGGAAAATATATTATGACGATTTCGACGGATGAGTTAGTTGATTATAAATAACATTTTACAAGTCATTTTCTTTTGTTTTAAGTTTAAAGTATATGTGGCCCTAACTGATTACCATGAGAAGAAACACCGAAACAAAACCAGAGGTCAAGTCGGTATAAGTGTTTACATCAAGTAAGTAAATGAAACTCTATATATTTATTTAGTTACTGTGTTACTGGTAGATCTTTAGTCTATATTTACATGAAATAATCAGCTTATAACCTTTCCTATGGATACCTACCGGCTACCTCACTACAAGAAGAAATAGGCCATAATCTACTTATTACTGTATGTTATTATTGTATGTGACATGTCTACAGATTTACTTCAAGATTTGAAAGTGAAAAATACACGAAGTAACGTGCCTGCCTGGGTTTGAATACACGACCTACGTCTACATCGTACTAGTAATCACCAGACTACATAATTCATAGTGTTTCAATAATCTCTTCCCGTAAATTAAGAAGAATCCTAAGTTAGTTATGAGTAAAACACTATATTGTTACCACATACATAAATATTTGTCAGGTATTTGTTCCATATGCCTATTCCAAGAACACAATATGTTGAACTTTGATTTATAAATAACTAACTACATAACTATACTAAAATTTAGAGATGTTACACAACAGGGGGTGTAACTCAGTGGTAGAGTGTCTGCTTCGCATGCTGAAAGTCCTGGGTTCAAATCCCAGCACCTCCAAATCTTGTGTTTTTTTGTACATTGCTCGTGTTAACGAACTAAAATAGACGAGAGAGCAGCAATTAAGCTTGAATTTGTTTTGGAGTTCCACCTCAGTGCGGTAGGGTATAATATGTAAATGTTACAAGAGCATTCAGTTATAACGGTTCGTTTTACTTACTTCGAAATGCGGACCTTATTTTTTCGTAATTTACGTGTATAGCTACTTTTTACCCGACTTCAAAGGAAGGGTTATGTTTTTCGCGCGTATCTTGTATGTATGTATGAATGTATGTATGTAATATTCTTTATTACCTCATATCTCCAGAACCGCTGAACGGATTCACATACTTGAGGTATCGTTAGATTTGTCTTAGCAGCCCAAGTGTTCTTAGATAGGTGACATTTGAAAAAATCAAACATGGCGGGTGTGCGAAGCCATTATACATAGTGAAAAAAAAAATGTTTTGTTTCGAATACATGGGTATCAAATTAAAGGTCTTATCGCAAGGATTTCAAAAAAGTATATCATATTTATCATTAGTGTAATACTAGCAAAAATAATACAATGAGAAAGTTTAAAAATATGGACTTAGAGCTCTTTCACTTTCTTAATCCGATGGGGTGCCAATGTGACATGACCGGGAAAATTAAAAAATTGTTAATTAATATTTTAACTGAAAAGTTGAAAAAAAAGTCATTAAAAAATCTAAAAAACCCGACTGCTCAACTGAAATGCAAGAAACAAGCACATTTTTATTTTAAAAAGTGACAAGCAGGCGGACCCGTCAAATTAAAAAAAAATTACGTTCAATTGGGTCCCGCCTGCTTGTCACTTTTTAAAATAAAAATGTGCTTGTTTCTTGCATTTCAGTTGAGCAGTCGGGTTTTTTAGATTTTTTTAGTGACTTTTTTTTACCAAGTTTTGTTTCATTTGTCCTGGTTTCTGTCCTAATTTATGTATTACTTTTATACTAGTTACCTATTATAAATGTGGATATACGTAAATCAAATCAAATCAAAATATTTATTTGCAAGAAATACATTATTTATAAGGAAAGATCTTATATCCTAAAAGTTATTTATATTTATGTCAATAAATTATTATTACTCCATGCAATTAAATTATTATTATCATATACAGTTTCATAAATTCGATTAACATAATTATTACATACAATTTTATCGTCACATTATTTTATTTTAAATTATTCACTTTTATTTCCAAATTCCATAAATTCCCTAATACAAAATAACAGTATTTTTGTAGCCACTTTGTCAATTTTGTTTTAAATACATTAATTACCCTGTAACAATTTCAATTCATTTGGGAGGCTATTATAAATCAAAACACACATATTATTATACATATTATTCTTATAAATATCGTTATGACCGGGTAGTTGATATAATACGTTATGGAATTTAGTCCTTTTTTGCCTCGGCAAAACCTCACTAAGTTGCTTAAACTACGTTGCGTACCTATATAAGATGAATGTTATTTTCTGTTTCAAGCAATAAATACTGATCTTTTTTTTTAACTAGGAAGATGAAAAGGTTACGGTATAACAGTACCCAACGACAGTAAACAGAAATTACCTGCATAATTTAGATCCATATTGAAATGAAATATTTATTCTGTAAATTGATTTAAGATAACAGTTTTACACGTAATTTTTTGCTATTTTATGTTTAGCTAGATGAAGCCGGTGTTACCTAACTGACTCTGAGAAGAAAAACCCAAAAGAAATTCAGACGTCTCTTATAAAGTCTATACAATTTTTATTGGTCGAATCATTGCAAGATGCATGTTGGTCTATGTCTGTGGTGCCCTTTTGAGGAAAGAAGCACAAAGATTTCAGCGCACCTGTCTAGACAGTACAAGCATTTGGCAGTTATTTATTTATTATATACTTTATTGTACACAATATATATAAAACAAAAAATAATAAAACTAGTGTACAATGGACGGTATTATCGCACAGGGCAATCTCGTTATAAGTTATCGTGTAGCTCAACGCAACTTAGAGCTTAATGGTTATTTACTTACTCACATACTCAAGCTCGTAGTTAAATAATAATAGCCACACAGGTCAAACTTCCAGGTGAAGCAACCCTAGCCTAAGTCGTTCCGTGAATCAGTGACTATATTAACCTAACGAGATTCATAATCCAGAATAACTGCATTCGGTTTATATTTAATTTAAGGAAATATGACCACGTCTCGTTTCAGGTCTGAGCTTAAATGGATGACCTTTCGCCAGAGGAGAAGTTTCCCAACTAGCACAAATGGGCTGCATTAGGGCTTTGGAGCGTATCCGATTATTACTTATGGTAATAGACGTAAGCGCTAGAGCGTCTATTACAGACTTAAAGCAGCCGCTTTAGCGCTATTTGGGCGCCATTTTATGCAACCTAAAGTTCCATTTAACCTGCACAACGGTTGCATAAAGGTTCCTTAATAGCTATAACGATTTATTAACGCTATACTAAAGCTCTCGTAGCGCTACTTTTGAATGATTTTGAACTACTTTGAACGAATGAATTGATTAAAGTTCTTTATTGTATATCTTCAGTTGACATTATTTCTAATATTTTGGTAAAGTGTTTACGTCGCCATCATGAAAATAAAACAAAAAGAAGTAAAAGTTTGTATTCTGTATTAGCAAGATATATAAAGATATTTAAAACGCTGTCCAGTTTACTGTAGATATATAAGATAATTTTCGAGTAATTTTAAAGCGCTTTTATGATATTTAAAAAATTAACAAAAGATATGTGATATTTTTTATTTGTTATACAGAATAAATTTTATTTCCGTATTTTTACGTGTCGATAACTTACTATTCGCAAGTGGCCGATTGTTTACCGGTACATTTAATGCACATTTAACTGAAAAACCAATGTATATAAACCAATTGTCTCCAATCTTGACACGCCTGTTTCGCCTTTCGCTAGAGACTGGAAAGGTGCCGAAAGCATGGAAGCTGGCTAACGTACAGCCTGTACCCAAAAAGGGCAGTCGTGCTGACCCTGCCAACTACAGGCCTATTTCAGTCACGTCCATACTCTGTAAGAGTATGGAGCGTGTACTTAATAGTAAGCTCCTGGCATACCTAGAAGCCAACGACATCCTCAGTGACCGGCAATACGGCTTTCGCAAATACCGGTCAACTGGGGATCTTCTAGCGTATGCCATTCATATCTGGAGTGAGGCCATTGAGAGGCAAGGGGAAGCACTTGCTGTTTCCCTTGACATCTCCAAGGCTTTTGACAGGGTCTGGCACGATAGCCTTATTGCTAAGCTTCCTTCTTTCGGGTTACCCACCCAACTTTGCGTTTGGATTGAAGACTTCCTGAGGGATCGGTCCATTCGAGTGGTCATTGATGGCTGCTCGTCTGGCCAATTGGCAATTAATGCCGGGGTCCCTCAGGGGTCTGTTCTCTCAGCAACTTTATTCTTGCTGCACATTAACGATCTGCTAATGCCCGGTACCTTTGGGTATGCAGACGACAGCACAGTTTCTGAGAGATATGTGTCCAGCGCGCGAGCTGGTGGGTCACAGATCCAGTCTCTCCGTGAGGACATGGTCGGGCGCTTGAACTTGACCTTGAAGGCTGTCTCCGAATGGGGCGATGCCAACCTGGTCAAGTTTAATGCAGCTAAGACCCAGGCGTGTCTCTTCTCCGCAAAAAGGAGCCAATTTGAACCGGCTCCTACTTTCCGAGGTGTAACTGTGCCGATAACTGACCATATCGAGCTTCTGGGGGTAACATTAACTTCTACCCTCAATTTTGGCCCGTTTATCGAGGCTAAGGCTCAACTAGCATCAAAAAAGTTGGGAATCCTAGCAAAGGTGAGACGGTACTTCACACCCGAACAGTTGCTCAATCTCTATCAAGCCCAGGTTCGGTCGTGTATGGAGTACTGCTCTCATCTTTGGGATGGATCTGCTAAATACCAACTGGACGCGCTTGAGTCTATCGAGAAGCGGGCCAAAAGACTCATTGGCAACGATGCACTGGTCGAATCAAAGCTCCAGAGCCTTGAACATCGACGACGAGTTGCAAGTCTATCGGTTTTCTATCGGTTACATTTCGGGGAGTGTGCGATGGAATTACACAATTTAATTCCAACAAGCCCGTTCCATCATCGGACTACGAGACAAACGGCGAAGCGCCATCGTTACATGGTGGACATCCCACCCATACGCACCAAACGTTTTGGGAATACCTTCATTGTGCGTACGGCTAAGGAGTGGAATTCCCTGCCGGAGTCTGTGTTTCCCGATAGCTATAACCTAGGAGTCTTTAAGTCAAGAGTGAATAGGTTACTTTTAGGTAAGCGTGCTCCATCTTCGACCACATCATCACTTACCATCAGGTGAGATGGTGGTCAAACGCGAACCTATTCTAAATAAAAAAAAAAAAAAAAAAAAAAAAAATATCAACTCAATTTTGCAAGTGAATTATAAGTTTTCTTAAAAAATCATGGCGTCATTGTAATGTAGTCATAACCTGCAGTTTTAGCTCTAATAACTCCCTTTTGAGAATCATAGTGCTAATTTTCACCCTTCTAACGCTTCCAGTGATTTTTGTTCCCCTAGTGCAACTCACAGCCACAAAAAGCTCCTATTTTCCTGTTTTTGAGGTTATAAGATCTTGTTACGTACTTATTCGTTTAGCATCCATTTTTATTAAATCTATACTAATATTATAAAGCGGAAAAGTTAGTTTGTTTGTTTGTTTGCTTGAAAGCGCTAATCTTCGAAAGTACAGGGTGGATTTGGATGAAATTTAGTATGGAAGTAGCTTGAAGCTTGAGGAAGGTTATAGGCTGCAAAAAAGGAGAGTTATGTTTTAACCGTGATAGAATCCACGGGAGCGAAGCCCCGCGTGAGTACCAGTGTTTTATAATAGTTACAAAAGCGGCTGTAAAATGGCGAATGGATTGAGCCTGCAAGGAATGACTATTGCTACTAAAGGCCTTAGTTACACTGATGTTTTTTTTTTGTAACTATAGTATGCATAAGAGTTTCTATTATTTCTATAATGAAACTTATAGTAGTATAGTAGTGGTTACTATAACTATAACCTATAAAAGTTACAATGGAAACCACTGTGCAGCTGTGAGTGGCAGAATGACCTTTGTAACTCTCATATAAAGGTGTAAGTGGTAAATGAGTTCTACCGTGGACTACTGTGAAGGCTAGGGTAGTATTTGATTCAGCTTATAGCACCTTAAGTAACTTTTATAGCTATAGACGTTTACGGATGCAGATATGGAACTTTGAACTGCTTTTTGAACCCTTAAACCACTATTTTACAGCCCAAAGTAACAAAATAGGCTGCTATTTCCACTAATGTGCTCGTTGGGTTGCGCACTTTGACAACGCTTTTCTCTATACTCGACTCTCCCAGCCCTCCTTCTTATCTAATGCCTCACTTTCGATTTCTAGGTTCTTCACACAATAAGAATCTACGTTCATCTAATGATCTTCCCTTACTCTGCCCTTCTCATACATCTGACTTTGTTCCTTCTTCTTTTCATATCCAGTCGATTCTGCTCTGGAATGCACTTCCTCTCGAGATCAGAACGGCTGACAGTCGCTATGCATTTAAAAAGAAATTGCGGATCAATTTTCTACACCAATAAGCAGAATATCCATATTCGGTTTTCATTTGCTTCTTCATTATATATATATATTTGTATGTATTTATATAAGTATTTATTCATATATATTATTTATGTAGATTTCTATTTTTTAATGATACTAGGGTTTTCGTGTTATTACTATTATCATATATATCCCATAAAAAAACAATACTTGTCAAAAAACCAAGTCTCGCAACTCAATTCTTCTACCGTAAAAAGTTGTGAGATCCATGTAATACCAAGACGGTTATTAATTTATTCAGTCTTTACTTAAGGGACCTTCTGTCTTAAGTTGTTACGTAATTATCTAACCTAACAACATCTTATAGTGACCAAATCAATACTAAAAATCTTTAACGTTTTAAATAAATATATTGACTCGGCCATCGCATGAAAACACAATATATCTCACAAGTAATACATACATATATAAATAAGATTGTTTTGATTCCCTGTCTCTATGGATTTTTCTCGGAGGCTTTGATGTTAAAACTTTTGACAAATCTGGATGCTAAATTAGTCTATTGTATTCACAAATTGAGGATTCCTGCGCTTTAAATACTTCCAAAGTTGACATTAATTAGATGTAAACCGCCCAAACGTGTAACTCTCGAAAGTACCACGTAAGCTTGACCGGATGTGAATACTGCAGAACCGATATCCATCAGCGCATTATTTAGACTTAGGCCCTGACTTTTGTCTACAGTTATAGCATAGGCTATACATATGGGAAACTGTTCGCGATGAACATAAGCTCTATTAATAATTTCAAATTTAGTTGTGACCGAACCAAGCTCGTAAACATGTTCTTTACTATATGTAATGTATATTTTCTTAATGACTTTTGTATTTTCCGGATCAACCTTTACCCTTTGCACTCTACCGATAGAACCATTAACTAAACCAAGACTCACGTTAATATTTCGCCTTAGCATGACTTCTGCTCCTATTTTTATAATTATATTCTCTTCCAGGCCCGCAGTCATAGAAACATCATATTCATGTTTTTTGTGCATTCATGAGCTCTTTTTGTTAGGTATCAGGGGCAATCTATGCTATCTACAGCTGTAAGTTTTATTTCGGGATGTTGGAGATATCTAAGCATTGCAGTATTTAGTTGTTGACAATGTTTTTTGTAGGTAATAAGCAAACGGTATCATTGGGAAGTTTTGAGAGGTGTTCATCTGTTTCAACTAATCTGTTTTAATTTTTTTTGTGCCATTTTTTTTATTATTATTTTTTTTTTTTTTTAAAGATGACTAGCAATTTGAATCGGATTTGTGAGTTATTAATCTAGTCGAGAATAAGTCACGGTCTTTTTGTGTAGTCACATCTAATCTTATTCTATTTATAATTTCTACAAAGTCAGAATCATTGAGCTGTCGCATGTTAATGATAAGTTCATCGTATAACCTGGGATATTTAAGTCAAGAAGGAAGCCTCCACATAGGTTACTTCGAGGCAAGCGTGCTCCATCTTCGACCACATCATCACTTACCATCAGGTGAGATGGTGGTCAAAACAAAAATCATTAAAAAAAACGATATTGATAAATATTTTAGTTCTTCCTTGATTCATACAATAAACACTAATTGAATTCTAAATTTGAAGCTTCTACGTCTGCTAGAAGTGCCTTAGACTTTTGATGATCGGTCAGTCAGTGAGTGACAAAATTAACAAATTTGACTCGTTATAATTCTTAAACTACTGGTTTAAATTGAATGAAATTTGAAATATACCGTTTTATCCACAACAAAGTTATAGGGGGCCGAAAATGGCCTGAATTGCTTCGAGAAAAGTATGGTACGGCCGTGCCGCTTTTTTGCTCGACTTGGTGGGGGCACTGCCGTGCCCCCAGACATTTTTTCTAATTTTACTTCACACGTTCATATTGCACCTCCCACACTATCTCTTCACCACTCATGGTTGACTGGTAGAGAACGCCTACGGCATTAAGTCCGCCTTTGTACCTATGTGCGTAAAGTGTAAATAAATAAATAAATAATTATGTGCCTCGGGAATCACGTTAAGCCGTTGGTTTCGGTAGTCATTTGATCAACTTTGACAGTTGTTACAGGTAGAAGATCTGATACCAGTCTTGCTAAAGCATATCGTGTTAGTTACTGAGTTAAAAGCTTGGATAGGTGTCTCCCAGCTACTGAGTGGTGGAGGACAGAGAGGTAATTGGAACAACTGCCTCTCTGTCCTTCTGTCTCGGAGTAAATTCCAGGGTCGTGCAAAAAGTGTTACTAAGTTTTCTAATAGTTTCTCAGTACTTGCCCGGATCTTGGAAATTGGCGGTTTGACACCCCCGTGGCTCCCACCCATACGCACAAAACGTTTTGGGAATATTTTCATTGTGCGTACGGCTAAAGAGTGGAATTCCCTGCCAGAGTCTGTGTTTCCTGATCGCTATTACCTGGGAGTCTTTAAGTCAAGAGTGATTAGTTACTTCTAGGCAAGCGTGCTCCATCTTCGACCACATCTTCACTTACCATCAGGTGAGATGATGGACAAACGCGAGCCTATTATCAATAAAAAAAAAAGTTGTTGGTCCCAGTTGCCATTTGGATATCTTTGACAGTCTTTACGGATAGTTAGAAGCCAGTTAGTCATTCCATTCAAAACACTACTACTCAACTGACTCCGGTTAGACCAGAAGTCGAACTCAGCATAGTTCGAAAAAGGCTAAGCTTATGATGATAAAGGGGAACGCCTAAAAAAATGCTTGAAATGGACAGAAACTACTAATAGTCCTTAATTCTATTGAGAACAAAATATGAATAATGAAATAATTCTTAAGTTTGTAAACGCTGGGAGAAAATATCACGATCATAAAAATATTTAACTTGATAACCGTCTAATCCATTCTTATTTTTTTGTTGGCGGTCAGTGTTTATTTGACGTGAGTAATCGACATTCAGCCAAACAAGAATCGTCAAATAATCTTTAGCGAACTATTTTATATTTATTGCACAGTAATCATGAATTTAATATAATTCGACCTATTTATACCGTAAATGTAATTAAAATAATATATGTGTGTCAATATTAATTATCAAGTTATTTTCAAAATGGAAAACGTATCTTAGACTGTATGAATCATAATTATGTCCTTTTCCTTACTGACGTCTGACAGTTTGATATTACTGCATTTCATTTTTTCGATTGATTACTTGATTGATTTATAGTTTTGCGTGTGTGACTTGAGTTTTAAACAGATTGCTTTTAAGGATATTTAACGACGACTGGCCATTTTTTAAGGATTTTGATTTGACCTCTGCACACTTTACCCATTTTTCAACACGGACTTTTACACTCGCCTAAACGACGACTCGGCTTTTCAACGGACCTGAACCTGTTTCATATAATTATTTGAATCGTCGCAGAGCGCAATTCCAAAGTATTAATGTAATGTTGCTGATTTTCCACAACTGACATACAGCGGAATGGTTTTGTTGGCGTGTGGAACTTACTAAATAAAACAGGCTCGTTCATACTATGGAGAGCATACACGAGCTAATGGTATGTAATTATAAGATTGAGATAAGCAAAGAAATGGATAATGCATTGGTTGAGGATTTAGCTCTTTAGGGTAATTGTGTTTTACTACGAGGAAAAATACAAAGTAGGCATATTTCTCAAAAAATATATTTTGTTTACATAATAGTTAACAATTCTTTGTCTGGAAGTAGAGCTATACAGCATTGTTATTGTAACTGCATATTGAGACGGCGAATAGTTGGTACCTGTGCTCATACTATCTCAATAATATAGTACTTAGCATGGGTCCGGTACCAATCTAATATCTATCCTCCTGCACAGTTTCTTGATGACATATTAGTGGTTTTAATGATGATTAAAACATTTAAATGCTATTTTGTTGATTATTTGTTGCATATAAATTCATAACCTTGACCTAACCTATATTTTAGAAAAATAGTTGGAACTAGTTTCTACCTAGCTTTTTGATAATTATTGAAATTGTTATGCATTCCCTACAATTTGTAGTGCAATTTAGCGTATATTTCATTGTTGTTCATTTCAAGCATTTTTTTGTATGGGTGATGGGCATTCCCCTTTGTAATATACTCATAGCTTACAATCTTTTTTTTCGGTGGGAAAATGATCTAATGACTCCTGCCAGAGAAGAGAGTGTCAGACTTCTATCTGACTGAAAACCCATCCAGTTTCTTTAACTGTCTTTACATTCTGGCACCACGGTATCTCGTGAGAACACTACCATAGCTCCAATATTCCCGCAACCCTTGATTAACAAATAAATTACTTTTTGTAATGATCGGAAATCCCAGGTGAAGACGCAGTGATAAGCTTAGTTACACAAAGATCTTAAATGAAAGTAAACTATGCATTCACTCATCAGATTTTAAGATGTAAACAACGCCTAACTACGTTACCTGATATGACTCAGTACACTAGTTTGTCGTAGCTCAACTTAACTCACTGCATAATAGAATTAAGCCAATTCCCCTTGAGGTACATTTCCAAACAATGCCACAAACAGCAACTTTGTCAGATTATATCTAGCTTAGTTAATATTAAGATGGGAATTATTTCTCCCTGATGCCGACGCAGCTCACTCGCAGTCTCACGTGCACAAGAGGAACCTAAAGCTGCCTTTCCATTGGCGCGGAGCACTTTACTAATAAAAACTTTTAAAATAATAATTAAAAATAATTTTAATTTCGGTAGTCGGTATTATTGGTTTTCAACCGACGACAAAAAGAGGAGGTTATCAATTCGACGCGTATTTTTTTTTTAATGTATGATCATCGATTAATCGAAGACGGCTGAAGCGATTTGGAAAATTCTTTTTTTGTTTGAAAGGGCATACTTCAAAATTGGTCCCATTGTCATGAAGTCAGGATCTGATGATGGGATCCTGGAGCAATCGAGGGAACTCTTCTAATATTATAGGCACACCTATGGCGTTTTGGTTATTTCTTATAGTAACTTGTGCAGTTGCTCTCAAAAAGTACCATTTGGGGAAGTGGAACTGATGATGAAGACCACAGATGGCCGCCGAACCTACTCAATAATAAGTATTTCATGGATTGCGATTCGATTACTTGAATATGGATGTTAAGCACTTTATGCTCATCACAATGCATATGGTGATATAGAGCTGATGGTGAAGTACCAGGAGAACTCCTCAACAATTAACGGCCCAGCATTGGGAAAAGCAATATTTTGTAAAAGTTTATAGGTAGTTCACATTTAGGCTCTTGTAATTAGGTAAATTAAAAATCGACCAACTAAAAAGAGTGAAACTAAAACTTTTTACCAAAATAATTAAACCGACTCCCAAAAAACACTGCAAAGTGAAAAATAAATTTAATTTTGGTTGTCGGTGTCTTTAGTTTTGTATATTCGTTTTTGGCACCGACTTCTGAAATTAAAGTTATTTTTCACTTTGCAGTGTTTTTTGGAAGTCGGTTTAGTTTTGTGGTAGAAAGTTTTTATTTCACTCTTTTTAGTTGGTCAATTTATAATTTACCTAGTTACAAAATCCTAAATCTCAACTACTTATAATATAACCTTTTACAAAATATTGCTTTTCTCAATGCTGGGCCGTTAATCGTTGAGGAGTTCTCCTGGTACTTCACTATCAGCTTCACTTCACCATATGCATTGTGATGAGCATATAGTGCTTAAAAACCATATTCAAGTAATCGAAGCGGAACCCATGAAATACTTATTATTCCCACTAATATCTTGAGCAGTTCCAGTGGCCATCTGTGGTCTTCATCATCAGGTCTACTTCACAAATGGTGCTTTTCGAATGCAACTACACAAGTTACTATAAAAAATACTGAAATCACTATAGATGTGCCTATAATATTTGAAGAGTTCCCTCGATTTCTCCAGGATCCCACCATCAGATTCTGACTTGGTGGCAATGGGACCAATTTCAAAGTATACCCTTTCAAATAAAAAATAATTTTTCAAATCGGTTCAGCCGTCTTCGAGTAATCGGTGATCACACATAAAAAAAAAAACAAAAAAAAATATACGCGTCGAATGGATAACCTGCTCCTTTTTTGTCGTCGGTTGAAAAGAGATAGTTTTCTTCTTATTAAAGAAAGCAATTGAGCTCCTCTGCTCAGTGGGCCGTCATTTTAGTTATTTTTCACGAAGCTTTTCCAATCCTTGTCCATTATCATGGAAAGAAGATTTAATTTATTTATTCCATTTATGCGATCCTATTCGTTAATTTCTCAGCTTGTCCGCTCTGCAGCCTCGCTCCGTTTTAATTTATATGCAGCTTTAAGTACCAACTGATGACTTGACATCTCACTATGCATTACCTTAAATCCATTTAGTTAGATTTTGTGAAATGGCTTGGCGTTTCTGGTCATAAGTTTTCCCTTAGTAAGAAGTTCAAACTTATCTATAATAATATCACAAAGCGGAAAAGTTTGTTTGTCTGAACGCGCAAATTTTCGAAATTACTAGGTAGTTTTGCATGAAATTTGGTGAAAGTAGCGTGAAACTTGGGGAAAGCTATATGTTACTTTACCCGACTGCTAAAAAGGAGGGTTATGTTTTTATAAAGTCATACCCCCGCGACTACTAGTATTCTATATTATGTATGTATGAGTATCTAAGATCGTGTGTCTGAACTTAGAATGTTTTTAGGGTTCCGTAGCTGAATGGCAAAAAAAGGAACCTTTATAGTTTCGACATGTCTGTCCGTCTGTCTGTCTGTCCGTCCGTCCGTATTTCACAGCCATTTTATTCCGAAAATATTAGTATTCTGTGAACCGCTTTCCGATTTTAAGAAAAAAAAATAAAAAAAATTAAAATAAAGGGGCTCCCCATACATAGAACTAAAACTGAAAATTTATTTTTTCATGACACCTATGCGCGTGTGGTATTTATAGACAGGTATTTAAAAATGACATCAAGTTTTGTAAGGCCACTTTTTCATAAAGTTCATCGTTTAAAAGATATACGCTTCCAAAGTGGTAAAATGTGAGACCCCCTGTAACTTCTATAAATATGGAGTGAAAAATCTAAAAAAAATATGTGCCGTAGATCTTAATGTAAGTGGTTTTAATGAGATCGGGTCAGCAGTTTTTGAATATAGCATATTTTCTAAAACCGCAAATATAACATTGTAATTCATACAAATACTATGAAAAACTAAGTTATTTGGCGTAGTCACTACGGAACCCTTCATGGGCGAGTCTGACTCACACTTGGCCAATTTTTTAATAAAGTAAGCGATTGCGTACGTTTTCCTAACACTGGTAATGCAAAACTTCTAGATGTTTTATTCTCAACTGACATGATGACGTACTTATAATTTCGCCTACCGCACGAGTGATTGGAGAGAAGCGCAGAAACTCCAAGACCTGATCACTCAATAACCTAATTAAATTAAAAACATCAATAGTCGCAAGTTCGAACCGATCGAATTGGTGGCATTACACTATTGCCGTGAACGCACTCCAGACACAAGCGTATTTAGCTTAGTAGGAGGGGTTAACAAGATTGCTGGTAATGTGAATTCTACCCCACATTGCTAGTAATCGTTTAATAAAAAATAAAAGAAAAATAAAAGAATCTCCCTTTCACTAATAGGCCTTTCATCACACATCAGACGCCAGAAAATCTGACACCAGTCTTCTTCTTCTTCTTTGGTCAGATTTCCACACTTAGTCTCTTCATGAGACCATAGTGCGTGAGCCGTGTCGGCCGTCACTCCATCCAGCCAACCTCCCTCCAGAAGCAAATCAGGTCTCTCGGTCTATTCAGGATGTCTGTAAGGGAATTCAATGACCCAAGGGTTTGTTTCCATATGTCGGTGATTCCCGTGCACTCTAGGAGCACGTAACCCACCGTTTCCTCCGTCCCCATGCATGCCCTGCACAGGGGACTGTCCGTTATACCTATTGTGTGGTAGTGTTTGTTCAGTGAGCAAAGCCCGATGATGGTTCCCGCCACCATTCGCAGGCTTCTTCTGTCCATGTGTAGAAGGTGCCAGTTTTGTCATTCATGTTTCCCAGCTACTATTGTGGAAGTCAGATAGCCACTCGCTCCATGTAAAATACTAGTACTCAGCTTCACCTGGTTAGACTGAAAGCATAGACTGAAGACATAGTCGGGTACAAGCTAAGTAGATGATGATGAACTGGAACTATTTCTTGAGGTAAAGTGGCGTGAAAGGGTGATTAGAGTGATTGGCACATTACATTATAAGGAATAATACGAGAATATTGGCGAAGGTTCAACAACCTGGACTTCGAATTCAAATACCTCAATTTTTTTTTATTTCCATTAAAATAATGATATTATCTAGAAAATGATAATGATATGATAATGCATTGGACTTTGATATATTTAATTTCCGCATACCTACCACTTTTATCTACAGATGCTGTCTTTGCAGGCCACATGCAAAAACCAAGTATTAGTCACCTTATTATAACGTTTATTAGTTTACGATATAGCTTAATTTCATACGACATTGCGCATGTGGTTACATATTCAACGTTAAATTTTGGTTTCATTGGGTTCGGGTAAACAAAACATTTTGGGAATACCTTCATTGTGCGTGCTGTACGCAGTGGAATTCCCTGCCGGAGTCTGTGTTTGATAGCTAAAAACTGGGGGTCTTCAAGACATGAGTGAATAGATTACTTCTAGGTAACCGTGCTTTATCTTCGACTGCATCATCGCTTACCATTTTTTTTTATTGATAATAGTTTTGCGTTTGACCACCATCTCACCTGATGATAGATAGATAGATAGATATATTCTTTATTGTACACCATAACAGTAAAAACAAAATTATGGACTTGACAATTAAAAAGGGTGATACAATGGGCGGTCTTATCGCTAAAAGCGATCTTTTACAGACAATCTTTGGATGGATTTGACACAGAAGGAGAAAATAAATACGCGGGTAGTCCACGGTGTACTAATTATCTATATAAAATACAAAACAATAAATAACGTTCTCAAAAACATATATATACATACAAATATTAAAAAAAAGAAAGAAACAAAGACATACATAATAACAACAATTTAAGGAGAGAGATAAAGATCTTTTACTAAGTTTTTGAAAGAAGATAGTGTTTGTGCTTGTCTTACTGACACGGGTAGAGAATTCCACAGCCGTACTGCTTGTGCTGCGAACGACTTACCATAGAAATTGGTGGCGTGACTCGGTACCGCAAGCCTTAAGTTTTCTGATGACCTCAGAGATTTTGCATGTGTGTCATGAAGGAACTTAAATCGTTCTTTAAGATAAGTGGGGATTTTAGGATTAAACAGCACACTGTAAAGCAGAGACAAAATGTGTAAGTTCCGGCGAAGACGTATTGGAAGCCACTTGAGTTACGTACGAAATTCGGATACGTGATCATATTTGCGCAAGCCAAATATAAATCTAATGCAAACATTTTGGATTCGCTTTTTTTCAAGTCGAGTTTATCAAATTGTGCCTCAGTAAGATCAAGATAACTGACATCAGCGTAGTCTAGGATGGGGAGTAAAAGAGACTGTGCTAGCGCAATTTTAGTAGCAGTTGGCAGAAAGTTACACAACCGTCTTAGGGAATGGGCAGAAGCAAATAATTTACGACTGACTTCTTGTAATTGGGGACCCCAAGAAAGATGTTTGTTAACCCAAACCCCAAGGTTTTTAACTTTCTCGTTTAATGGAATAGCAGTGCTGTTGAAAATAACCTGAGGAAGCTGCATCCATTTTACCTTAGGTGCCAACCTGGAACTGCCAACCACAATGACCTGGGTCTTTGACGGGTTAACCTGCAAACCATGTGCATCACTCCATTCGCAAACAGAAGCCAAGTCCTGGTTCATGATATCAATAGCAGTATGCAAATCTGTATAGGGAGCTTGTCTGTAAATCTGCAAATCATCAGCATAAAGGTGGTAGGAGGACTAAAGTTTTTTAGAAATTGAATTTATGAATATTGCGAAGAGTAAAAGAAGAGTAAAAGTAACTTATTCTTAACTTAAAGACCCTTAGGTTATAGCTATGGGGTGATCAAATGTGAAGCTATCAACAACAAATAAAACTACTTGCTAATGTGTTTAACAAAATTGTATCTCTAGACGCAGGTGGCGTCAAAACAAAACATGAAATATCTAACGTAATGCTCAGGCCTAATGCACACAGAATGCTACCCACATTGCTATATCTCTTTATTAAGAAATTTTCTTATAGACAACACACATTCTCGCCCGTACCTCACTAAATCACTACAAGGACTTGATATTCTTTACCGTACCTACTCCCGAAGCTCCAAACTCCGGACATTCCGGATGTATATTTATCAGTGGTCTAGTACTCATACCACAAGCTCTGCTTAGTTTGGGACTAGATGGCGTTGTGTGAAAGTTGTGGAATATTATATTATATTATTATGCAAAACCGGTATTTGTCCCAGGAAACCGTCCCCTTTTTTTCTGTGTGGGAAAATCATCAAATAACCCCTACCGCTTTAGGTGGAGCGGAAGGGAGTGTCAAACTTGTACTGACTAAAAACACATTCTGCTCCTTCAGTTGCCCTTGCATTCCGTGGCCGCGGTATCTCGTTAGAACATTCCCGCAGAGGCACCCCGGCAGAGGAAACAGTCCCCATTGCACCCATTTCTAGCATCCCAAATTCAGTCGTCCAATTGCTGGTGAAAAAGTGGAAATGAAAAACAACTGATCAGGTCAAACGCCCGCAAAATTACAATCAGATACATTCAGCTACGCTTCAGGGGATTTTTAAAGTATTAAAGTTTAAAAAATTGGCCAAGTGTGAGTCAGATTCGCTCATAAAGGGTTCCCTAGTAACTACGCCAACTAACTGTGCTTTTCATAGTGTTTGTATGAATTACAAAGTTACGTTTGCGGTTTTAGTAAATATGCTGTATTCAAAAACTGCTGACCCGATCTCATTCAAACCAGTTACATTAAGGTCTACATCATATTTTTTTTTAGATTTTTCCCTCCATTATTATAGAAGTTAGAGGGAGGAGGACACATTTTACCACTTTGGAAGCGTATATCTTTTAAACGCTTAACTTTATGAAAAAGTGGTTTAATAAACCTCAATGTCTTTTTTAAAATCCTGTCTATAGATACCACACACGCATAGGTTTCATGAAAAAAATATTTTCAGTTTCAGTTCCATGTATGGGGAGCCCCCCTTTATTTTAATTTTTTTTTAAATCGGTAAACAGTTTACAGAATACATCTACCTACCAAGTTTCACATGTATAGTCCTAATAGTTTCGGAATAAAATGGCTGTGACATACGGACGGACAGACAGACAGACATGATGAAACTACAAGGGTTCCGTTTTTTACCATTCAGCTACGGTACCCTAGAAATATCTTGTTTGATTTTGAAAAGGAATATTTTTGTCCTGTTTCATAGTCATCGCATATGTGCTTTTTTTAAAAACTTTTAAAGGTTGGACTGGTGGTACTGCGTTACAGTACCACCAGTCCAACCTTTAAAAGTTTTTAAAAAATGTGAATTGGTATGAAATTAATCTATTATCTTTTTATAGCGATAAATTCAATATTAATATAAATTAAAGTGTCAATAGCTTAATGTCTAAGTTGTCGGACTTGTAATCGAGAGTTCACGAGTTCGAACTCCGCCCATTACACTATTGCTGTGAACATACTCCAGACATAAGCACATTTAGCTTATTTAGAGAGGTTAACAAGATTACTAGTAATGTTAATTCTAATCATAAAAATTATAAATATATAATAAAGAGTATGGCAAGATCTACTTACTGGTGATATTGTTAAACGTACTCACGTACAACGTAGTTTTGATTTTAATTAACTAATATAATTGTTGAATTCGTTAAGATTCTGATATTTTTTGTATTGATAGTTGTACTGTATTATGTTTCAATAATAATATATAAATGATTAATTTAACTATTGAGTAATGTTATAATTGATTATTTTATTACATATTGTTATCATTCAATTTATTGATCTTTTCTGTCAGTGTTATGTAGTGTTCTCTATGAGACATATTTACAATACAAAACATATTCTAACTCATAAAGTTGTTGTTTGTATAAATGATATAGAGAATAATAATCAATAAGTGAATAAATAAGATGTGAAAAGGAATGCATTCTTGTGTTTCCAACTATGCTCCAAGCTTACAAAAGCATTTGAAGTGGTATAAAATGGGACTCAACTATTAGGACCATCACAAAGGTATACAAAATCCTCATGTTGCCAGGTATTAAACCTGATGGGTCGTGAGAGGTAACCTTTATAGAGAAATTCTTTGTAACAAAGGTATGGTATGGCCGGTATTTGGCTCAAGCGTAAAGTGAACCCCACAGGCTAATAAAAGACTTAGTTGGGAGGTGGAGAGAGGTTCATAAAAGAAAACTATAGAATCGAGGATATTTTTCCGTATGGCGGAAAAATACGTCAGTTTTCATAACAACATATTTTTTTAAAAGATAAGAGAGCAGTTGTTCGTGAATAAAAATAAGTGATATTGACAAATTCCCAGAATATCATAGTATTTGCATATTTCGTGACTTTATGACATGTGAACTACTTCAAGTAGGCACAAGTCCTGTTTTCTATTTATGATTGTCCATTACTGAAATAAAGACCTACGTATGTGCTTCCTGATACTATAACCTTAGGGTCTATAAGCCTCTTGGTTTGTTGACCCCAGACACGCTTACTTAGAAGTAAACTATTCAATCTTGTGAATAAGTTACTTCTAAGTTAGCGTACTTCACCTGCAACCATATAAATGCTTACCATCAGGCAAGATGGTGGTCAAACGCGAGACAGTCAATAAAATAAAATAATTTTGTTTGCGTTTTCCATAGAACATTCTAATGTATGAAAAATCTAAATTCATTTGAATAAACACATATAAAACAATGATTATTCCGTAATGAACCATTCATTAAGAAATTGTAATTTTTTATGTTTATTTAACTTCAACAAAAATCAAATCAAATCAAATCAAATTATTTCAGCATTGTAGAACAATCCAATATTTCAGTACTTAAACACATTCTTAATTTCATGTTCACTGGTTAAAAAGATTTGGATTATTTGAACCTGAAACTTAATCATAGCTCTTCTTAACTAAATAAATCTCAGTCTTGTCTCTCTTATTTTGTTTTGGTTTTATTCATAAAATTGGATAAAATTCCATTAATATGTATGGTGACAGAGCCCAGGGCCGCATTTTAAGGAGGGCAAGTAGAGCTAATACTCTGGGGCCTCCACCAGGGAAGGGCAATAGAAATAAAGAACATCCAAATTTGGACGCATCACCAACTTTTACGACCTGTTGTCGAAAATAAGCAAGATTTTCAATTCGTGCACGAAGTAATTCAGTTTTTTATATATTGTTTTTGACATTAAATAATTTTATTTGTTGAAAGACCTGTTTTAAAAAGTTTTATTTTATGTGTGTAATAATAATGGCAACGGAAGGAATAGGGTGTGTTTTTAGTCAGTAGAAGTCTGACACTCCCTTCCACTTCATTCAGAGTGAGAGGAGTTTGATTTCTTTTCCAACCGAAAAAAAGAGCCTTTTGACCTCCAAATCCATCTCTGGTAACAGCCTGCGTCGTATGTCATAACTTTTACATAATCACGATGACAGCGAAATAATTCAACAAAAATATAATCAACTCAGGTATGAAATAATAAAGTAAATGGATTTCTTTCAAAGTATAAGAAACACAACTTCACTACAGATTATTGTAATATACATTTATCAAATGAGTATTTTATAATAGTTATACAGTATGTTAACTAACAGAGGGCGTTCCCGTTAACCCGCAATAGTCTAATAAGCACATCAATTAGATCGCCGCACACGCGGCCCGTTATTCATAAATAAATTGCGACGTTGCCATCCTTCAAGTACGCGTATACAGAGTGTTTGTTTTACGTATCAATTTAACATTTTTAGTGAATATTTTAATCCATGACCTGATTCCGCCATCTCAGTGAAATCACTACCGGTCTACCAGACGCACGGCTGGGTACCATCCTCACTTAGTTGATATACCGTCTTGTCGTACCAAGCGCATCTCCTCCACATTTATTGTGCGCATAGCCAAGTTGTGGAATTCTCTGCCGGCTTCTGTGTTCCCTGCCACTTATGACCTTTCAGCCTTTAAAGCAAGAGTAAATAGGCATCTTCTGGGCTCGCTCGTCACATCGTAGATCTCATCTATCGCTTACCATCAGGCGAGATCGAGGTCAAGACCGGGCTCATCCATAATAAAAAAAAGAATATATAAAAAATAAAAACATTTTGTTTTCGAATGGTAATATTTTTTTAGCATGTATGGATGCTATATTATTGCTGAATGCTGGTTAACGGGAAGGTCCTCTGTTAGTTAACATACTGTATATTATTTTATTATATATTATTTTTAAGGAGCTGTGGTAGCTCAGTGGTCATTAGTAGGGGGCGTGAGTTTGAACCCAAGCAGGCAAATTAGTTTTTGTTATTTATATCATACACAGCTCTCAAACCTCTCAAAATCAGCAAGTTTTATGACCAAAAATTCGAAATCATGTGATATCCACCAACAGATTACAGCTCATTTCTTTTCAGAGATGAGGCTTGTGTCCCAGCAATGAATCTATACAAATATTATAAAGCGGAAAAGTTTGTTTGTTTGTTTGTTTGCTTGAACGCACTAATCTTCGAAAGATCTACACGGTGGATTTGGATGAAATTTGGTATGGAAGTAGCTTGAAGCTTGAGAAAGGTTATATGCTACTTTTTACGCGTCTGCAAAAAAGGAGAGTTATGTTATTACCGTGATAGAATCCACGGGAGCGAAGCCCCGCGTGAGTACTAGTACTTTATAGTCTCTTTATTACTTAATAAAATTATGGACTCATCATTTGGTGGATAAAAATTAAATTTATTTTATAACTTTTTACTAACATGGTCACTGACAGTATCATTAGAACTAACGGGATATTTACCATGTGTATTTTTTGTTTCGAGTTTCCGATATTTCGGCACTGTTGCAAGCGCCATGATCACGGATGAACTGAAGTAATTGCGCGTGGACGTTTATGAGCAGACGAATCGGTCTACCCTCTTTCTCGTTCGTTTTTTTTTTGTGATTGACACCGCTAAATAATACAAAGGTGAATGTCCCGTTTTAAATTCTAATGATATTCTTTTATAACATCACTAAACAGATAAAATTATACCCTTATAATATGTATTTTAATAAGATATTGGGTTGTAACACGACACGAATTTTGCTCGCTAATATAATGCTACTATTTAGTCACAGTGATTTTTACGAGCGAGCAGGACAGCCTTGTTTGTGGAAGGACTGACTGCACATTAGGTTTGGTTGAAAACCAGGCGCTAGTTGTCTGGCATTTTATTAACCGAGCCTTTTTGACGCAGCCGCGAGATACACATAATTTGTCTATCTTCGTGTTTGCTAATATTTACTCAAGTATTTTTTGCTTTGTTTTTGTATCCTGTAGTGTGCTTTGTGGCATGTGCTGAACAAACATTTTTTCTTTCTTTACTGGAGCAGATGGACCCAAGAGTTGACACCGCGTATTGCTAAGAATATCCAAGAGTTAATCTACCTATCGATAGACCAACAACTTAAAAAAAGGCAGCTGATTAACAAGCAGACAAGACGAAAGGTGGTGGCGATGCGCCATCATTACATGGTGGATATCCCACGCATACGCACGAAACCTTGTGGGACTAGAAAGAAAGAAAGGAAGAAAAAGTATTTATTGCCAACAGACAAATGATATGCTGACAATATTGAAAACTTATTTAGTTCCTTAAGACTAGAGTTAGTAATTGGTACTTATAATTAAGTTAGTAGGTAAGGACAAATATTTAGATACTAGTACTCACGCGGGGCTTCGCTCCCGTGGATTCTATCACGGTAAAAACATAACTCTCCTTTTTTACAGTCGGGTAAAAAGTAGCCTATAACCTTCCTCAAGCTTCAAGCTACTTCCATACCAAATTTCATCCAAATCCACCCAGTACTTTCGAAAATTAGTGCGTTCAAGCAAACAAACAAACAAACTTTTCCGCTTTATAATATTAGTATAGATTGACAATTTACGACGAAAAAGGAAACAACAAAAAACAAGGCAAATGCACGTCGTGGTCATGGCAACAAGGCTCGCACTCAGTATAATGCTATGCCATGGGCGCTGGTTTTCAGTGGTTGCCTTAAAAATATGACGTACGGAAATCAAACCTGGTAAATAATATTACTTAAATAATTGACACAATAATATTAAATAAAATCAGTAAAATAAATAAATAGAAATTTTAAAATAAATAAAAGGAATATTTTCTTTGTGCGTACAGCAGTCTGTGTTTCATGGTAGCTATAAAGTCTTTAAGGTCAAGAGTGTACACATTACTTCTAGACAAGCGTGCTGTACCTTCGACCGCATCAACGCTTACCATCAGATGAGATGATGGTCAAACGCGATCCTATCTTACTAATATTATAAATGAGAATGTTTATTTATTTATTTATTTAAACTTTATGTACAACTGTGTTACATAGGCGGACTTAATGCAGCAAGGCATTCTCTACCAGTCAACCTTTGGGTTAAAAAAAAAACACACTGTGTTAGGTGTACGAGAAAATGGAATGAAATAATATATTTAATACTAATAAATATAATACTAATATATAATAATACTAATATAAAAACTTTTTTGCAAAAAATAAAACCGACTTCCATATCAAAACACTACAAAGCCAAAATTAATTTTAATTTCGGTAGTCTGTGTAATTGGTTTTCAACCGACGACAAAAAGAGGAGGTTATCAATTAGACGCGTATATTTTATTTTGTTATTTTTTATGTATGATCATCGATTACTCGAAGACGGCTGAAGCGATTTGGAAAATTCTTTTTTTGTTTGAAAGGGCTTTACTTCGAAATTGGTTCCATTGTCACCAAGTCAGGATCTGATGTTGGGATCCTGGAGAAATCGAGGGAACTCTTCAAATATTATAGGCACACCTATGGCGTTTTGCGTATTTCTTATAGTAACTTGTGCAGTTGCTCTCAAAAAGTACCATTTGAGGAAGTGGAACTGATGATGAATACCACAGATGGCCGCCGAACTTACTCAATAATAAGTATTTCATGGATTGCGATTCGATTACTTGAATATGGATGTTAAGCACTTTATGCTCATCACAATGCATATGGTGATGTAGAGCTGATGGTGAAGTAACAGGAGAACTCCTCAACAATTAACGGCCCAGCATTGGGAAAAGCAATATTTTGTAAAAGTTTATAGGTAGTTGACATTTAGGCTCTTGTAACTAGGTAAATTAAAAATCGACCAACTAAAAAGTGTGAAACTAAAACTTTTTACCAAAAAAATTAAACCGACTCCCAAAAAACACTGCAAAGTGGAAAATAGCTTTAATTTTGGAAGTCGGTGCCAAAAACGAAAATACAAAACTAAAAACACTGGTTTAATTTTTTTGGTAAAAAGTTTTTATGTATTTTCTTTTTTTTCACACCGCCTCCCGAAATTAAAATTATTTTTGTCTTTGTAATGTTTTGATATGGAAGTCGGTTTTATTTTTTGCAAAAAAGTTTTTATTTTCGCGCTTTTAAGTGGGTCAATCAATTTTCTAAATCGGTTCCTAAATGACAGAGTTATGCGCGAACAAAAAACGCAATGCAGAGTAAACGAAAACATCATTAAAGTAAATATATTTTTAGACTTTTGCTGATTTTTCAGAAACGGCTTGTCCGATTTCGATAAAATTTTCATGGGACCATTTGGGAGGTATACCCTTTTCAACAAAAAAAAAAGAATTTTTCAATTCGATTGGGAAGCGACGGAGCTATGCCCGAACAAACATAAAAAAAAACAAACAAACATCCGAATTGAGAACCTCCTCTTTTTTTAGAAGTCGGTTAAAAATACACATATATGCTAAAATGACAAACTAATAGATACGGTGCTTTATAATATTCTTTCTGAATAAGAGAGCTCATAATAATTATGACGAAGACCAAACTAAGAACAACAGCCCCTTAAGTAGTGGTTTTTAATTTTACGCTTAAAAGAAAATTTTGACTCAGCTTTCTTGATGTCAAGGGGTAGCAAATTCCAGAGTATAATAGTAGAAATAACGTAAGAATTAGATAGAAACCCAGTGCGGTGAGAAGGAATGTGAAGAAGTAAGTTTTTGGATGCGCGAAGGTTAAGATCATGAGAACTGCCCAACAATTTAAAATTTTGTTTTAAATAAACAGGAGCACAAGGATCATTCTTAATAGTGAAGAGCATACAGAGGGATCTGAGGAATCTCCTTTGACGGATAAGCAACCATTTAAGCTGAGAACGGAAGGAAGAAATGTAATCATATTTTCGAAGGCCAAAAATGAAACGAATACAGTTGTTAAGAAGTCGATCCAGTTTGTTAACATTTCTTGGGAAAGATCAGAATAGCAAAAGCACAAGTGATCGGACCAATGTGGTTTTAGTGCTACAAGGAAGGAAATGCTGAAATGTTGAAAAGTTTGTGAGGATGGATGTATAAATGTATGGATGTCTGTTACTCTTATTTATTTATTTATTATATACTTTATTGTACACCTTACAATACATTTAAGGATACAAATAATAAAACTAGTGTACAATGGGCGGTCTTATCGCGCAGGGCAATCTCTACAGACAACCTTTGGATGGACAGAAATTAAAAGGAGAAAGATTTAGGGCTGTCAGTGTATAACATCATACATAATACTAATTAAACATAACAATATAAAATATATACCACAAAAAATAATATATAAATATATATACTAATACATATCAAATTCATAATAGAGAAACGAGGGGAAAAAAATAATATTGAGAGGTAAAATGCTCCTTCAACATTCTTTTGACTGTAGGTAATGTTTGAGTACGCCTCACATCCATGGGCCGCTTGTATAGTGAAAGATTTATCGAAGAAAGAAATGGAATTAATAAGGATACTTAACTCTAAATTTTCCTTAATCTCAAAGACCTTGAATGTGTGTCACAGAGAAACCGAAAGCGGTCTTTAAGATAAAAAGGAGTGAACAATTAAATAGCACATTATAAAGCAGAGAAAGTAAATGAACATTCCGGCGAAACCTAATAGGAAGTCATTTCAGCTTAGTACGAAATTCAGAAACATGGTCATATTTGCGCAAGCCAAATATAAAGCTAACACAGAGATTTTGAAGTTGCTCTAGCTTGTCGAATTGGTCTTGGGTTAAATCAAGATAGCTGGTATTAGCATAGTCCAAGATAGGAAGAAGAAGAGATTGTGCAATTGCAACTTTAGAAACTACTGAACGGATCTGAATAAAATTTGGTAAGTATATAGTTGATATCCTGGAATAAGAAATTCCCCGGAGGATCAAAATTTACGCAGGAAAACCCGCTTACGAAAACAAAGTCACGGGCAGAAGCTACTTATCAATAAAAAAAATTAGCAAAAAATAGAATTGACTTCCATATCAAAATACTACAAAGCCAAAAATAACTTTAATTTCGGTAGTCGGTTTTGGATTTTCTTTTTTTTTCACACCGCCTTCCGAAATTAAAGTTATTTTTGGCTTTGTGGTGTTTTGATATGGAAGTCGGTTCTATTTTTTGCTAAAAAATACTTTTCACACTTTTTGGTGGGTCGGTTTGTAATTTATCTAGTTACAAAAGCCATAATATCAACAACTTATCACCTTCTACAAAATATTGCTTTTCCCGATGCATAGCCTTTAATTTTCGAGGAGTTCTCCTGGTACTTGACCATCAGCTCTACATTACCATATGTATTGTGACGAGCATAAAGTGTTTAACATTCTTACTCAAGTAACCGAATCGCAATCCACGAAATACTTATTATTGAGTAGTTTCAGTGGCCATCTGTGGTCTTCATCATCAGTTCAACTTCCCCAAATGGTACTTTTCGAAAGCAACTGATCAAGGTACTATAAGAAATACCCAAAACGATATTAGGTGTGCCTATAATATTTGAAGAGTTCCCTCGATTTCTCCAGGATCCCATCATTAGATCCTAATTTAGTAACAATGGAACCAACTAGAAAGTATACCCTTTCAAACGCAAAAATAATTTTTCTAATCGGTCCAGCCGTCTCCGAGTTATGAGTTAACATAAATAAAAAAAATTTCAAGGCGAATTGAGAACTTCCTCCTTTCTTTGAAGTCGGATAAAAAAGACTTTTGCTTAAAACTATTGGTTATTACGAAGCAACTTTGGTAGAGGTCTATAGCCATCAATGGCAATGAATGATAGGCTGTTAAGGAATTATTTACTAATTAATATTAATATATAAAAAAAATGTAAAAAAATGTATATTTCCTTAATAATAAATATACATTTTTTACAATTTTTTAATTAACATTTTCTAAATGATCTCACATTTATTACTATTCAATAAAATACATGATTCTTAGTTACAAAATAGCCAATCACAATGAATTACCATATCATTGCCTAATTTGACTTCAGGAGTTATAAAAATATTTGTAATATTAATAATAAATTGTTATAAAATATTTATGAAGCAAAATTCTTGATTTTAAAGCATTATGACAGCATAATGCTACAGCATTATGATAGCATAATGCTGTAACAGCATCTTGAAAGTGATAGCTGACAGAAAGGACTCGGTTGTCATGTTTTGTTTAACCTGCATTAGAGAGGTGCGGGTTAATAAATGGTCGAACGAGTAATATTAATATCATTTATCTCCATTGATATTTTTATCATCCTTTATTCTTTATTATCATCCTAACAAAGCTTGTCAGGTTTTCTGTTACTAACTTTTTTCTATACACTGTAGTTTTCTGAAAACAATAAATTTTTAGTGTTCCGTAGCCGAATGGCAAAAAAACGGAACCCTTATAGTTTCGACATGTCTGTCCGTCTGTCTGTCTGTCCGTCCGTCCGTATGTCACAGACATTTTATTCCGAAACTATTAAGACTATACATGTAAAACTTGGTAGGTAGATGTATTCTATGAACCGCTTTCCGATTTTAAGAGAAAATTTAAAAAATATTTAAAATGCTCCAGGGCTCCCCATATATGGAACTGAAACTGAAAATATTTTTTTTCATGAAACCTATACGTGTGTAGTATCTATATATTATCTGTATAGTCTTTAAAAATTACATAATGGTTTCTAAAATGACTTCTTAATAAAGTTAATCGTTTAAAAGATATACGCTTCCAAAGTGGTAAAATGTGTGTCCCCCACCCCCTCTAACTTCTATAATAATGAAGTGAAAAATCTAAAAAAACGATATGTGGTAGATCTTAATGTAAACTGTCAACCAAAATTGGTTTGAACGAGATCGAGTCAGCAGTTTTTGAGATACAGTATATTTTCGAAAACCGCAAATATAACTTTGTAATTCATACAAATACTATGAAAAACAAAGTTATTTGGCGTAGTTGTAAAAATTGTAAATAAACTAGTTTTAAGAAATTTGTAAGGTTTTTTTTTTCTAATAAATATATTAAGTATGTTATATTTATTATATAGTTACCACGGAACCCTTCATGGGCGAGTCCGACCCGCACTTGGCCAATTTGTTTTTATTTGATTTTGATTATACAGATTAAGAGAAGAATAATATATTTAAAAGGTACAAAAAATATTAACAAAATTACTAATATTATATTGTCGTCAAATACAAAATAATAAATATCGTTTCAATTCTGAAGTAAAACGGCTTCTTAATCACAACGTTTAGTGCTTCCACAGGGCATGGTTGCCGCAAAATATATAGTAGCATGCCGATGGACTGAAATTAACTGCGAATGTAAATGTAGACAGTCAGAAACTACTAACTATAATAAAGAATGCTTGTTTTTTTATGAAGAACATATATCTGGTATTTTGTTATACAGCATTATTTACGAGTTACTTAATATCGTTTATTTCATGGAAAGCAAAGAAAATATTCTGGTTATTGAATAAGCGATAGAATTTCAAAATATATGAAATCTATTCGATACATATAAATAAAGTTGATATATCTGTCGGTGATTTCAAAATAACTGTGTTTTCTCAAGTGCTTGCTTATAGTTATTTACACCATACTATAATAACAGCAGAAACCAGTTTGTTTCTAATTGTTGTCTTATCGTCAGAACGTCTGAATGGATTTTGCTGGGACTACCACTGGAAGATAGATAGATAGATATATTCTTTATTGTACACCATAACAGTAAAAAAATAAGGACTTTACAACTAAAAAGGGTGATATAATGCGCAGTCTTATCGCTAAAAGCGATCTTTTACAAACAACCTTTGGATGGATTTGACACATAGGAGAAAATAAATACGCGAGCAGTCCACGGTGTAGTATTCTTCTTCTTCTTCTGTAGTGTGGTTTCCGCACTTAGTCTCTGCACGAGACCATTGTGCGTGAGCCGTGTCGGCCGTCACTCCACGCCGGTGTACTATTTAACTATATAAAAATATAAAAACAATAAATAACATTTATTTATTTTATTATTTACTAGCTGACCCGCCACGACTTCGTTCGCGTGGTATCCTACCCCTACCCAACCGATACCCTACCCCTACCCTAACCCTACCCTGCCCCTACCCTACCCCTACCCCTACCCTACCCCTACCCTACCCCTACCCTAACCCTACCCTACCCCTACCCTACCCCTACCTTTACCCTACCCCACCCTAGCCCTACCCTAACCCTACCCTACCCCTACCATACCCCAACCCTACCCTACCCCTACCCTACACCTACCATACCCTACCCCTACCCTAACCCTACCCTACCCCTACCCTACCCCTATCCTACCCTACCCTACCACTACCCTACCCTACCACTACCCTACCCCTACCCTACCCCTACCCTACACCTACCCTACGCCTACCCTAACCCTACCCTACCCCTACCCTACCCCTACCCTACCCCTACCCTACCCCTACCCTACCCCTACCCTACCCCTACCCTACCCCTACCCTACCCCTACCCTACCCCTACCCTACCCCTACCCAACACCTACCCTAACCCTACCCTACCCCTACACTACCCCTACCCTACCCCTACCCTAACCCTACCCTACCCCTACCCTACCCCTACCCTACCACTACCCTACGCCTACCCTACCCCTACCCTACCCCTACCTTCCCCTACCCTACCCCTACCCTACCCCTACCCTCCCCCTACCCTACACCTACCCTACCCCTACCCTACCCCTACCCTACCCCTACCCTACCCCTACCCTACCCCTACCCTACCCCTACCCTACCCCTACCCTACCCCTACCCTACCCCTACATTAGCCCTACCCTACCCCTACCCTACCCCTACCATACTGCTACCCTACCCCTACCCTACCCCTACCCTACCCCTACCCTACCCTTACCCTACACCTACCCTACCCCTACCCTACCCCTACCCTACCCCTACCCTACCCCTACCCTACCCTACCCTACCCCTACCCTACCCCTACCCTACCCCTACCCTACCCCTACCCTACCCCTACCCTACCCCAACCCTACCCCTACCCTACCCCTAACCTACCCCTACCCTACCCCTACCCTACCCCTACCCTAACCCTACCCTACCCCTACCCTACCCCTACCCTACCCCTACCCTACCCCTACCCTACCCCTACCCTACCCCTACCCTACCCCTACCCTACCCCTACCCTACCCCTAACCTACCCCTACCCTACCCCTACCCTACCCCTACCCTACCCCTACCCTACCCCTACCCTACCCCTACCCTACCCCTACCCTACCCCTACCCTACCCCTACCCTACCCCTACCCTACCCCTACCCTACCCCTACCCTACCCCTACACTACCCCTACCCTACCCCTACCCTACCCCTACCCTACCCCTACCCTACCCCTACACTACCCCTACCCTACCCCTACCCTACCCCTACCCTACCCCTACCCTACCCCTACCCTACCCCTACCCTACCCCTACCCTACCCCTACCCTACCCCTACCCTACCCCTACCCTACCCCTACCCTACCCCTACCCTACCCCTACCCTACCCCTACCCTACCCCTACCCTACCCCTACCCTACCCTACCCCTACCCTACCCCTACACCTACACTACCCCTACCCTACACCAACCCTACCCCTACCCTACTCTCCATTTCTTCTTCGTTCGCGTGGGATGTTTTTCCCGCTTGAATCCCTATCCCGTGGGAATTCCGGGATAAAAACTATGCTATGTCCGTCTCCTGGCTCTAAGCTACCTCCAGAGATGTACAAAATAGTTTTAAAAAAGCATTTAAATACAAAATGCAAAATACTTTTCAGATTTCCTATTTCAAATGCAAAATACCAAATAGTTTTATGTTTTGTATTTCAAATGCTAAATGCAAAATAGGTATTTTCAAAATACTTTTTCAAAATAAAATACCTTTTGACCAAATTGAATGATATTTTTATTTATTTTAGGGATTTATCATGAGAAATGGAATAGAGATACAATGCCGAACCAAATAGCACTTTATGCGTGTCATTTTGGTCATATTTATCAGTATGCGTATCAATAAATTCTGTTGTTATTAATAATAATAATACTCGCTTAATATAATGTAAAAAACTAGACTAACGAAAAGAAAAGGAAAGACTAAACAGTCTAAACATCAATTTTCTTTATTTAATACGCTTTTTAACAATACCAGTTGTTCGAATAGATCATCACTCATTTTTCTTCTGTGAAGTCTCATAATCATCCCACCATACGAAAAAAATCTTTCTACTGGTGATGAACTAGGTAGGGATATGTTGTATTTTAAAAATACATTTTTTATTGTAGGATATGCGTTTAGCATCTGATCTCCAGGCTTGTGCACTCATTCTTCAAATATTGTAGGGTTTCTAGGTCTATTATAGTATTGGCACTACCACCCTCACTGGTTGCAGAGGAGTTTGAATCCTGAAACATGTAGTAAGACTCACTTTTTCTTTTTTTCTTTCTGATGTTTGTGATTGGAGGCCACTTCTTAAATTTTCATTTTTAAATTTCCTGACTTCTGTGATAAACAGCTCCTTAACATGCTCCTTCTTATTTTTAGGCACCCACTTTAATGTGACGAATGGATATGATACTGCTGCCAGAATGCTGTCCTTGGATCTTGGGTCTTCTAAATCAATTTTTTTGAAACGCTTTTCAATTCTTTCCTTTATTATTTCAATCAACGGTCCAACAATATACTGGGTTGTCCATTTCTAATGAAGCTAATATTTTTTGTATTCTCATCAATTCAGGTTGTAGACATCCATAACTCTTTGTCACCTTCCAAGCTCCTGATGGCCTCAGCTATGGGTTTGAAAGTTCTAACATATTCAGTCAAGAACTGTATTTCAATTTCTTTCAGGACTGATATTCCCCGTTTTCTTAGAGAAGTATTATAGTACTCTATGATTCATGGTTTCGTGGATTTGTAATATATCTGTTATACAATTGTAATGTGAATTCCAACGAGTTGGGCAGGGGTTAGTTGGAGACTTACCAGTAACTTCCAAGTAAATTTCAGATGCTTTCGGTGACCTAGAGCATATATTCCAAACAGCCTGACATTTAGCCATATCTTTGCTTTTAGCACGCTCAGAGTCCCAAATGTCAAACTAAGTAATATGGCGGTAATCGAACAGCACAGCCGAACAGGCGCGAGTAATTTGAAGTAGCTGTCAAATGTCACTTTGACGTTTGCGTTGACAGTGCCCATGCTCGCTAGCGTAAGCACTCTGAGCGTGTGGAATAACTTTTGTTGATGACGCGAACAGCCGAACGCACCCTCGGCGGCATTATAAGCGTCATTCATTCATTTCATTTTGTTTGACTGGTAATATTGGCTAAACTTAGTCACAAAGTATTTTGCATTTTGAAATGAATATTAAAAACGCAAAATACATCTCGAAAGGTATTTCAAATAAAATACAAAATGTTTTTTACTAAAAGGCATTTAAATGCAAAATACAAAATAGGTATTTTGCATTTTGTATTTGCATTTTAAATGGAAGTATTTCAAATAAATCGCATCTCTGGCTACCTCCATACCAATTTTCACCCAAATCTGTTCTGCCGTTCTTGAGTTATAAGTGGCGTAACTAACACGACTTTCTTTTATATATATAGATAGATGTACACGCAGTAAAATACATTAAGATAAGCATAATTATAATATTAACATTCTCAAAACATATATATACATATAAATTAATTTAATTTAATTTTAAAGTTGTTAATGGCGTAACATCAACTCCAGATCTCCTTGACAAAATCAAAATTGAAGTACCTCGCCTCCCACACTTGAGATCCAAGCGTACCTTCATAACTTTCGGCATAAACCCATGTCGCACTAACCTAGGCCGACATGCTCCCTTAAATAGGATGTTGGCTTCCTACAACAAAGCTTGCTCCATGGATAACGACATAGATATTTTCTTTAACAGTTTGCAACAATTTAAAAATAAACTGAAAAATGTTGACCTGTGATCAGCTGCTTTCTTTCTTTTTCTTATAATATACATTTTAATTTTAAATAGTTTTATGTTAGTTAAGTTAATTGATTTTTTTCTCAAAATTATTTTAATTAGTATGTAAATGCAACTTATTTTCATGTATAATAATTTTATCTGACATTTAATTCAATTTAATTTACTATTGTTTTTTATATTAATTATTGTATTGACATGATTACTTTCGACATAATTATTTGGTTTTGCTTATTCTGTTCTTTAATTAATTTTATCTTTCACTTAGAATGATGTGCATACCTGTAAGTGATATATTTGCACTGAATCTGAAACCTTAGTCTGCTTGTATTATATTGCATTTGTAAATATATCGTTGGTGTGCCTTGCATAAATAAATAAATAAATAAATAAATAAATATAAAAAAATAAACAAAGTCATACATAACAACAACGATTTAAGACGAGAGATAAAGATCCTTTACCAAGTTTTTGAAAGACGTTAGGGTTTGTGCTTGTCTTACTGGCGCTGGTAGACTTTGTTGATCGAAGCTGGTAGATCATTCAAGCCGTACTGCTTGAGCTGCGAACGACTTACCATAGTAATTGGTGGCGTGACTCGGTACCGCAAGCCTTAAGTTTTTTGATGATCTTAGAGATTTTGCATGTGTGTCATGAAGGAACTTGAAACGTTCTTTAAGATAAGTGGAGGTGGGGGGATAGAGGAGTTCATATATGCTATATGTAGGCTTAGAAAGTGTTTTGTCAGTATTTCAATGGGATTAGGATTTACGCGGATATAAACCTCGTAATTCCCACGGGATCGGGGCTTACTCGGAAAAAAAAATACAGCAGATTCTCACGGGATCGGGGCTTACTCGGATAAAAATACAGCAAATTCCCATGGGATCGGGGCTTACTCGGAAAAAAATACAGCAAATTCCCACGGGATCGGGGCTTACTAGGATAAAAATACAGCAAATTCCCACGTCATCGGGATTAACGCTGGAAAAAACTCCCTCGTGCACAAATTAGCGGGCACAGAGCAGCTAGTTGTTAATAAATACACAGATAAGACACGAGGTTGTTAAAGACGTTACAATCACAAGGTATGCACAAATATTTATGTGTTGCATATTATCTTGAAAATTAATATAGGTATTTGACTTGATTTGGGGTCTTTGACCTAGTCATCATCAATATTTTTTTTTATTGATAATAGGCTCGCGTTTGACCACCATCTCACCTGCTGGTAAGTGATAATGTGGTCGAAGATGGAGCACGCTTATCTAACAACTAGCTTGTGCCAGCGGCTTCACCCGCGTGGGAAGTTTTTCTCGTGTAAATCTAGATCCCGTGGGAATTTCGCAAAATCCTTTCTTAGCGGATGCCTACGTCATAACATCTACCTGCATGCCAAATTTCAGCCCGATCTGTCCAGTGGTTTGGGCTGTGCGTTGATAGATCACTATGTCAGTCAGTCAGTCAGTCACCTTTGAGTTATATAATATATTTAGATTAAATACGTTTTTTAACACTGTTTTTATTAATCTGTTTAGACTTTTTTCAATTATGTTGGAGTCAGCTTCCAATATAACTGGATGCAGCTGAGTACTAGTGTTTTACACGGAGCCACTGCCTATCTGATCTCGACTACTTATCTGACTAACAGTGGAGTCAGATTTTCTGACTTCGGACTACCCGCAACGACTGTCAATGATAGACAAATAACAGCCGGGAGCACCAGCTTTACTTGGTTTCTGAGGCACGGAAGACTCTGGATACGGATATTATGGTTTCGATATGGAACCCATCCATGAATCGACCTCAGCAAGTGTTGCTTAACCTTTAAGCTCGACCCGCTCGGCTACATTATTAAGCCACAAACTCGTCGGTCTTTGACCTAGTACATATTAAAAGAATAGCTACTGTGGCAAAAAGAGATTTCTATTACAAAAAACAAGGTCCAATTATTCCGCGAATGCGACATCAATAAAATGTGAAGCCTTCGTGGCTTTGAACAAATTAACTAATTTCAGGGTACAAGGAAACACTGGAAATAAAATGACAGAGCATTCCGATACAGAAATAAAATGACAAACAAACATCTTTCTTATTTAATAAGACTAGCTGCTAATAAGGGTTATAACAGAACGTAGTAGGCTGGATTATATTTTTTTTATATACGCACATTATTTTGAACTTATCCGATTGTACAAAATGTTTGCTGTAATCTGAATTGAAAATGATGCTCAACTATGCTTAAGGTTGAAAATGATTCAAGATCCATAACGTTGACTTAGAACTCATAAATATGAGCAGTTCGAAGTTGGAATGCTAACTACTTCGCCGTAATGCATCCTTAATGGCTCCGACGGTCGAAGAAATCGTTCGATGCTTAATTTGTAGGAAAGTTCGACTTTGAATTTGCACATTTTGTGCAGTTAGTTGGACTCGTAGACATGTGCTACGAATGTGTCGGATCCTAAACGTTCTCTGGTTTATGGGTAGAACTTCCTAATGGTGTGTTCACACGAGATCGTATGTATTGCTACTAGGACATCAGGTAATGGAAACAACTGTGTTTGATTCTCTATTACCGTGATTCTTGAAAGTGCACACTCACTTCAAGTGCTTATATTATAATTTGCCATACATTATTAACATTCTTTTGAAGTTGATGTAGAATGTCTACTTATCTAGAAGGTTATGTATTAGTTATTTTGTTGTATACAACAACAGGTGTAGGTATAATAGACAATTTGTGTGGAAAATTAGAGCGATTTAGAATCTAGGAAAAGAAGGTAGAAAGGCAGGGCTATAAATCAGCGTTATTCTGCAATGTGGCTATGCAGCACATTGCAAAACATTTGCTGAAGCCTTATCCTACAATTAAATAAGTTTTTTACACTGTTTTTATAAAATAAAGAAGTAATAATTACTTTTTTCTACAGCGTACGCAAAAAAAAACTATTTGAAACAGCTATTTTAATGTGTCTTTAAAGTATATATACAACGTGTAACGGAAATCATATCTATCCAAAAGGACTGAAGACAACATCTGGTATGGAGTCTCTATGCAAAGTTTCAGCTCAAAATAAGTGACTCACAGAATTGACCTCAAATTATTGGTTTCATATGTTTCTTGAATACCAGTAATAACAAACGTGTCACAGCACTATGAGGGTCATCACTTTCCACGTCACTTGCCAATGAAACGATATTTCTCTTCGTTCTTCATAATTTGAAAAATTCGCCCTCTGGTATCAATGTATTGAAATTTCTAACATGCTCCACACATGTAGACATAGGATTAGAAAACCCTGGCCATATCGTTTGTTATCATCCAAAAAAGCCATGCACTCGGTATGTATATACCCTTTAAATTACAAGTTGTATAATATACGTATTTCTTATATATTTCCAGAACCAAAAAATAGAACGTACTTTGGGAAGAATGTTGGACGCCTGTCTGCCATTCTATCACCCTTTATAGTTGTTAGATCCTTATTTGATTCTGTTATGGTGTAAAATAAAGAGTATACATTTCTATCTTTCTACTTTGCGTACCTAGCAGCTTCAGTCAAGTCTGACACGTGTCAAAAAACTCCTTGAAAGTACAATAATACAAGGCTGTGAGCGTTGCTCTGTGTTTTCGAGGCGTGAACATTGTGAATAGAATATCTCCTGCATTGCTGTCTATTATTGTTTAGTAACGAACCATAATTGTGCAAAATCTAAAATGGTTAAGCTCAAGCTCGATAGATGGCGATGGCGTCGAAGTAGAAGTCGCTATGGTTTCGTTACCGTGATTTAGTAGGGTCCACACATGTTAAACGAAATAAAACCAGCTCAGATCAGAACACTATAGTGGTTTTATTCATAATCCTGTAAGTGTTCCCAAAAAGTTCAACGTTACCATGTGGCGTAGTGGTTTAGGTGGAAGAATTAAAAGAAGACCACAGAAGTTTACAGCATTTATTTGGTAGAGGGGTGGGTTCGTTCACTAAGGGTTCCTCCACTGGTTGTTGGTATGTGGAAGGTAGACATGGGCGTTTTCGTATTTAGTTGCAAACGGATATGTAACCGATATTCAGTTTTCATATCGATATCGAAAACCGTTTTCAGATATCGATATCAGTAGTACGATTTGCACAAGTAACTGTGAAACGCAAACTAACGACAAACGCAAACTCATACTTTTACAGAGTTAGAGTTCAAGTTCCCGGTGGTTGATTTAAATGAAAATTTGTTATTGCAATATTGTTATTGCCCATGAAGGGTTCCGTTGTAACTATGATAAATATAATATACTTAATATATTCATTTGAAAAAAAAAAAAACCTTACAAATTTCTTAAAACTAGCTTATTTACAATTTTTACAACTACGCCAAATAACTTTGTTTTTCATAGTATTTGTATGAATTACAAAGTTATATTTGCGGTTTTAGAAAATATACTGTATCTCAAAAACTGCTGACTCGATCTCGTTCAAACCAATTTTGATTGAAAGTTTATATTAATATCTACAACATATAGTTTTTTTAGATTTTTCACTTCATTATTATAGAAGTTAGAGGGGGGGGGTACACATTTTACCACTTTGGAAGCGTATATCTTTTAAACGATTAACTTTATGAAAAAGTCATTTTAGAAACCTTAATGTCATTTTTAAAGATCTGTCTATAGATACCACACACGTATAAGTTTCATGAAAGAAAATATTTTCAGTTTTAGTTCCATGTATGGGGAGCCCCCTAAATTTTGAATATTTGTTAAATTTTCTCTTAAAATCGGAAAGCGGTTCACAGAATACATCTACCTACCAAGTTTTACATGTATAGTCCTAATAGTTTCGGAATAAAATGGCCGTGACATACGGACGGACGGACAGACAGACAGACAGACAGACAGACAGACGGACATACATGTCGAAACTATAAGGGTTCCGTTTTTTGCCTTTCTGCTACGGAACCCTAAAAAGGCAAAGAATTATCGTTAAGTAGGGCACGTGTCACCAAGGTCAAGTGCAACTCAAAACAAAACTGTCCAAAAAAATACAAATCAAAATTCATTCGATACAATTCTTATTCCAACAACATAAATTCAACCTTAAATCTATTGGACGTAGGTTTAGTTTAAAGAATGAATTTCTCCCTGATATCGAGTAGCCGCCGGAAAGTTGCTAACTTATGGAAACTTTGTTGCAACTAAATAAATAGAAACTAGACCTTATTGCTAGCGTGTTAAGATATAGATATTACGCACGCACTGTTATTAACCAAATAACCAATTCCTAGCCGAAGTTACGTAATATTCGCTTCATCACTTTTACGCCAGTAAAAAATTGAATGGTAAGACAGAGACAAAGCGATATAAAAACCTTTGATGTCATATCGCTCTTGATGTGAAGTTTGCGCTTTGTTCGTTATTCGTAGCTCGTTTCTCGTTGTTGCGCTTTGGATAAACCATAACTCGATGAAGTTTTTGTGAAATAGGTTATGTATATTTAGATATCGATATGGTATGATATAAGTTACATATCCGATATAAGTTACGTTTTGATATATCGAACCCATCTTTAGTGGAAGGTACTGCCCTGGGCTTAGGCCGCGACGCACGCAGACCGGCGGGCCGACCCCGTAGCAGGCAGCGACCACGTGTCAGACGCAAAGGTTATGCAGGGCAGGCCACGCGAGTGGATGTCTCTCCTGCGGGTAGCCGCGGAGGCAGCTTGACACCCAACTCGCACGCGGCAGGCGCAGGCAGGCAGCGACCACGTGTCAGACGCAGAGGTTATGCAGGCAGGCCACGCGACAGGGCGCCTCTCCAGCGGTTATACGCAGAGGCAGCGGTGACACCCATCGCGCGGCAGACGTTGAGGTAGTTGATATTAGAGATGAGAGTGTAGAAGAAGAAAAGAAAAAACCCTGGAATCAACACGAAGGGTGCTTCCGTAAGCGTGGTGCCAGGAATCGTGAGCGCCAGCGATGCGTGCGTCTCCCAGCCGTAAGCCCAAGGAACAGCTTCAGGGAAACGAAAGGAAACTCACCATCGCGGCGGTTCACAAAGGTTACAGATAAGCGTGCGCATGCCGCGTGCAACGATATAGAAGGTAACCGCGTGGCAAGACGTTTAAGCTCGTAGCTGCTATGACACAGAAGGAAAGGTATGCTGCGACATGCGGACGCTTCACAAATTTATAATCACTAGTGGAAAACAGATGACAATGAAATAGCACAGTCATGTTCCAGACGGAAGCCATCTTGACAACCGGGCAATTATATAAATTTACAAACGCTGCAGATTATGGCGAAACAAGAGGATTGCGGTTGGCAAGATGGAGAAAAATAGCAGATACGTTTGAGCACTTACCCTTGGGCACAGAGAGGTTTCAATATTAGTTACGTGTAGCAGAAAACGGTGTGAAAAAGACTCAGCAGACCGGGGGTTAGAATTTATAGCCGGTCACCGCATAAGTGTTGTCACTCAGTGAAACCATAGACATTTGGGATTAGTGTGGTAATCGATTCTAGTTTAATCGACTACCACGCCACAGTACCCCGCCTGTTAGCGAAGGATTTTCCCTAGGATAAATCCGCTAGAAGGCCTAAACCACTATTACTGACTACCTATACGTTCATACATCCCATTCATGTGCTTCCATACTATTAATCATTCATCCATCCATTCTATGTCCATCCCTGACTTGGAAGTAGTCCTAAGTCAGTGACTTACTATCACATACGAGAGGTAAACTAATTATAGAGTAGTTTAACTCAAGACAGTCAGTAGAAAAAACAGCAAGATAAAGCAAGTGTATCTCGTTAGTGTTAGGTAACCTTCGTGAACCGTTGCAGGCTATAGCTGAAGTTAGGTTTCAAAGCAAGAAGTAAGTTCATCGTTGAATATTAAATTATCAAAGTTCTAACAACAATTTAATAAAAAGTTATGGTTCTATTTTATGTTTTGGTTTAAAATTAAATTATGTTAAAGTTCAAAGCTAAGAATTTAAAAAAAAAATAAAAAAAAAAAATTGTTAAAGGTAAAAAAAATTTTTTTTTTTGTTGATGGTCCATGTATATGTTCAAATTGGTTTAAGTTTCATTACTGGAATACGCATCTTATGTCAAAGTCTATTCGAGTGAGTTTCCGAACGTGAGTGAAATTTAAAAATAAATCAAGTCCATATCTGTTGCGAGAATATCCGTACGTTATAGACGAAATTCTAAAAGACAAGTATCCAAGATAGGTAACTACGTCGAGATGTCAAAGTCAGTACGTAAACGTCAAAATATAATATGTCAATGATCTTGAATTAATTAGGTTATGTTATGAAACACGCGGAATTATTTTCAAAGAGAATAATTAATTTAATTAGGACAGGTTGGATCTAAGTGATATTCAGGTTACGTGTGTTCAATATTAAACGATGTTATGAAGTTTAAGTTAGGTTTCTGGTTTAGTGCTTAGGTAAAAGAAATTAGATAAGTTTGTAGACTAAATGTTGTTAGAATATTTCATGTAGATGCTATTATTAAACGATGAGATGAAGTGAAAGTTAGGTTTTAGGTTTAGTGCTTAGATTAGAGCTAGATTTGTTACCAGGGTAGACTGGAACATAGTTTAACTGTGGTGGCAGATACCAGCAGTTATGAAGTTTTATGAATAGTTTAAAAGTTATGTTTTAATCTGGTTTAGGGCCTAGATTAATGTTAGATTTGTTACCAGGGTAGACTGGAACATAGTTTAACCGTGGTGGCAGATATCAGCAGTTATAAAGTTTTATGAATAGTTTTAAAGGTAGTAGAGAGAAAGTTAAACAGTTATGATTAGACTATAAAGTTATAGATTACTATGTAAGTAGTTATCAGGTAGGTACGGTATTTTATACAGACATTTACTGGCTTGAAGCTGTTTTCAGAACAGTAGGTTATAATTACAAATAAGTAATGGTAGTATGCTATGAGGAAGTGTTGTGACATCTAACAAAGAGGGTCAGCTGCGTTCTCCATAGCTACGCCTAGTTAGGAATTAATGTAGATTAATTAGTGTGCGGACACCCATGTTTCAGGGGGCCGTCTTTAAGACATCCATGAGGACATAATAACATAAATAAAAGTTAATGGTAGTGTACCATGGAGACTACTCTGCCATGAAATAAAAGAATTAATCGCCCTGTGGGCCCACTATGTAGCCTCTCATAGTCACGCCGTGAAGAGAAAAATAATCAAAGAATATAGATGTGTAGTGTATATGTGTGTGGTCAGCAGACAGGTGGTCATGGAACTGAAGTTATGTTGGCTTATAACCATGCAGTCATGGTATTTAGTTCTGTTAAAAGATAAATAAATATAGTTAATTTTAGAATAATAGTTTGGTAACTTTAGTCAGTAGGTTTTAAGTAGGATTACCACACTGTAGGTGGGTGTGAAATATGACACTAGGATAGCTATAACTAGAGTTATAGTTAACTTAGGTAGTTAGGTACAAGTCGACCCTCCACGACTAGTATGGTAGGCAGTCATGGGTGTTTGTTCCCTTGGCATCGTGTGACCCTGTATGGGGTCAAATACTAGTTAGTTAGCTAGGCCTACGGGAGTTAGGGTGGACTGTTTCGCCTTAAATCCTTAGCGTGCCACTCACCCAAAGGCTTTCCTTGCATGTCTACCAACTCATAAACTATAGGGGAGAGTTTGGCAGATACTTTACATTTAGTAAATTTAGGAGCTAATTTTTTACTGAAATACTTTTCCTTATCACTCTGGTAGTAAGTACGTTTCCAGACTACATCACCTACATTGAATTCTACATTCTTGCGTCGCAAGTTGTAGTCTGTAGCATTTCTAGAATGTGCTCGTAGTAAGGCAGACTGTACTTGGTCAAAAATGTTAGAGAGACAACCTAAGTTTTCAGCATACTGGTCTCTAGGTTGGAATATTATTTCCTTTAAGTCAGTTTTTTGGTAGATGGAACCGTCAACTACTAACTCCCTACCAAATATAAGGAATGCAGGAGTGAAACCAGTAACTTCACTAGTTGAGCTATTTAGTGCAAATTGTACAGCTGGGATATGTAGATCCCAAGAGCGTTGGTCATTATTAATGTAGGTAGAAACAGCTGTTATGATTGTCTTATTGTACCTTTCCACGTTGTTAATCTGTGGTGCATACCTAGGAGTATAGTGTATGCTAGGTATGTTATATTTACTGAATAAGTTTTTAGTTTCATTTGAAGTGAACTGAGTGCCATTGTCTAAAATTATACATTGAGGTATTCCATGTACCAAAAATACATTATCCTCCATTAGTTTACAGATAGTTTTAGCGTTAGCATTCCTCATTGGGAAAAGAAGACAATACTTAGAGAAACAACATGTCACTACAAAAAGATATGCGTTTTGGCGTCTAGAGACAGGCAGAGGGCCAACAATGTCAATACTGAGCATCTGGAATGGTCGAGAGCATTCTTTAGGTTTCCCCATGACCCCCAGTGGAGCATGGTTTACTTGTTTACAGATTTCACATGAAGTTACAGCTTTCACTACGTCACTGTGCATTCCTGGCCAGTAGTAACGAAGAGCTAGTCTTTTATAAGTTTTAAAAATGCCTAGATGACCTGCCGTGGGTTCTGCATGGTTGTCAACAACAACTTTATACCTAGATTCATATGGAATAACTTCCTTCCAGTCAAACTCATTAAAAATAGCGAATTTACTTTTCATGTACCGAAATAACTTGTTATTCTTAATAAGATAATTAGGATAAGAGATTGGGCTCTGTATACAGCCATTATAGATTTTTAGGTACCAAGTATCGTTAGTTACTGGTGGAGTGGACTGGGAAGATATTTCAGCCACTGGGAGAGCGCGGGACAGAGCGTCGGGGAGAGTATTATCGGAACCACGGCGGTGTTTAATATCGAAGTTAAATGCAGAGAGCCTAATTCCCAGCGGGCTAGTCTACCAGTAGGATTTTGTAGTTTTAAGAACCACTTTAGTGCAGAGTGATCTGTGTAGACTGTGAATTTAAGACCATTTTCAAGATAACATCGCCAGTGCTCTAGAGCCAATAATACTGCTAGCGCTTCTCTCTCCGTAATACTATAGTTTTGTTCTGGTTTTGACAAGGACTTACTCATATATGCTATAGGGTGCTCGATACCATTTTTAGTTTGAGTGAGCAAAGCGCCAATTCCATTATTACTAGCATCTGTATGTACTTCAAAAGGTAAGCTATAATCTGGACATGACAAGACTGGGGCTGAAATTAGTATATTCCTGTGTTTGTCAAATGATTCTTGGCACTCATTGGTCCAAGCAAAAGGTGGAGGCTTTTTGCTGGAGCTAGTAAATTTACTTAAAGGTGCTGCTAGTGAACTAAAGTTTGGGATAAAACGTCTGTACCAGGATGCTGTTCCCAAGAATCTCTTTACTTCTTTAGGATTAGTTGGGGTTGGAAATTTTGTAATTGCTTCTACTTTTTCTGGGTCTGGGTGCAAGCCCTTTGAATTTACAATGTAACCCAGGTATTTAAGTTCATCCCGGAAGAATTGGCATTTATTTAAATTAATTGTTAAATTGGCCTCAGTTAGTGTATTAAGGACTTTTAATAAAAGTGATATATGGTGGTCAAAATCAGAAGAAACCAGAACTACGTCATCTAAGAAAGCAAAAACTCTGTTTTCAAATTCCGGGCCATAAAATAGCTTATCAACAAGCCTCTGTTGAGTAGCAGGTGCATTAGTTAGTCCAAAGGGTGTAGTTTTGAACATGAAGGTTCCACGGCCAGGAATGTAAAAAGCAGTCTTGTTTTTGTCCTCTTCATTCAAGGGTAGCTGCCAGAAACTTTTATAAAGATCTAGACTTGTTAGGTATTTAGCATCCTTTAGGTTATCTAGAATTTCAGAGATATAAGGTAAATTATAAGCATCCTTCTTAGTTACTGAATTTAGCTTGCGACTGTCTAAGCAGAACTGCAATTTGCCATCCCTTTTTGGTGTGAGAAGTACTGGTGAAGACCAAGGACTTTCACAGGGCTCAACAACATCTAGCTTTAGCATTTCGTCTAGCTCTTCACACAAAATACGCTGTTTTTCAGGCGACATTCTGTAGTAACGCTGCCTGATTGGAGGTGAGTCTCCAGTAGCTATGCAGTGTGTGATGAGATTGGTATGACCTAGACCTTTTTATCTGAAGATATAGTTTCATATTGTTTAATAATGTTATCTGCTTTTATTTGTTGAGTCCTTGAAAGTTGAGCGAAGGAATGTAGGTGTAAGTCTGTATTAGAGTTTATTATTTGTTCATTATGACTCATAAGAAAGATTGACTTAGTGTTTTTAGGGAACAGTTCAAAAAGATTCCAGAAGTCAATGCCCAGTAGAATGGGTATGTCAACTGATGGTATTACATAGGCCTTAAGTATGTGGTGTTTACTTTCAAAGATTATAGGCAGATTTAGTATACCTATTGGTGATAACATTTGTCCCCCAGCGGCAACAAATTTTAAAGACTGTTCACATGATTTTAGGGTTAGGCCCAAATTGATGAGTTTTTTATGAAAGTTATCTTCAATTATGGTGACTGCGGATCCTGAGTCCAACAGTCCACAAGTAGGCAAGTTATTTATTAGAATACTTGCATAAGGCCTAGTATCATTAATGGTTTATTGTGGATTGTTGTAACAGCATAATGAGTGGAAGATGGTTTTAATGTTGGTGGCCAATCTGCCCACTCACCACCGTTTTTAGTTTTATTGGGTTTTTTACAACAACCCACAACCTTTAGTTTTTTGAGTGGCACTTTTTACAGTTTAGAAAAATCACACCTTTGTGACCACACTTAAAGCAAATTGGAAATCTTTCTGCTGTACACTTTCTCAATGAGTGACTGTTAACTCTACACCTAGGACAGAAGGGACCTCCTTTAGAGGCAGATTCTTTTTTAGTGTTAATAGCTGAAACCTTTTCTGTTTCCGACTGACCAGAGTGTTTCTTGTAGTTAGTGTAGTGTTTTGGTGAATTATTAGTACTTGTGTTATAACTGTTACTTGACTTATTGTGCCTGTGGTATGCAAACTCTGGTGCAAGAGTGCTCAGATTACTTTTGCTGGGTTCATGGTAGTGTGTAGCCCTAGCTTTATATGTCTCATAGTTTTTGCAAACCTGTTGTAATTGGTCTAACGTTTGCAAACTACTTAGTGCTAGCACATCCGCATAGATGGGTTTAACATTATGAGAGATAATGTCGAATTTTTCCTCTTCTGAAAGTTTTTTTTTCGAGTCGGTTGTTAAGACCGCTCATTATAGAAATGTAAATAGTTATATTTTCAGTTTCACCTTGTGTACGCTGTCTGATTTCAGAAAGGAGTCTATAGTCATAATCATCACTATCAAAGGCAGACTTAAGTTGCTCGATTAACTGGTCCCAAGACAATGTATCAGTTTTTCGGTGTCTATACCAGTGATAAGCATTGCCATTGAATATGTCGTAGGAAAAATTCAACATGTCCTCCTTGGAAATTCGCTTACTTAGTCTGAACTCCTCAATTTTTTTGTACAAATGACCTTACACACGTATTCCCATCGTATTTGGGTTTATTGCCATGGTGACTGGGGCAAGTGACAACTATATTTTGGGGTCTTTGTGGCACTTGATTCAGCCTGCTGACTACTGGCAAAACTATCTGATGTACTAGGGGTGAGTTTACTCAGGAGAGTTTTGTACTGAGTGTCTAAGCAACCAAACAGTGAATCAAGTTCTCTCTTCAACCAAATAGAGTCTTGTGTGGTTGGAGTTATTCTTCCTAATCTATGGAATATGTGGTTCCTAATTGATGTAGCTACACTAAGAGAACGTTCAGTGTTTATGGTTGATAAGTAGTCTTTATAATCTTCTAGCGACTGACTCAGACCACTCAAATCATCCTTCTCATCTATCCCGGACAGCAAAATGTCCTCAGTGTCATGTAGTCTAGAAAGCTTGTTAATTTGTTTTCTAAGGTCTGTGACTGTGCCCTTTTCATCGCCTATAATGATGACCTCATATTCTAATTCGGCCTTTCTTAGGTGGATAAAATTAATTGGGTTAGCGCTCATTGTGATCTTTACAATTGAAAACAAAACCCTAGTAGCTGAATAACAAATTAAACAAAACTAACAAATTAAAAAAATACAGTAAGAAAATATAGTAGTTACTCACTAGGTACTTACCGCCACGATGTGTGAGTAAAGGTAAATAGCGACCAGTGAAGAAAACCTTAGTGAACTTTACCGAGTGGGCGCCACTGTGGCATAGTGGTTTAGGTGGAAGAATTAAAAGAAGACCACAGAAGTTTACAGCATTTATTTGGTAGAGGGGTGGGTTCGTTCACTAAGGGTTCCTCCACTGGTTGTTGGTATGTGGAAGGTACTGCCCTGGGCTTAGGCCGCGACGCACGCAGACCGGCGGGCCGACCCCGTAGCAGGCAGTGACCACGTGTCAGACGCAGAGGTTATGCAGGGCAGGCCACGCGAGTGGATGTCTCTCCTGCGGGTAGCCGCGGAGGCAGCTTGACACCCAACTCGCACGCGGCAGGCGCAGGTAGGCAGCGACCACGTGTCAGACGCAGAGGTTATGCAGGCAGGCCACGCGACAGGGCGCCTCTCCAGCAGTTATACGCAGAGGCAGCGGTGACACCCGTCGCGCGGCAGACGTTGAGGTAGTTGATATTAGAAATGAGAGTGTAGAAGAAGAAAAGAAAAAACCCTGGAATCAACACGAAGGGTGCTTCCGTAAGCGTGGTGCCAGGAATCGTGAGTGCCAGCGATGCGTGCGTCTCCCAGCCGTAAGCCCAAGGAACAGCTTCAGGGAAACGAAACGAAACTCACCATCGCGGCGGTTCACAAAGGTTACAGATAAGCGTGCGCATGCCGCGTGCAACGATATAGAAGGTAACCGCGTGGCAAGGCGTTTAAGCTTGTAGCTGCTATGACACAGCAGGAAAGGTATGCTGCGACATGCGGACGCTTCACAAATTTAGAATCTCTAGTGGAAAACAGATGACAATGAAATAGCACAGTCGTGTTCCAGACGGAAGCCATCTTGACAACCGGGCAATTATATAAATTTACAAACGCTGCAGATTATGGCGAAACAAGAGGAATGCGGTTGGCAAGATGGAGAAAAATAGCAGATACGTTTGAGCACTTACCCTTGGGCACAGAGGGGTTTCAATATTAGTTACTTGTATCAGAAACCGGTGTGAAAAAGACTCAGCAGACCGGGGGTTAGAATTTATAGCCGGTCACCGCATAAGTGTTGTCACTCAGTGAAACCATAGACATTTGGGATTAGTGTGGTAATCGATTCTAGTTTAATCGACTACCACGCCACAACCAGCTCGGTAGCAAACATTGGTCCTTCGAGCCGGATCTCAGACCCAGAACAGTCTGATTATTTGACGTTCAAGTGGTGTATACACCGCACTCCGCCGTACTCGCAGTGGATCGCTGCGGCTAAAGTACCGGACACCCTGCAGAGGCTGCGACAGCTTTGTCCGACGCTGTGCAAGGCGGACGAGCGCAGCAGCAATCGGGAGTCTTACGAGTTATACGTGACGCTAGAGGGCGCCTCTAGTATCGTACCAGTTCTAGTTCAAGTGCAAGAGGCGGCATTAACTTGGCACACCAGCGAGGTAGTCAAGTCGGCAGCAGCGCTTAGTACACGAGGACGCCGCAGGGGGCGCCACCAGTACAGTACCAGTTCAATCTTCAGGTGTTTGTGTGAGTGAAGTGCAAACCGTGAGTACATTCATATATTTATCAAGTGACGATAATCAAGTAGATTGCCAAGCAATATTGAACTTTAATTATATTGCGAATTTAACTTTAACAATTTAGAAGAATATTTGGACGATAATTTAGAATCAATTTGTTAGTACATATTATTAGTCTTAAGATTTGAGCATGTTAGTTAAGGACTTAGAATATTTGCATTAAAAATGGAGGAACGGGGAATCTATGCCCGATTTCTACCAGAGTTTAATGATTTTAAAACACTTGTAAAATTTTTAGCAATTATTGTGACTTAGAAAACATACGTTGGTTTTTGTCAGCAACTTTTAGATTGATTGTTGATCTTGTTTATTGATTAAACTATTTTATAGGACACATTTAGAAAGCTTATAATATTTATATTACGTTTCATTTATTGGCTATTGATAGAAATTTAAGATGGAAGGACAAATGAATATATTAAAAGATCTTCAAAACATTATTCAAAAAGCTTTAAAAAGCTTTAAAAATTTACAAATTTCAAAAAATGTCCGAAGGATAGGCTAACTATAGAATACACAGAGACTAGACTTGAATTATTAGAAAATGATTGGTCGTCATTTAAAGACACCAAATCACAACTTTATGGGCGGTTTAAGTTAGAAGACATAGAACAAAAGGTTGTCGATATATATGACGCAACCGAAGATACGTACATAACGAGTAAATGTTTAATGAAGTCTACGCGAAATAAGCTGAGTGTCAGTCAACCAATGTCACAAAACAGTGGATCTTCTAAAAGTAATTCTAAACCATCTAGTCAATTAGTTAAGTTACCCAAAATTACAATTCCTTCGTTTTCTGGCAAAGTACAGTGAATGGACAACTTTTCACGATCTATTCACTTCTTTAATTCACAATAACAGTTCTTTGGATAACGTGCAAAAATTACACTATCTCAAAAGCCACATTACTAGTGAAGCTAAACAGTTAATTAGGCACACACCAATAACAGATGCTAACTACAACCAATGTTGGGCTCAATTAGAAAAACGTTATGCTAATAAAAAATGTTTAACTAATTGTATTTTGCAAAGATTGTTCAGCCAAAAACGTTTACCAGTAGAATCAGCAACTTCCTTAAAGGAGTTATTAGATACCACTAGTGATTGTATAAATGCTTTAAAAAAATTGGAGATAGATGTGAGTACATGGGACGTGATTATCATTCATATAGTAAAGTTTAAACTAGATAACGAAACGCGAAAACAATGGGAGTTAAACGTTTCCAACGACTCCAGCAATAAACTGCCCACCTTTGAACAATTTAGGGTTTTTATTGAGAGTCGTTTCCGCGCGTTAGAGTTCATAGAGCCGAGAAAGGCTGTGGCTAAGCAGATCAATTCTCAAGCCCATAGTTCAAAAGCAATGCTAGCTACAAAATCAGCCAATATTTTTTGTGAGTATTGCTCAGAAACTCACAAGCTCTGCTTCTGTAAGCAATTTGCAAAACAGTCCACAGAAGAAAGGCGAGACTATGTAGCTAAAAATAAAATTTGCTTTAATTGTTTAGGCAGTAATCATACAGTATACGATTGTCTAAAACAGAACTCCTGTAGAGTTTGCAAAAAACGACATCATTCTCTGCTGCATCCAAATGGAGAGTCAGAGAGTACAAGTCAAGACGCTACAGTGAAACCTGATATCGATAACACTACTGATTCAACAAGTGATAATCCGATAGTTGCATGCTTATCTACAGGCAAGGTCTCCAAACCCAGACAGGTATTACCAGCCACAGCGTTCGTAAATGCCGAGTCCAAGACGGGTGAGTTCCAAACTGTTCGAGCCTTGCTTGATCAAGGCTCACAGGCTTGTTTCATAACAGAGGCCACCGTACGATTATTAAATCTAAAAAAGATACCAGTCCGAGGTATCGTTTCCGGTGTAGGAGACAATAGATCAACCATGGCTAAGCACATGGTACATTTGACGATAACAAATCAAGATCAAATCATGATTTTTAAGTACAAATAAACGCTTATGTTTTGCGCAAGACTACATCTTACTTACCTAAGCGAAGTATAAATATAAGTTCAGTGAATTGGATTGAGAGCAAAGGTCTCCATCTCGCAGACCCTAAGTTCAACACACCCAGTAAGATTGAAATTTTATTGGGTGCAGATGTTTATTGCTATATCATAAAGGAAGGAATAATGAAGAGTCCATCAGGCACTCTGACAGCTCAGAACACCACTTTAGGTTGGACCATTTATGGTATAGCTTCAGATCATAAAAGGTCAAAAAGAAACGTAAACCAGGTAAGTGTACATTGTACACAGGTCAATGAATATAATCCCCTCAAGAATTCTTGGAAGATTGAAGAAAATACTAGTCCAAAGAAAATACTCCATCCAGAAGAGATAAAATGTGAAGATTTCTACAATAAGACCACTGTAAGAGATGCTAGAGGTAGATACATTGTGAGATTACCATTTCACGATGAAGATTCTGCTTGTAAGGCTGGAGGTTCACGAGTAATAGCTGAAAGTAGATTGAGGTCATTAGAAAAAAGATTGAGTAAGGACACAGGTTTAAAGAAACAATATCATAAAGTTATACAAGAAGATTAACAGCTCGAGCACGTGAGATCTGTAAAGGAAGAAGATAATAAAAGTATAAAAGCAGGGTACTTACCTCCTCACGCAGTAATCATGAACGAGAAGTCCACGACAATGGTCCGCTTTTCTCTCAATGATACGTTACTGGTTAGAACAATACTGCAAGCAGACTTACGCTTTACTTTTTTAAAGTCGAGTCTATACTTCATTGGTACTGTCGCAAACACAGTGAAAATACACGGTCAAGTTAGAGCAGCACACGAAGACGCCTTGTTTCAGCGCATACTCTGGCGAAATATCCCCGAAGAGGACATAGAAATCTGTAAACAAATAGTAGAATTATTGGAAAAAGGAGGCTATACATTGCAGAAATGGAACAGAAACAGTAAGAAATTGTCAGAAAAAACTAGTTTAAGGCATGGAAAAGAAGTAACAGACAACACAGGTCAAACTTATATGAAAAATAAGGACAACCAGAACAAAAGTAGAAAGGACATGTTAAGAATAGAAATGAATATAGAGAATAAGGACATAGACATAAAGCTAGATAGTACTACAAAGATATCGGGACTTAGCTGGAACCACCGCGAAGATACCTTCCAGTACTCGGTTAATCTTCCATCGTTGACAGCAGCACCTGTAATAAAAAGATCTATCAAATCAAACATAGCTCGTTGGTTCGATATAGGGTGGTTAGCACCTAGTATGGTCGAAGCAAAAATATTTATCTATAAATTATGACTTGCAGGTATTCATTGTCATGAAGAATTAAGCAACATATTGGTAACTGAATGGAATACTTACCGTAAAAAGCTGCTATTACTCACCCAGGTTTGGCTACCTCGTTGGCTGGACATAAGTTCAAAGCAGATGCTAAAATGGCACGGTTTTTTAGACGTACTTTTGTCTAAGCTTGTGATAGAGACCGCTGAAGTTTTAGATATCGCAAAGAAAAATATCACGACATGGAACTATTCTGCTGTGGTACTCTCATGGCTTAGCAGTCACCCTTATAGGTGGAAAACCTCTGAAATATTCAGCGTAAGAAATTCTTCTCAATGGTTTCATTTCACAACCAAAGAGAATCCAGCAGACTGGGCTTCCAGAGGAATACTAACCACTCAATTAAGGAATAGTACAATGTGGTTTACAGGAATTGCATTTTTAAAGGACAAATTTATTAAATATAAAGGACATCTTAATATAAATCTAAAACGAAAAATACCAGCAACTCTGGGACATTTAAATGTTAAAATGTATTCTTCCCGAGTGTTGCATACTGAAAGCAATAAAAAAATGGGACTCAAGTAATAATGAATATTTAAAATATTATTAGATAGTCGCACCCAGGTAGTCACATTACATCCAAATCCTAAACAATTACAAGACCCACTTCAAATTATGTGTTTTGCCAATAAATGGTCAAAAATATTTTTTTTTTTTTTTTTTTTAATTTCCAAAAACAACTTATAAATACTTAACAATCGCATTGTTGCAAACAATTTCTGTTAAGGCGTTGAGTTTAGCGTCTGTAGCCGAACTAGGCATTGCCTGTATTTCGGCTATCAGTTACCATTCCCCTCGCATTAAATACAATAATAAATAATAATAATATAACTGGTGCCAGACAGTGGATGCATGCATAATCAACAATTGAGAAAAACTAATGATAATTAAACACAAGAATAAAAAATAAAAAACTCATTAAGAAATATATGCAAGGTAAGTAAAAAATATTAAGTGTAATGTGTATTGTTATTGTGTGTGTATATATGTTTGTGTGTGAGTGTGCGTGCTTATGAAAGTGTGAATTAAGGTGTGTGTGATGTATAGATATGGGGGTGTCAGTGTGAGTGAAGTTATGTTGAGAGTTTGAGGGTGTAAGAAGGCGTGAGCGTATAATTATATGTGTAGGCGAGCTTGTGAGGAGGGTATCTGTGATCACGATGCTCTTAGCCCTAGTTTTATTTATTTATTTATTTTAATGTGGTACAAGTAGTAGCTGTGTGTGGTGCAAGTAATTTATACTAAATTAACTGTAACGATTATTTACAAAGGTCATATTTTTAAACTAATATTAAGTACTAAGTTCACAGTTAAGAACAAATTTTAATGTGTATAAAATTCTAAATTTCAAGATCAAATTAATATTTACATTGTTATTAATTTAGTTAATATAATTATTGTTGTTTACAATTTAGGGACTTATTTATTTTTACAATGTATATTTTTGTCATGCATTTAAGAACTACACTATAAAGTTAGATCACTTCCCTTTTGGGATAGTTTGAGCTATCAAAGATTGTTTTAGTCATAGTTCCTATTGTTAAATTATTATAGATGTTAAGATCAGTATGTATCAATTAGATATAATTTAAATTTAAGAAGGACATTCTGTCACTAAATGTCCTTGGTGGGCGGTATGTTTAGTAACGAACCATAATTGTGCAAAATCTAAAATGGTTAAGCCCAAGCTCGATAGATGGCGATGGCGTCGAAATAGAAGTCGCTATGGTTTCGTTACCGTGATTTAGTAGGGTCCACACATGTTAAACGAAATAAAGCCAGCTCAGATCAGAACACTATAGTGGTTTTATTCATAATCCTGTAAGTGTTCCCAAAAAGTTCAACGTTACCAGCTCGGTAGCAAACAATTATCATAAGGACTGCCACAGAATGCCATATTACGAAATTACGAAATGCCGTACTGGCAGTGCCAGTACGGCATTTCGTAATTGACGTGGCATTCTGGTCTTTGTAAAATATGTTACATTCTTTTTAGCGTGAGAAGCCCCTAATTTAAAGTATCTATTAGACTTCTATAAATATATTTTTTTCATACAAGCCAACTGTTTAACTAACAACTCGCTGTGCTGGCAACTTCGCTCGCATGGGAGGTTTTTTCCCGTGGGAATGCCAGGGTAAAAAAACTAAACTAGCCTTTATATTATGCCTTATAATCAGTGATCGGAGTAGGTAGATTGAAATGGGGTCATTGATCCGAAACGTATATATTAATATGGACATTCCTCCGAAATTGGTGGATTATTAAAAAAAAAACCGGAACTTATGTAGGAATTTTATTCTGCCAGAGTGGAAGGAGTCATTTGATGGTTTGCCATCCTCAAAAAAAAGGTAGGAATTGTAATAAAATGAGCAATATTATTCTTTATTATTCTTCATATTTTTTTTAACGGCACACAGTCACGATTTGACAAAACCCAACGACCAATCAGAACAAAGGATCATGGGTGGTACAATAACCGGTTATCAGAACAATGCGTACACCCGCCGACGACATGCCAGGTAGCTCACTCGTTTACTTCGGTTCGTAGAGTGCGCATCTTTGTTTGTTACTGTGTTGTGAAAACGTTACTTGACCCTGGCTTGTGTACATACTGACTTCTGGAATCTGCTCTAAACCACGATTTGGCTCGAATATACGGACTCAGATTTTTCACTATTGAATTGGATCTACATATTTAAACCAAGCTTTGGTAAGTAATATTTTACTAGTTACAAGGAGTATAAAGCATGTTTGGATGTACTATAAGAATATTTTTAGTATTGTGTTTGTTAGCTTAACCTGCTGAACATACCATGAGTCTTAATATTGTTAAATCTTTAATAGAGTATGAACCAGTGAGCTTAGTGCGAAACAAAATTATGATATTCTAGTAATGTAGTCGCAATTCAGCTAACTCCACTACTAACCGACATTTTACTGGAATCCGTATATAATTTGAATGCCCTGTGTGCTGTGTCCTCTTGCAATGTATTGGTAAAATAAATTACTATAAGCCTTATCTACTTCTCTACAAAATATTTTACGTAACAAGCCCTTTCATTTGATACCCATATTGATGGGATTGGAAAAAAACTAAGTTGTCCGCCATCTTGTAGCGGCAGCCATTTTGGATTGACAATAATATTGAATATACATAATTGTATTGTCACCAGAATCAAAGGCGAATACTAAATTTTAGATCAATCGGTTGACAGGAACAGGTGAAATTTCAATGACTAAATTTGATCCACGAAAAATAAAACAAACGGAGTAAGCTAAATAAACTAAATAAAATGTATTTTTTTCATGTCTTTGTTTTAGGTGATATATACGAGGTTCCATCTCTACAACAGAGTTCAGATATGGCAAACGTCAAGGCTGAAACTGTAGAAAAATGGATATCCGGTCATCCCGAACTACTTTACGATCACGCTAGTGGTACAATATACTGTTCAAAATGTGAAAGCCATTTGAAAACCATAAATAAAGGAAACGACATATCGAAGGAGCAGTACACCAGAAAAGTTTGAGCGGCCTGAAGAGGAATTTTATTTCGATCTTATAAAATTTCTCATTTTGTGCAATATTCCGTGGTCTAAGATGAAAAATACTACTTTTCAAGATTTCTTTAAAAAATATATGTGTAGTACCTGTTGTTGTACGTGTACTAATCGTACTCTGCCAGATGAATCACAGTTACGGAAAGTTTACTTGGACAAGTTTTTTAAGAATAAAATCAATTCGATTCGGCAAAATTATAAAAATGAGAAACTATGGATATCATTAGATGAAACGACAGACTTTTTAGGTCGCTATATAGACCATTTTTTAATAAAACCATTACATCCTAGCAATTTGACTACACCTTATTTGGTAGCATGTAAAATGCTAACTGTAGTTAATGGACAAACAATCACGCAATTTGTGTTAGAATGTTTGGAAAACTTTTGGGAAGATTCTTTTGAATCGAAGGTAGGTAACATTCTTGTCCTCTGCACTGATAGCGTTGCATATATACTGTCTGCAGGACGAAATTTAAAACAATACTTACCTGAAATGAAGCACGTAACATGTTTGGCGCACTCTCTTCATCGCGTATCTGAGCAAATTAGGTTAGAATATCACGATGTTAACATTTTAATAGCAAATGTTAAAAAGGTATTTTTGAAAGCCCCAAGTAGAGTCAAAATTTTAAAAGAAAAATATTCAGATTTGCCGCTACCTCCCCAACCAGTTGTTACAAGATGGGGCACTTGGTTAGAGGCAGCATTTTACGCTCAAAACTTTGAAAAAATAAAAGAAGTATTATCTTGTTTAAGCAGCTCTGATGCGGTATCTATTCGAGAGGCAAAAAATATTATAGAAAAAGAAAATTTAAAAGAAGATTTAAATTACATTAAAGACAATTATTTTATAATTCATTTGTCTTTAAAAGAATTGCAAAAGCATAATTTATCGTTGACAGATTCACTTTTAGCATTTGACAACGTCAGAGATGCTATAAATCAGTGCAATTCAGAAAATATAAAAAATAAAATAGAATGTGTTATGGAACAAAACCCAGATTTAGACACACTTAGAGAATATAGTGAGGCCATTGAAAAAAATGAAGCACATAATTTAATACCTTTTTAAAAATTTGCTCCTTTGACATCGTCAGATGTAGAACGGTCTTTTTCCATTTATAAATGGATTTTAGATGTTAAAAGAAATAGGTTGAAAATTGAAAATATAGAGAAACTCATAGTTATATATTTTAATTGTAAAGATCAGGATTACCAGGATGCTGACATTGTAATCGATGAAGATTAAAAATGTGAATAAATGTAAAATGTACATATTTAACGATAAACAATGTTGATTTTTATCTTTTTTCTTTATTCTACCCCTTTTTTTTGGTCCTAAAATCTGACTAAAATCAACCTGTTCTTTCGTATGCCCTTTACGTTTCAGAGTCGTGGTGCATCCTTAGAACAGTCTCACGACCCCAGCAGGCATTGGCCCTCTATGGGACCCCGTCATTTATTCTACCCTTAATGCAAATTACCATGACCACTATGAAAATATTTAAATTTAAGTGCAACAATTTATGTCTATCTATAAAAGTTCTAGCCATAAAAGGCTAAAAATAAAAAAAATAAAAAATTAAAGCTTCGATCGGAATTAGATTGTTTTTATTATTCAATAGATAAATAATGAATTAATTTAGTTTTTATACCTTCCTTTAAATTTTGAATTGAGTAGGAATAATATTTAATTGAATCCGGAAATACCGGAATTACTTTCCGGGAAAATGGCTCTTCCATGCTATTCTTTCTGTGTGCATTTATGATACAAGTACCAAAAATCAATCTACCTACTCCGATCACTGCTTATAATCTACTCTATCATTCAGTAAAAGTCTAATTCAAGTCTGTTGAGCCATTCTAGAGATTAGCTCCGACAAACATAATATACATGTAAACAAAATTATTCAACAAGTTTGTTAGCGTTTTAGTATAATGTAAAATAACTACAAGCACTTGAAAAAAAAACAGTTTTTTTTTTAATTAAAGACAGACACGCCAACTTTATTTATATACCTATATAGAAGACTAGACGTCGTGCGCTGCTTCACTCCCGTTGACTTTATCTCGGCAAAATATAATCCTACTTCTTTTACAGTCGGGTATAAAGTAGCCTATACTACTTTCATACCAATTCTTTTCCAAATCCAACATGTATTTTTGAAGATTAGCGCATTTAAACAAACATACTTTTCCGCTTTATTAGTAAAATATAGATGAATGCGACACAAATCGGATTCATTAAATTAATTAGGTCAAAGTGTAAATAATCGAGAACAAAACAACCCGTACACATCAGATTAAATCGTTAGCAAATATAGACAGACGGCTTTGAGTCAACACCAAACATGATTTATTTCGAAACGGATTACGATTCGTTAATGCATTTCAATTGAACGAGCTTAAACATAGCAGATTCACATCAATTAACACCAAAAGGAGATAAGTACCTAAATATTGAAAGAAACTATTGCTAAAAATTACAAGATAAAGATATTTTATTTAGCAAAAAGGGGTACAGTACACGGTGTTATACATAGAAATATTAGGTTCAGCCATATTTTACAAAATTGACACAAAAAAGAAATTATAATCTAAAAATTACAAATGTGCTTAAATAATTTAAATTAAAATGACACAAATTAAAAACTAAAAAATATAAAGCTAATCTATAAAATAAAAATGAAATCAACAATAAACAAGATCGGGTTGGACTCGTACAGCAAGGGTACTAACAAAATGACTTAGTATTTAAGTTTAATATTATTGATTCCCAGGGTCGGGCGAAAAGTGCCATTGAGTTTTCCTGCAATGAATTTCTGATTAGTAGCCCAGAGCTTGTAATTGGCGGTGTGAAACCTTTGTGCCTCGGAGAGCTCGTTAAACCGCTAGTCCCCGTTGTCATTTGGACATCAAATCTCAAATCTGCGTCCTCTTTTCCTCAAAAACAACAACAGACATAAACCTTCATGCCTCTCATATGGTTTGACAAATACGAACAGTACGGACTTTAAGAGAGACGTTGACCTCTGAGTTTGTTTCGGTGTTTCTTCTCAGAGTAGTCAGCTAGGAAACATCGGCCTCATCTAGCTTAACTTAAAACACAAAAAATGACGTGCAAAACTGTTATTTATAACCAATTTGTATGCATTCCACTTCTTTCTTTGACAAATCTTTTACTATACAAGCAGCTTGTTTGTGGAATGCATTACCTACAGAAGTGAGGCGTGCTCAAACGCTACCACTGCCCTGCACTAAATAAAAGGCCGTTAAGCCATAAAAGGTCATTTTTCACTTTTTAATGTATACTTAAACTACTTTCGATTCTCTATCTTTTGGTCTAAGAATCATTTTCCAACGATTAATACTTTTTGAGATATAGCAATTTTGCTGAGCAGTTAAACAAAATAATTTTTTTCACTTCCTTTGTTAAAAAGTGACTAAACCACAATACTTGTATATACAATACTAAAATATACTTTTATTTACTTTAAAAAACCTCACATATATTGTGCATAGAAGCTATGCCCACAATAGTACATTGTGTATTAAGGGCGGTAAGTAAGGAATTACGATCGAGGTTCTAGTAAAAGCCCGAAGTCGGAGACTGGGGGCTTTCTGAGTTAAGGTTCGTAATTCCCGTACCGCCCGTGAAACATACAATGTTTTTCATCACATTTGCGAGTAAATAAATAAAATTATAGGGTAGACAAAACTTATTTATTAAAATTTATAGTCACTGTACATCATTAATTGTTTTTGCTGCATGGATAATACCTGGCGGTGTTACATTTAAATCACGCTCATCAGACGACGCCGACGACATTTTTAATAACTTTTTTACTTGTCTTCAAAAAATAATAATTATGAATTGTAGGGGCGTGATCTAAGTGGTACCTTGTGGGAATCGCTATGCTACTAAGTTAAACACACTGATAACCTTCAATGGTTTATTGCTAAGTAACAAAGTAACGTAAGGATTAAAACTCGCTATATGATGGAAATGAGTGCACACGGTTGCTGTACGAAATACACACTAAGCTCGCGGCGCACTTAGTGCGACCGCGTTATATCGCTTGCTCAGCAAACGTGGTCGATTGCAAAATATTGCATCGAACATGCTCCCGAGGGGAAGAGATGAATAATGAGATAAGCTTATACAAAAATAAATGGTTACGTGAGTGTGAGCTTAAACGCTAAGGAGTTAAGACAATATAATATGAGCGATGATTTACAAGGTGATCGAACAATTATATTGCATACATAACGTTTAGAAAAATAAGCTACGCGCGCACTATCACTGACACATGACCCCTGCTCGGGCAAGGGTTGATTTCGCGCACTTGCACTAGAGCCTTGCTCGTGCTCAAGTTTATTAATACACACACTCACACTCGCTGGCATACTGTCATTCCGCTCTTGATTGGGCGGACCTCCCGCCCCGGCTCGCTGACACCTCCTCCTCAGGAACCATAGGACTGCTGCGACGGCTGCTACTAACAGACTATATGACAACGCATACTGATGTATGTCATGTGTCGTTAAATCTTCTGTCTGTTGGGTTGATTCCTTCATCGCTTTAATTTGTTCACCGAGATACTTTAAAGAAGCATTTATCGGTGTGCTATCTTCGTTGACCTTGTAGTCTTGGAAATTTTGGATAGGTAGCGTAAGATTACTAATCAAACGGTTTATGGGAGTTAATTTAGTCTCCAATATATTTGGTTTAAGTGTAAGCGTATTCTCTAATTGCTGATGAGAATAAAGTGTTACGTCATGACCCTTCACGATGCATTGCTTAGTTAGTTGAATAAGTCCAGCCTTGCTGACTTCGCTCGCTTGTAAGTCGTCGTCGCATATGACTCTCAAAGAGTATGAGTCACAACAGAAATACAAATAGGTAGAAAGGTCGTGTAATGGAACCCATTTGTTTTCACAGCTAGATTTGCTTATCCTGCAAGTAGACTGCTCATCTTTTTCGCAGAATTGTTCATTAGGACCTAAACTCTGGACAGGCCCTCGAAGACGACAAAGGTAGGTTTCCGCTTGATATTCGCAACTCTGCAGGTCATTGACGCTGGCTGTTAAGTATGAATCTCTTCTCAAGTTAATCGCAACATATTCGGATGCTGGCGTGATGCTGATCATACTTTTGTTAATTTGAACCAGTATTGGTATCAAATTGTATAGCTGGAACGTATCTCTGCTAATTAACGGTAGGGTAATTTCAAATATAAAATATTCCTCCGTCATTCTCGCTTTAACTTTTAACAACTTGTAGACCTCATACAAGTTGAACTGAATATTATCTACGGGTAATGCTAGCTCTTTAGAAACTTGACTAGATACAATCTGTAACTCCCCAAGGAGCTGTTGTGGAGTCAAGAGATGCAGATTGATCTGACCATGATATATCTCAGTCATAGTATCAAGAAAAGTATCCTGAATCCGCTTTAAATTATGGATCATATTTATGGTCGTTAACGCTGCTAAAGAGAAATCTTGCTGAATAGACATTACGTCGATCTCTTGCTGTAATTTATTGGTGACGCTGTCTAAATAATTTAAGTGCTTATTAATTATCTTATGCTGCTTTTCGATAGTCTCTTCTGTTCTCTTTAAGATATTATACTCCGCTTCTATGACCGACGTCTGATTCCTGTACAGCTGACTTAGGTGGAGTGTATTCTTACGTATAAGGTCAATGTCACGTTTGTATTTTTCTGCGAATTCCTGATCCAGTACTCCGAACAATGAGTTAGCTATAGAGCCGACTGCGTTGATAAGCCCGCGTCGAGTTCGCGCACGAGCTCCAAAGTGCTGATTGAGCAACAGCTGATTATAATATTGTAGTTCATCGTACTCGTGTTGTATTTGTAGGATGATAATTTTACAATGGCTCTGCTCTTGAATTTTCCCGCATGTTTGCTCGAGATATTGAGAAAATTGTTTGACTGCTTTGTCTCCTTGCCAGAAAGGAGAAATATTATAGTAAGTTATGATTTTCCACTGATCACGAATAAGATGCATTTGTCCCAAAGAGTCAAAATACAATGTTTGATTGCTATTAAATGTAGTTACTTTGTAAGTTTCTTCAGTGGATAGGATAAAGCTCATAAAAAATAGCAATGCTAACGCTATGCTATAGATTTTAGGACAACTGCTAGACTGTTTGCTCGCTTTCTCTTCCGCTTTTGCTTTATTGCTTTGCTGATGCTGCTTTATTGTTTCACTTTTTTCTGGCTTTTGCTTACTTGCTTCCTTTTCTGCTATAGGTAAGATAGAAAGCTTGATAATCGGGCGCTTTATATAACCATTTTTTGTTTTTAAAGTTACCACTCGGACAGCTCCATCTTTCCCTGGATGGACCTCTACCACCCGACCAACGGGCCATTTTCCAGGGGTTAAATTGTCGTCATGAATGGTTACCATATCGCCTATCTCTATATTGTCTTGTGCTTTTAACCATTTGCTGCGTATCGATAACTGGCTAAGATACTCCGCTTTCCACCGCTTCCATATATCTTGGAAAGTTTTATTTACTAAATACCATCTCGTCCTTGCATCTTGTGCCGTTTCTATTACAGTAAGACCAGCACGAGTGGTAAGAAAATGCGCTGGCGTGAGAAAATCGATGTCGTCGATGTCTTCAGATATTGGGCACAATGGTCTTGAGTTAAGGCTTGCTTCGATTTGGGACAAGATCGTGCTGTATTCTTCGAATGTTAAAGCTTGTTCCCCTATTACTCTTTTCAGATGTTGCTTTAGACACCGAATAGATCGCTCCCAAATCCCTCCAGCACTCGGCCACGAAGGGCAGTTCCAATGCCATTTTATCTTCATCTCCGCTATCTCTCGGTGAAAAGTGTCATTAAAGATTCCCTCGAACTTTTGCTGTTCCTCCTGAAGGATCTTGTTAGCACCCACGAAGTTAGTGCCATTGTCCGAATAAATGTGTTTTGGTGACCCTCGTCGAGCCGCCATTCGACGCAACGCGGCTATGAATGACGTACTGCTTAGGTCGGAGACTAGCTCTATATGGACCGCTTTTGTAACCATGCAAATAAACAAGGCGATATATCCTTTAGTCGTTTTAATACCTCTCCCTTTGTTTGCTTTTACTCGAATAAACCCGGAATAATCTATTCCAGTATGATAAAATGGAGGCGCGGGATTAGTTCGACAATCTGGCAGATCTCCCATTATTTGCTGTAGCCTTCTTGGTTCTAGTTTTTTGCAGGTCACGCATTTACGAAGTTGCTTTTTCGTAGCTCTGTTTCCTTGAATTATCCAATATTGTTGTCTCAATAGAGACAAGGTAAGTCGAGCCCCGCCATGGAAGGAGTGCTCATGTGCTTGCTGGATAAGAAGTTCCGTTAATCTCCCTATATATGGGATTATGATTGGATGCTTCATATCAGAGTGAATGTTAGCGTTTTTAAGACGTCCCCCGACTCTTAATATGCCATTTTCATCTAAAAATGGTTTCAGATTTAATAATTTGCTTTCAGAGTTGAGTTTATTATTCATCAAACTCTCGATATCCGAGCCAAATTCGCTGCGCTGTATGCATTTAATTATAATTAATTTTGCTTTTCTTAGCTCTTGTAATGTGAGATATGACGGCCTTTGTTTACTTGTGCGTGCAAGTGCTCGTAATAGCCATGCTACAATTCGATTTAATTTTATGAATGAGCTATGGCGATCTAATAAATCTTCAATTACGCTTTTTCCCGGATTGCTATTTTGAACGGTTATAACTTGCTTCCGGACCTCTTCCTCCGTTGTATACTCTGGTACTTGCTCTTGCTTAGGCTTAAAGGAAGGAGTCGATAGCCAAGCTGGGCCTCGCCACCACAACGTATGCTCCATTAGTTGTGTAATAGATAGTCCTCTGCTCGCTGAATCAGCTGGATTTTCTTTAGTCGATACGTAATGCCAAACGTCTGGTGATACTACGCTAATAATTTTCTTTACCCTATTCGCTACAAAAGGCTTCCATCGTTCTGGATAGCCCTGTATCCAGCTAAGGGCTACCTTAGAGTCGCTCCAGGCGTAGATTTCGTAATCTATGCCAGTCATGCTAGTGACTACTTTCGTAAAAAGTCTGGATAAAAGTTCCGCTGCACATAGCTCCAATCTAGGGAGCGATACTGCCTTGCTGATAGGTACTAATCTTGTTTTAGCTGCGACTAGTACTACGGATGCTTCAGTTTTTGATACAACTCTGGCATATACGACACATGCGTATGCTTTAAGAGATGCATCACAAAATCCGTGGAGTTGGATAGTGTCATCTCGTTGGCTTTGCAACCACCTTGGGATTTTAAATTTAATAATATATCCCATATCTTCAGTTAATTTTACCCACTCATTTCTGATCTCATCTGAAACTTCATCGCTCCATTGTATTGCATCAAGCCAGACCTTTTGAAATAACAATTTGAATTTTGTAGTTAGCGGTGCTAGCCAACCTAAGGGATCAAATAACCGAGATATTTCCGACAGAAGTAATCTTTTTGTAAGCTTTGTATTATTCGCTGATACAGAATATTGGAAAGTGAATTCATCTGTGTTTGGGTCCCACCTCAAGCCTAAAGTTTTTGCTGTGTTTTCAGTTTTGAAAATGAATGATGGTGCTTGATTATTTTGCTGCGATGAATTTATCTCTTCCAATAGTTTATTTTCATTTGATGACCATTTTCTTAGCGAAAATCCGCCGCTGCTTAGACATGAATTGAGTTCTGAGATACTGCTTTTTCCTTCTTCGATAGTATGAGCGCCAGAAACCAGATCATCCATATAAAAATCTTCTAATATTATTCTTGCTGCTGTTGGAAAGTTATTCTTCTCGTCCGCTGCTAATTTTCGAAGAGTCATCATCGCCAAAAAGGGAGCTGATTTTGTTCCATATGTAACCGTCGTTAACTGGTATGCTTTAATTGGCTGCGTAGTTTGTGCTCTCCAATAGATTTGTTGAAGCTTTTGATCCTCTTCACTAACTAGTATTTGCCGATACATTTTTTCGATATCGGACGTGAATACATATCGATATTGTCTCCACTTAAGTAACAGTGCCTGTAGATCTTGCTGCAAATTAGGTCCACGATGCATGACGTCATTGAGACTAAATCCCGAAGAAGTCTTTGCGGACGCATTAAATACGACACGTAACTTTGTAGTGGTAGATTCTGCTCGCTGAACCCCATGGTGAGGTAAATAACACTTTGTTCCCTCGCTGCAGGGAGTCGCTAATTTCATATGCCCCAATTCTTCATATTCGCTCAAGAAATGCTTATATTGCTGTGCTAATGATTCTTGTCTGCTAAGCCTTTTCTCTAGATTTTTTAGTTGCGCTAATGCTATTTCCTTTGATGATCCTAACTTCTCGCTCGCTTGCTGCTTCATTGGCAACCTAACTTCATAACGACCGCTTTCCAGACGTTTTGTCGTGGATAGATAATACTCGACACATTGCTGATCTTCCGCTGATATTTCATTTTGCTCGTGAATATCCTCAATTTGCCAAAATGTATGAATATCCGCTGTATTGTTTACTATGACGTTACAATGGAACTGTCGCTTTATGGTTCCACACAGTAACCATCCTAGGTGTGTTTGCTGTGCTAAGGGCGAAGACGAGTCCGCACCTCTTATCAAACCATCTAGCATAATAAGAGAATAGGCGTCTGCCCCGAGTAATAAGTCAACTGGACGACTTGTGTTGAACTCTGGATCCGCTAAATTAATATGTTCCAAATACGACCAAGAAGGTTTTTCAAATGATCGATTTGGTAAGTTTTTGATTAGACTTTTCATAATTAAAACATCCATATGGAATTTGAAGCTAGTGTACATAGACTGGCATATAATGCTTAGCTTGCCAGTACAGTTAGACTCTTTTTCTGCTATTCCGGAAACTGCTCCATCAAATTGCTGTCGCTTCAGACCTAACTGCTGAGCTGCCTTCTCCGTAATTAATGATACCTGTGAGCCCTGATCAACGAGTGCCCGCAGGACCAGCTGCGTGCTATCTGCTGCTGTCACCCTCACTAACGCTGTAGCTAAAAGAGTCTCGGTGAGATTTCGCTGAGATGTGTGAACACCATTGCTGCTGCTTTGCTTTGAGTACTGTTCTTGTTTAAGATTTTCATCATTCGTTTGCTTGACATCAGCAAAACAATCATGTAATAAAGTATGATGCCTGCCAGAACACGTGAGGCATCGTTTTTTTGAATGGCATTTATTACCATTATGATTAAAAATGCAATTAATACAACATTTCAGTTGTTTGACGGTTTTAAGTTTCATTTCCTTTGGCATTTGAAGAAACTTTTCGCAATTGTGTAATTTATGCTCAGCAAAACAATGAGGACATTTAATTTCCTGCACGTGCATTGCTTTTGCGTTCTTGGTAATATTATCGTTTGTTTTTTGATTCGTGTTATATTTGTTACGAAATGATTTTGTAGAACCCGCTTGTTGCTGATTTTGCTGCGATTTTTGCATGGTTTCTTGTCGTCGACGAGATGTTTCTAGACTTGTGAACTTATTTTCTAAAAAATCTAAATACTCCTGTAGGACCGGTAGCTCTCTAGGGTTACGTAACGACTCAATATACTCGGAATATGATTCACTATCCAGCTTTTGCGACATAATATGCGCAATTAGAGGGCCCCACGTGCTAATATCCGCACCTAGGTTTTTGATGGAGTGAAGACTCTCTAATGTAACGTCATGCAATTTTTTGAAGGCTGAAAATGATTGCTGCTGTATGCTGGGAATATTCAGGAACATATTGGCGTGCGCTGTAAAGATGATCCTTTTGTTATCAAATCTATGATTAAGAATATCCCAACAAACGTTATAGTTCTCGGAGCCGATTGGAAGGTGCTGAATCAAACGCTCAGCTTCGCCTTTTAGCTTGCTTTTCAAGTATTGCATTTTCTGAGCGTTTGACAAAGCGTTGTTCTTGTGTATTGCTTCGCTGAATAGATCCTTAAAAGACATCCATTGCTGATAATGGCCTGTAAATACAGGAATATCCATTTGCGGAGTGGATTTCTCGCGATAAGATGTTGACAACATCTTGGAGTTGATAGCTTTCTTCATACTGATAAAAGTCCGCTCGTGCTTGGTGAAGTTATACTCATAATCTGCTAAATCTTCCCCTGATTCGCTAATGATTTCCCAATGAAGGGCGTCAATGGTAGTCCAGCGACTGTGCAGGTTTCGAAGGGCGTCTTCGAACTCCCACTTGTCAACAATAATTTCTACATCAATATTGTCGACTGCTCTAAGAAATGCTCTAAAGTTGACCGACTGCTTATGAAGCATGTCGTCAAGCTTACTATTGGATCCTCTTGACTGAAAGGTCGGAGTTGCTGCTGCTGTCTCTGGTGGTCTCTGCTGAATTGCTGAGGTTCCAGGAGTCTCTTGCTGTGGTAGTTGAAGAAGATACGGTGATTTTTCACCTCGTTGCGTCAAATCTTCTTTATATTGGCTTATAAGGCCTTTAGCTGTTAAATAAAGCTGATTCGTACTTTCAAATTCAGACTTGGTAAAATATTTATGATTCGTCTGTTCAAAAGGAAGAATCTTTTCATGGTTTGCTTGAAAGTCCTTCCAGTACTTCTCAAGTAACTCGAGTTTACGCTTACAGTAATCGACCGTTTTACGCTCTACGCTATCCTTTTTAAAATTGATGAGGAGTTTTTTAATGCTCTCCGCAATCTCGGATTGAATAAAATAAAGGCTTTCCATCTCGCTGCTGGTGTAAGAAAATTGAACGATCTTACTTGGGATACTCCTCTGCCTCTGCCGCTGTCAACCTGACGAGGGTTGCTCCCCACGTCAGTGATACGCTGATGTCGCTAGTGTGAGCTGTGAACTCACTGCTGCTGGAACGGAACTCCCAGAGTGCCGCTGTTGCTGATACCGCTGATAACTATTGAGCACTCCTACTCAATATACTGCCGCTAAAGTCACTCCTAAAGTTTCGCTGCTAAGGTAACCACTACAGTCACTGCTAAGCTACGCTAAGAAACACTGTACTCCAAAATGTCACTAGTTAAATTCAAGTTCACTTCACGACCGACAGTCCCGAAAAACTAAAAACCGACCGCGAAGTCCTTGATAGAGGCTCAAAGGACCAAAATGTAGGGGCGCGACCTAAGTGGTACCTTGTGGGAATCGCTATGCTACTAAGTTAAACACACTGATAACCTTCAATGGTTTATTGCTAAGTAACAAAGTAACGTAAGGATTAAAACTCGCTATATGATGGAAATGAGTGCACACGGTTGCTGTACGAAATACACACTAAGCTCGCGGCGCACTTAGTGCGATCGCGTTATATCGCTTGCTCAGCAAACGTGGTCGATTGCAAAATATTGCATCGAACATGAATTATAGCTTTAATACACAAGTCAGCACGAATATTATTACGTAACTTACGAAATATGTGAACTTTTTTTAAGCGGTTGGCGGGCGGGCTTTATGCCCACACCACAGATTATACAAATTTTTCGTTCAGAAACGTTAAGGGCAAATACTTACGTAGGTATACTGCCATGACGGAGTGAAAAAAATAAAAATAATTTCGACGGTTTGATACAAAAAAGTATTAAAATCGATTATTAAGAACATTAGTTGAGTATTTAAGTAACATGTAGCGAGATTGAAATGACATTCCTGTTTAGATAACAGTTTAAGAAAAATTTTCAATTGCGTATAAACTCTTTGCTTGAACTTGCATGACCTGCGTGCTGTGCTATAAATAAAAAAAAATATACCTACCGACCTTGGGTTTCATGACAAAAAAAGCCCGAGGGTTTTATATGGGGCATTACGGCCAAGTTAACCTGTATGTTTTGATACTGTTTACGTGCAAGTGAGATGAAAAAATAATTTACCATCGTCCTAGCTAGCGTAGTTTTGTACAAAAATAATTTCCCACTTATTTTTACGTTTACTCGAAAATACTTTTTGGGGTTAGCGGCTTTTTAGTTAGTGTAGGGCAGACCAGCGTTCAAAAGAATGGTGAAGAAGCATTACCTCACCCTACAACTTTTCCCCTTCTTTCTCAATTATACGTGTAATATTTATTAGTATATGATTTTGGTATTGTATGTATTTTATATTATTATGTTCAATTAATATTATGATATTTGTACACTGACAGCCCTTAATCTGTCTCTTTTAAGTTTGTCCATCCAAAGGTTGTCTGTAAGAGATCGCCCTGTGCGATAAGACCGCCCATTGTACACTAGTTTAGTTTTTTTGTATCCATAGAAATACTGTAAGGTGTACAATAAATAAAAATAAATAAAATAAGCCTTTATTGCTGTTACTTATACAATGGTTAACCTTATAAACTATTTCTTATTTATTATACTTGACATTTACATACTAATTATTTTTACATAGCGGCAATCGGTTCACATTTTATTTTTCCTGTAACAGCTTATCCTACGACAAAGGCCTCCTCCAAAGACTTCCATAATTCTCGATCCTTGGCTATACGGGTCCATTCAGGGCCTGCTACTTGCCTTATGTCATCTTCCCAGCGTTTACGCTGTCTCCCTTTGCTTCTTTTATCGCCCCTTGGGTACCACTCTGTTATTAACCTGGTCCACTTTTCCTTTGTGTCCCGCAACATATGTCCCGTCCATCGCCATTTTAGCGTTTTGCAAACATTGTGCGCATTTTTGAATTTCGTTTTGTTTCTTATTGTATCCAACTTTACCTTGTCTCTCCTTCTTACGCCAGCCACGCTTCGTTCAATGCTGTTCTGGCACACTTTTATTCTATTTGATAATTGTTCTGTTAGGGCCCATGTTTGGCAGCCGTATGTTAAGCAAGGGAGTATACACATGTTATACACTTTTCTTTTCTCTTTGATAGGCATGTCCTTGTTTTTCATGACTTCGCTGAGTGACCAATATCTCTTCCATGTATTGGCTATCCGTCTTTCAATCTCTTTGTGCATGGTGTCTTCAGCGGCTATGAGTTGTCCTAGGTATACGTATTCTTCGACATATTCTATCCTCTCTGAGTTGACTATGATGGTATGCGTCTGTGAAGAGTTAGTCATAATCTTTGTCTTTGCCGTGTTCATTGTAAGTCCAGCCTTCGCGCTTTGATCTGACAGTTGTTGTAACATTTGCTCTAATTTAATTGGACATTCTGCAAATAAGATCAAGTCGTCTGCAAATCGTAGGTGGTTTAGTTTTTCACCATTTATGTTCAGGCCTTCGTGATCCCATTGTAGATTCCTGAATATCATCTCTAGAGCCGCCGAAAACAACTTAGGAGAAATTGGGTCTCCTTGCCGGACGCCTCTCTCTATAGGAAATTCTTCCCCCGTAGTTTCAAGCCTGATTTGGGCTGTGCTTTTGGAGTATACTTTCCGGAGTATACGTATGTACTTTTTGTGTATTCCCTGTATACGTAGTGCTTCCCAGATATACTCATGTTCCAAGGAGTCAAAGGCTTTATTATAATCAACAAATCCCAAATAGTATTTTTTTATTATATTCTTTATATTTTTGTAGAACCTGCCTTAGAACATGTATATGGTCTATAGTTGAATATTTACTGCGGAACCCCGCCTGCTCTCTTGGTTGATTTTCATCTAGGGTAGAAGTGATTCGTGACAGAATTATTTTTGAGAAGACTTTATAGACATTGGACATCAAACTTATAGGTCTGTAATTACCTATATCTCCTTTATCTCCTTTTTTATGTAATAATATTATTGTTGATTTAGTCCAGTCTTCAGGGATAATTTCAGTCTCTATTATTTTGTTAAATATATCCGTTAATATAGGACCAATGACTGGTATAGTAGTTTTTAACACTTCATTTGTGACTTGATCGGCACCTGGTGTCTTGTCTGTCTTTTGCGTATTGATTGCTCTAATTGTTTCTTCAGTTAATATTTTAGGGATTGCTTCAGAATCTTTGTTATTTGTTTCAGTTGTTTCTTTTTGGTTTTTGCTTTGGTAAAGCTTTCGATAATAGTCTGTAGCTGCCTTTAGTATTTCTACTCTTTTGTTTGTATAATTGTTATCTATGTTCTTTACTTTTAGCATCCAATCTTTTTTACTGTTCAGTTCCTTTATTGCTTTTTTAATTCCACCGGTTCTTTCTATATATTTCTTTAATGTTGAATGCCTTTTAATTTTCTTGTCTTTCCTGATGTTTTGGTTGATCTTTTTGCTGAGTTCAGATATTTTAGGGCGGTTAGCTTTCTTTTCTTTCTGTTGTAATAATTCCTTCCTTTCTTGTAATAACTGGTATGTCTCATCTGAGATTACTCTTTTACTCTCTGCGTTTGTTTTCTTCGTTTCTGTTCTCAATAGGTTTATAATCTTCTCGTAGTGTTCCTGAATAGAAAGTGGTTCCTTTGTTTCATTATTTGTTAGTTCCTGTAGTTTATTCAAAAGTTGAGTGGTATTACCCGTACTACCGTATTACCGTAATTTTCAATTGCGTATAAACTCTTTGCTTGAACTTGCATGACCTGCGTGCTGTGCTATAAATAAAAAAAAATATACCTACCGACCTTGGGTTTCATGACAAAAAAAGCCCGAGGGTTTTATATGGGGCATTACGGCCAAGTTAACCTGTATGTTTTGATACTGTTTACGTGCAAGTGAGATGAAAAAATAATTTACCATCGTCCTAGCTAGCGTAGTTTTGTACAAAAATAATTTCCCACTTATTTTTACGTTTACTCGAAAATACTTTTTGGGGTTAGCGGCTTTTTAGTTAGTGTAGGGCAGACCAGCGTTCAAAAGAATGGTGAAGAAGCATTACCTCACCCTACAACTTTTCCCCTTCTTTCTCAATTATACGTGTAATATTTATTAGTATATGATTTTGGTATTGTATGTATTTTATATTATTATGTTCAATTAATATTATGATATTTGTACACTGACAGCCCTTAATCTGTCTCTTTTAAGTTTGTCCATCCAAAGGTTGTCTGTAAGAGATCGCCCTGTGCGATAAGACCGCCCATTGTACACTAGTTTAGTTTTTTTGTATCCATAGAAATACTGTAAGGTGTACAATAAAGTAAATCATATAGTAAATAAATAAATACAATATTTCATTTCATCTTTGACAGTCGTTACGGATTTTCAAAAGTCAGTAAATCTGACATCAGTCTAGCCATCAGTCAAGGGGTATTGCGTAGCTACCGGGTTATTGAGGCCAGATAGGCAGTGGCTCCAGGTGAAACACTACTACTCAGCTGCTTCCAGTTAGACTAGAAGCTGACTACAACATAATTAGGAACAGGCTAAGCAGATCATGATTACTGATTCGACTCCATATTTACGGTTTCAGATTATTTCCTTTACATATTATGTTTCAATGAATATTATTTATGATGTTTGTACACTGACAGCCCTAAATCTGTCTCCTTTAGTTTTGTCCATCCAAAGGTTGTCTGTAAGAGATCGCCCTGTGCGATAAGACCGCCCATTGTACACAAGTTTTAATACGCGTACATTTCGGTACCCTGTAGGTTTTGGGTCCGTTGTGAAATTGCATTCGCACTTATACAACATGTAACATAATTAATGCACATCCTGAAATCAGTTCGTTCAGAATCGTTTACTGAATCGATTTGTATCGTTTTAATTTAAAAAAAATCGAATTTTTTATCCTAAAGCAATTAAATCTACGTAAATTGCAAATTACACATTCGCTGTATAGTAAAAACAAACTAACTGTGGACCGTAAATTAAAGTAACTTTTTAAATGCAGATTTATATAAATTCCGTCATTCAGTACACATTACAAAAAATAAAACTCATTTAAAGGAAATTAAAGTCCTAAAAAAACTATTTAAACAAGTAAAACTAAAAACTCAGAGTATGTATTATGATAATAACATAATTTTCTAAATGGGGTGTTTGAGGGTCTGCGTTAATTACGATACATGTTATATACAGGGTCTTTCATTAAGCGTGTCCTATCTTTAAATTTAAATAAAACAAAGTGTGTGTGAGATATTATCGAAATTATTTATTTATTTGAAAGATGTAGTGATGCCATTATGTGTGGAATATGACATCATTCAAGTGTCCGCCACGGCTTCTCTGGGTGGAGCGCATGCGAGATATCCAATTTTCCATGACTTTTTCGCATAAATTAGGCTGAATTCGACCTATGGCATAGGTTATGTTGGCTTTGAGGACGGATGTGGTTTGTAGTTTATTCGCATAGACCTGTGACTTAAGAAAACCCCACAAGAAAAAGTCTAGCGGGGTTAAGTCACAAGATCATCGCTGAATATAATTTTTCTGTGAAAATTACGGTCAGTTGCTAACTGCTCCAGTGCCCTTTCAGCGAACACACGTCGCCCGAACAGAACACTCATTTTGATAAAACAATGTTATCATTTGCACGTGTTGTTGAATGCTATAGCTATCCATGATGATTTGGTAAAACAGAATGAATAAATGACAACCAATTTGACAGATGTAGCTTCGACAAGATGGCCGCTACTAACTGTCAAATTTCGGACGTGCCTATTGGAAGACCCGTTACTTAGATACAATTTCAACTTTAATTTCTGTGTGCGCGTCCAACTAACACACAACACTAACAAACAACACACTTAGCCATTATTCGGTCAATAGTTCTTTCTGTCTATTAGTAGAGACAAAAAAAGTTTCTACTAAACAAGGAAACAAATAATTAATTAGAAATAGAAAAAAATAAACTGACAGGAGATACGATATTATTATCAAGAGATAGAGGGCAATGGAAATGCAGACGATTACAATGTCTGTGAATAATACAATTACTTATTATAATATCCGGATACAGAATGAGTCAGGTCTCAAAGGTCGCAAGCGTGCTTGAGTAATGTGGTGATCGGGAAAAGATAGATCTAAAATAGATAAGAATAATCATTTCATTCAATTAAGTATCAGGGATAATTAATGTGTAATTTTATTTCATAACAATTTACAATATATATCTAAGGACCGCTTAATGTAAAAATTCTATACGAGGCAAACGTACGTAAACGGACAGAAACGTTATTAAAAATAAATAAAATAAATAATGTATTTTTAATCAGATACTTTAAATGATAAATGTGATAAATGACAAATGATCTTTATTTTGCAAATTAGTTATTAAATAAAACTTTTACACGTCATTTTTTCGTAAAGATTAACTAGATGAGGCCGGTGTTTCCTAACTGACTACCCTGAGAAGAAACACCGAAACAAACTCAGGGGTCCGTATCTTTTAAAGTCTATACAATCTATATTGGTTAAAAACATATGGAAACCTTGTAGATTACCGTCTGAGGCGATCTTTTGAGGAAAGATGCTCACAGATTTGAGTGGACCTGTCCATACAGTGCAAGCATTTGTCAGATAACGTATAGCTCAACTTAAAACAAGGAACTTAACGATTTGACGAACAATATCAAGGTAAGGACGTTTGGGTAGGCCATAAAAAGCACTCAAACTGTCAGACAATCATGTTTAACTCGAATAAAACAACCTAAATAGTTCACATATTCACAATAGTTTATGAAGATTATGTAGATTGGTCTGAAATGGCCTTTTAAAGAAAGAATCGCACAGATTTGAGTAGACCCATCCTGTCAGTGCAAGCCTTTGTTGGTTATTCTGTAAGCTCAACGGGTTTTGATGGGTTGATTAGAGAATGAATCTCAATTAAACTATGTAGGTCTTAAATCGATCAGGTGGTTCATCATTATCTTAACCTTTTCTCGAGTATGTCGGGGTCGTATTGTAATCTAAAGAGGTGCAGCTGAGTACTATTTTTTTCTTGGCTTCTGACTACACTTTACCCATCCACGTGCTGACCTCGGAAAGTCAAACTCAAACTGTTTTATTTCACATAAGCCTACATGAGCACTTATAAAACACCAGCAGTTCGGCGCAGGGCACAGTGCGAAATTGGTCGTTTTCTATGGAGAAGAACCGGCAAGAAACTCCACAGTTACTCTTTTAAAATATCATTCTTACAATGTATCCATAAGATAGGTTACTTAGGTATGAGAGGACAATATAGACCAATTAATACAGCGCATAATGTTGTTTGTGTTTGCAGCAAAGTGTTGTTTGATCTAGAATATCGACCCGTGTGGTTATTATTTATATCTAGTGTTTTTTTTCACAAATGACTGTTCTGAGTCTTGTCACTGCTACAACCACGAGCCGATCTCCAGCCACCATAGGCGCGGATTTGTGTGTAGCGAGCAGAAGTAACTAACCGTCTGGTAAGAACCAGGACCGGCTCGACGACGCGTCGTGTTCCACGCGCGCCTCAAAGAGCTGTCAGCAATAGTGTCGGGGCCCCATAGGGCCATTGCCTGCGAAACTTAAGGGCAGCTGAAGGAACAGTGTGGGTTTTTAGTCAGTAGAAATCCGACACTCCCTTCCGCTCCACCCAGATTGTGAATCATTAGATGATTTTGACAGCTCAAACACAATTGAATGGAGTTGTTCAATTATTGTCTTCAGATATCAAATCAAATCCTTTCAAGATTGAATTGACATTTATTTTTAGCAACATGAGAACACATATGTATGCAGGTTGTTTAAAACCAAAAAAGATCCATCATGTACGACCTTAGTGGTATAGTTTTTTTTTAAAAAGAGGACTAACAATGTCGGTACAATTCACATTACTAGCAACAAAGCTAAATATGCTTGTGTCTGGAGTGGGTTTACAGCAATAGTTTGATTAGTGGTGTCCGATCACAAGTCCAATACCTTTACGCTATTAAATTTTAATATAGAAGTAACAAAAGTTATTAAATTGTTGCACAAATTAAAAACTTGAATGAAACAGTTGATTTAAAATGTCGTATAATCTATACAATATAAATAATCTAATCATCCGTGCCTCGGTGCGCACGTGTCGCCGTTGATCCTGCGATTGACCTCTGTTCGGTCGTGCCGGATTGCCTTCCCATCGGACAGTGAGAGTAATGGAATGGACAGTGCATCTGTAAACAGTGCACATACTCGTGCACTATAAATATCTCCTGTACCGATGGCTAATCTCTGCTGAAATTGGCCGCCGCCACTAAAATCAGTAAGACGGACTATTAATTAATAGGGTAATTTCCTAAAATATTTTATTTGTCTGTCACGTAGTTTAACAAAAAACATTTGGACACGTATTTTTCATATTTTCACGTAATTGAAAAATTAAGACGATACAGTGAGTTGAAATTTCGCGTGACGTCACACCTCGCTATAATTCTTAGCAATGTGTAACGTCACCAGCCCCCACTCCTATATTTTGAAGCTTTCCATCTTTGTGAATTTTTCTTGACTTGAAAAAGCAAAAAGTACGTGACCAATATTTTTTGAAAATCTACCTAATGGACCAAATAAAATAATTATTTTATAACACAGGAAACTACCCTATTATTGGTCAACTATACATATTCACCAACCTGCACTGGACGTGGTGGATGATGGCCCATTCCTTCTCATAGAGATGAGAGTCCCAGTGGAAATGTAATAAGCTGAATGGGTTTTGGTTTGGTTTTGTTTTAAATAAAATTGCCCCAAACTGGGATTTTTCCTGTATCATGTCGTGAGTGCATTTTTACAAACATCCAGTCTCCGGAAAAACTATTTGTGCGGGGACCGAACCTGCGACTCGCAGCGTATCAGCCAATCTGTCAAGTGCTCCAACCGTGTCGTCGATGAATGAATGGTATGGATTTTAATTTTTTCGAAAACTGAATTTTCCATATTTGTACTTTATCTATAAGTTCCGAAAATATTTGATAATAACGTAGCTTGGAATTTGTAACAGATGCGGTATCATCGTGACAACAATGATCGTCATTTAAAATTTTTCGACAAGCAACTCTTATAGTTTCGCTGTCCGTCTGTCCGCGGCTTAGCTCAAACTTTTAATACTAGATCGCTGAAATTTGGCATGAATATACATAGTAATCACGCCGACAAAGTTGTAAAATAAACTCATGAAAAAAAGTAAGTTTTAGGGCACTCCCCCTAAACGTAAAGAGGGAATGATTTTTTTTTTTCTTTTCTACCCCATAATGTGGGATATCGTTGTATAGGTCGTGCAAAGTAATGGGAGTGTAGACAGACTAATTTTTTAAGTAAAGAGAAAGACTATCAGACCTAAGTTGGATAGGAAAGTATAAGATTAGATATAAGATACTACATATAAAACATTGTTTTTAGAGCATATAAAACAAAATATAATTGTTTGTCACTGTTTTAAGAGCAAAATATAGTAGTTAGAGCATCGTACGGAACTCTCGGTCAGCTAATCCAACTCGCATTTGGCGTTGTACTAAACTACGGTACCATATCTACACTGCGCGTGGCCCGACACGCACATGGCCGGTATGTTCTTTTTGTGTTCTTATGCTAGGCTTTGTAATAAGATCTGCGTCGATAATTCTAATCCTTTTATCTTCTACGTCAGAATTATTCAAATAATAATTAGTTTGAAACATCTATTGTTAAGGAACTTTGGCTTCAAAAATTGCTTTATCATTTACGCGTACGAATGAACTCATGTACCTATTTATACTTGTTTCTACCAGCGGTTTTGCTCACGGTTATAGTTTTTTTTTGCAAAAACAAGTTCGGGTCTACCTTCATGGTTAAGCAACAAGTGGATAAGTGATCTTTTTAACATAATATATTAACTAGATTCCTTCGAAAGGCACGTTAAGCCGTTGATCCCGACTTATTAGTACGTGTATAATTATACATGTATTATTATTGTATTCCTTAGTACGTGTACATTGACAGTCATTACAGGTAGTCAGAAGCTAGGAAATCTGACATCAGTCTTACCAAAGTATATTGTGTTACCCAGCTACTGGGTTGTACATACGGAATAGATGAATAAGGTTGGAATGGTAATGCGGGCGTGGCGAGCGCGCCACATTTATGATACGAAAATCATAGCGCGACCGATTAATTCACTCACCGCGTTTAGTGCGCTTCGGATTACTTCGGAATACAGAGCTCTGCTTTAAAATGCCGTGTTGTGCAATTATAACCTGTAAAACCAAAATATCAGACCGCAAGTATAGAGCGAGGAGGTATATTTTTCCATCGGTAAATCGAAAATAACATTTAATTACAATTTTATTTATAAAAAAACATAAAAATATTCCGATCACTATGAAATCTGAACATTAACAACATTATTACAACAAGTTACAAAAAGTATACATTGCCCGATGTGTACTCGCTTAATCAACGCAATGACCAAGTTTTTTTTGCCTTTGCCTTGATTGGCCGTGATGCACGGCGCATGTTTATCGACAGTGAGTTACAATCAGTAGCAAGCTCTCGATTTAAGTGTGTGTAATTTATTTGTGTGCGTAATTCGCATACGTAACGGGTCTCTTGCTTGTAGTGGAGCTAAAGAGTGGGGAGACAACGGCAACACGCGTTCTTATACAAATCAGGAACTATTTCCTTTCTAACCTCTCTTATCTATTCTGTGGTTGTACAGGTCAGATAGGCAGATGCTCCATGTAACATAACTTTACGCAGATGTATGCGGTTACATTGGAAGCTGACCCTAACATATGTGGAAAAAGGGTAAGCGGTTGATGATGATGAACGGAATCTACAAGGTGTAAACAGATTAACCGAAATACCTTAGACACCCGAATTAGAATATTAAATTATAAGTTTAAAATAACATCCGTAACTAAATAAATTAAAACCAAACCTAGCAGTGGCGAAGGGTGAATTTTCATAAAAGGGAAGCCGGATCAAAAAATGCTTACCTTACTCAAGTGTGATACGTAAATTACAGTAAATGTGGCCCTGTGGCTGACTTCGAAATCTTGTAACTTCGTAAATAATTATTTGTTTAATTGAAAATAATAGATTACCATTTATATATTCATATATAAAATAATAGACTAATATTTGCCATATTTCAAAAGGGAAGCCGGTAGGAACCGAGTTGTATGGAGTCTTCGCCACTGAAACCTAGGCATTTTTTATATAATAGTTATTCTGAAAAATGTTAAATTTATACGTAAAAGAAACACTCTGTACACGCGTACTTGAAGGACAGCAACGTCGCGATTTATTTATAAATGCGTACGCGTGTACAGAATGTTTCTTTTACGTATCAATTTAACATTTTTAGTGAACGTTTCATATTAATATATATATATATTGTTTTCGAATGGTAATCTTTTTTTAGCATGTATGGGTGCTATACTATTGCGGGTTAACGGGAACGCCCTCTGTTAGTTAACATCTATACTATAATATTATAAAGCTGAAGTGTTTGTTTGTTTGCTTGAACGCGCTAATCTCAGAAACTACGGTTCTGATTTAAAAAATTCTTTCTGTGTTAGATAGTGCATTTATCGAGGAAGGCTATAGGCTATATCATCACGCTAAGACCAACAGGAGCGGAGCACTAATGAAGAATGTTTCAAAATCGGAGGATTTTTTTCCACGCGGACGAAGTCGCGGGTGGAAGCTAGTACTGTATAAAGAGGAATTTACATGAAATTAATCAATCTGTATTATGAAACTATCTAGTTGGAAAATATACATGATACGAATGTTATCGCAACGCACTTACAAATACATCTATTATACAATTTTGAGTAGATTATCGCACTGTTTGAGCAGTTTGAGTACTTTATACGGCCTATACATACATTTAAATAATGATTTGACGTATACAATCCTTAATTTGGTATTGTTCGTGAAATCTCGTCTAATCCCGTGAGGCATTTACCCTTTTTTTGGTGCTGAGTACGTTTCGAGGCGTGCGTGGAAGACGACACGACGTGCGTTGACTCGACGAAATTTTAAATACCTTGGGTTATATAATAGCAATTTTCATAATGGTTTCTGTGTCTTTAAAAAAAAATACAACCTATATTGTTCGCTTATAGGTTCGCGTATAGCAGTTGCACTAGGCTTTGTACCCGTGGAATTTAACACGATAAAATATAACCCCCTTCTTTTGCAGCTGGGTAGAAAGTAGCCGGGTCCAAAATTTCATCCAAATCTACCCAGTACTTTCGGATATTAGCGCGTTTATACAAACAATTTTTTTCCGCTTTATAATCATCACATCAGTACTAATATTAAAAACCTGAAAAAAATAAGCTGTGAGTGTGAGAAAGAATGTCAAACATCGGTTCAGCAGTTTATTGTGTTCATTAATTCAAACACGCATAAAAATACACTTTTATATTTGTTTAGATGGAAACATTTCGGTTTAGCTTCCTAAATATATGTTCTATAGAGCGGTTTGCAATATCGCAACGAAAAATATTTTTTCAGTTATCTTAATGTACTGATTTGAATAATTAAATCCGTATTTGGTTCCTATGCGAACAGGCTGCATGATTTAATCATTGATTTGGATAAAGATTCATATGATGAGAAGGATATAATCCGTTTTGTTCACATTATGAGTAGTAGACTCATTTGAACCAAGAACGGTTTATCTATTGTAAGTCACATAACTATAATAATTACATGTATATTATGGTCTGATAAAGAGCTCGTGGCTTAATAATTATAAGCATAGGCACAAGAGCTACACGGGCTGATTTTCACGGTTAAGCAATGATTGGCAAGGCTGGTCTGTGGATGGTTAAACATCTGCGGTCTGCGACTTTAATTGTTATCAAGCCTTGAGTAACAAAGCGTCCAAAATCTTTTACGGAAGTCTGTTCCATCATAAGTCCATGAATGTCAAAAGAATCGAAAAATGCGATGTCCAAAAGACCTCAAAACAACCTGTGCTACCATTGTTTTGCAAATAAGTGGATGGTTGAGATCAGGTGACGAAGAGTTATGGTTTCTCCACGTTGTACTAGTATTTGTAACCCATAGAAAAATTCAAATCCTTCAAATTTAGGATTGCCTCCTATTTTAGCTTCATTACCTTGCCTTTCTGTGTAGCATCATAATTACTTGGTATTCAATATTGACTTGATTCATAAGTAAATTATTAGACGAGAAATAAGGTGGTACTTACTGCAAGGAGGGAAAGGGTTAAGTAATACACCAGTACTCAGCTGCTTTGATATTAGCAATATTATCATATTCTTTATGTATCGTAAATTTTCGATTTTGTATTCCTTAAATTACTTTTTCTACACAGGCTTTAAAATTTACTAAGCGACTATATTAATTTTTCCTAGATAAAAATAGATAAGTAACTAAAACACATAATAAAAGACTACGCAAAAGTAGAAAGATAATGTTTCCTTGACCAAGTTTTTGAAAAGATTAATGTTTCTAGCGTCTCGATATTAGGTGGAAGCTAGTTCCATAGTTATACCTTATACCGCACAATAAGAGAAAGAGTGGAATTAAAATTATGGTATTTTAGCGTTAGTGTATGTCTTTCTGTTTGTCCGGACGAATCTCTAGAACTTCCAAAACGATTTTGATACGACTTTGTCAGGAAGATAGAGGAGGTTAGGCTACATTTTTATGCTCGAATTCCCATGAGATGGATGAATGATTTATTATGAGATGGAGATGGATTTACATGGCAAAAACCTGTAACACGAACGAAGTTCCAGTCACAGCTAGCACTGAATAAATTTCCATTTAAGACCTAAAATCGACGGCAGGAATACAAGAATTTCAAGACCTTGATAGTTGGAAAATTATAACGAGCCCAAGTTGTAACAAGAAACAAAAGAAGATCAATTGCTTTAAAGATCTTAATTCAGAAAACGACCGCCTGAAAGTTTCGGGGGATGCTTTACGTTAATTGGTCGAGCATTCTATTAAAACACAAAGACTTTGAAATTGAAAGATAAAGTGATTTTTTTACTTTATTCAACTCCTTTTCTTCCGTTTTCTTTGCCGGTGGGCTTTGATTTCTCAAAGGAATGGCGTTTTTCTTCATGTATCTGAAAGTGAGTCAATTGAATGGTTTTGTTTCCTTCAGTGGTCCAGATTCAATCTGACGGTAGTTGCTTTGTTTTTTTTTTCTTACAAAACTATTCTTTGTTGGACCTAATACTACATCTTAACTTTCTCAAGAAACGGGCGGATGATTTCGTTGTTGTAAGTTTTTATTTTTATCCTGAGTGCCTCAATGTTTTATTTTATCAGATAAAAGAGATTGTATCAATTTAGTTTTACGTCAAACGACCTAACTTTTAGCAGGTACGAAAAGTTTTTGAAAAAAAAATAGACGTTACTTGTACATCATTTTTCCAGGACTATTCGGTCCTCTGTGAGTGTTTTGCATGCCTTTAAGTAACTTGTTTACACAGGACTGTAAATGTATGTTTATCTGCATATCAATTTGTATATAAGTTGATGGTATGCCTTGGAAATAAATCAATAAAATTAAAGATAAAGGAGCTGAACTTAGCTGGAACTTACTTGACTAAAAAATGTATGATCTTAAAAATATGTTCAGAATATAATACCATGGTATGTAGACTAAAAACAAAAACCTAATGGAACACTGAAAAATAAACATATATAAATACAATACACAAAACAGAATGTTACATAGAAAATCAAAGACACAATAAACGCATAAATTTCTATATACATGGCAGAAAATTGTTCGATTTCGAAGATTCTTCTCCGAATCCCAGACGTAACTCAATTACTTATTGGCATTGGAGGGAAATGTATCAACCAAACGTGAACAGAAGTTCAATTTAATACAAGATGTCTGTGTTTCTTGATCACTATAAATTCGGGGTCTTTAAGTCAAGACTGAATAGAAAACCTCTAGGTAAACGTGCTTCATCTTCGACCACATCATCGGATACCATCAGGGGAGAAGGTGGTTCTATCATCAAACTAAAAAAAGATTGGGGTGATCTACGACATCACATGATTCATATGATTACCAGGTCTTAGGTCAGAATTGCTATAACACATGGAATAATAAAATATGGAATCTACGTAAGAAGTAAACTTAAAACTTATAAAGACAGAATGGGTTCGTGGGTACACACATACATACCTACGCACTTTGATATCCCCTGCCTACTTAGCTTATGAGATTAAATATCGTTGCTGAAATATGCCTGAGAAGATTATCTTTGATAATATGTATTCACTTCAGCAAACAACATAAAGTACGCAATAAGTTTTGGTTCCGGACAAAAACTTATTCATACTTTTCGAAATGTTTTGTTTTTTCTTCGAATCCATATTTAATAGCCCAGCTTTCAAGACAAATGAACATTCTTAGAGCCCAAAGGTCAAAGATCCAACAAAAGTTAGTTAGGGCTTAACTCTTATAAATTGGATACGCTTTTCCATTTGAAATATTCTTAGTTTCATTGCCTTCAGGTTTTAGGTGATGTATGAAGAAGGATGAATAGGATTGTGAAGATATAAATTCTTCTTTCTTTTTTATTTTGAACAAAATCCTTTTGGTTAGTACACAAATAACCAATAAAACAACTATTGTACACCTAGTGACTTACAGGCGTATCCAATGTCCCAGAATGGACCATTCCAAGGTGTCCAATAGGATGTCCCATAGGATCATTACGATGATTATAAAGATACAGTAGTAATGTGCAGCAAAAACTTCATCTTATTTTTGTCATGAGTTTTTTAAAGATGATAAGGAATTTCCAGTATATTTATTTCCACATCTGAAAATTGTCATCATGGGATTTATGCGTTTTATTTTCTTGGACTTTACCACTATAAAAACATAACTCTCCTTCTTTTGCGGTCAGGTAAAAGTAGCCTATAACTTCTATACCAAATTTCATCCAAATCCAACAGTTCTTTTGAAGAAACAAACTCAACAGCTTTATTATATTGGTTTAAATATAACCCTTACTGTCAAGTGTAACATTGCCATGTTCTGCAAAGAGTTAAACTACTTCTCCATACTTTTTCCGTGAGGAAACCTCCACGGCACGATCACTTTATAATGCTAATATCCTGATTATTATAATGGCTTCATTTACATAATAAGAACGACTAGAACTTGACCCGAGAATGCTTATTGGCTCCCGAACTTTTTCGACTTCTCCAGAAGCTTGCCACCTAGAGAGTACGCACTTAGAATTTAGAATGAGATTGCTGCGTGCCTCATTTCGGCTTTTATGATGAGTTTATTTTTGAAACGAAGGAATAATGGTCAATTGCTATTTTGCTAATGAAACGTTTTGTAAAATTGGTAGTCCGAATTAATAAAATTCGTTTTGATTATTAAAATCTTATGACTTTTGTTTTTTTAAATAATAGAGATTATTAAAAAAAAAAAAATCATTTATTATTGTTATTGATTATTTTAATGTCCAAAAACGGACCTCTTAAAGATTTGCCATCTCCACAAACGCCATTTAACAAGAGTTGAAGTTGAAGATTTGCCATATCTGTCTGTCTGTTATAAGGATACAAAAAAAAACATCAGGGGTGAAAGGTGCCTTAGATAAGTCTTTAAAAATAACATTGAGGTTCCGCAACCCATTTTTTCTTAAAGTCAATCTCTTTAAAGATAGGTACTTCCAAAATTGGTAAAACGTAAGTCCACCACCCCTCTAACTTTTAAAATAATAGAGTTTAAAAATCTAAAACAACTATGCTGTAGATCTGAATGAAAAGAAGACGGTTTGTACGAGATACCTATCGTAAGCAGTTTTTGAGATATAGCACATTTTAAAAAACCGCAAATGTAACTTTGTTGTTTAACAAAGTTTTTTTGTAGCTATTACGAAACCCTTTATAGGCGAATCTGACTCACACTACTAACAAGATGTGTCTCGTACTGCCAACACGATTGGCGCAGTGGTTGAGCCATAGCTGCATGTCATGGGTTCGATTCTCACACTGGAGTAAGTGTTTTTATGGCCTACAAGTAGTTGATCCGCGTCTGAGTGTTTGTAAAAATGCACTGTGTAGGTATGTCAATACAGGAGAAATTCCTAGTTTAGGGCATTTTTTTATCATATCTAATACTTAAATAACTATTTTATTGGTGATGAGATAATAGCAAACTATGTTTTTATGAAAACATTGCTCATAATTAATCATATGATAAAATTAAGAATTTATTGCTGGCTTTAGATATTTATAATATTTTGAGCTACTGGTTTGTACTGAAGATAAAAATATGCGTCGAAATGGACATTGAAAGGTGAAAAACAAAAGATTGTCAAAAAATATTGATAACTGTTCCAGTACTCCTCTTAGTTTTAGCACTCGGGATAATATATAATTCTGTGAAGTTATAGTCAAATAGGTATATTAAAGGGGTATGTTTTTGTAAGTATAATATTTAAATACTTTGTGTTTCATTCCACCCTTTCATTTAAAACTAGATCAAAATAAATAAGGTATTTAGTAAATAAATAAAAATTTAAAGGGGACAACGATACGTGAAATCTTAACTGAAGTGAAGTAATTTTAATTATTTTATTAAATTCCCTTTGTCCCCTTTAACGGGGACACGGACTACGGGGACAACGGGAATACACCAAATAACGTTGAGCATTTTAAAATTCTAAGATAAAAGCTAAGCCAAGCGCTTTTCTTCCACATTTATTGTACGCACAGCCAAGTTGTGGAACTCTCTGCCGGCTTCTGTCTTCCCTGCAACTTTCAGCTTTTAAAGCAAGAGTGAATAGGCATCTTCTGGGCTCGCTCATCACATCGTAGACTTCATCTATCTCTTACCATCAGGCGAGATCGAGGTCAAGAGAGGGCTCATACCGAATAAAAAACAATTTCCATGAAATTAAATGTAATATTTATTTTGTAAATTGGTTATAAATAACACTTGCACACGTCATGTTTTTTGCGTGTTAAGTTTAGTTTAACTAGATTAGGACGGTATTTCCTAACTGACTATTCTGAGAAGAAAAACCGGAACAAACTCAGAGGTCATAGTCTCTTTTAAAGTCCAGTCCAAGTTTTTTGAGGAAATAACCATGCAAATTTGAGCGAACCTGTCCAACAATTCGGCGAGCAATACCAAAGTTACATTTGGGTAGGCCACACAAGTACTCAAACTGCTTGACAATAGTTTGATAACTCATAAATACTTGCATTTTTGTAGTAGTACATTATCATCTGCTTAGCTCTTTCCCTTCTATGTAGGGCTTCCAATCCCGCAGCCTGAATTCAATCTCATCCCACGGGATCTCAGTATTTGCGGGATCCCGCATATTGAAAATATTCACATTTATATAAAGCAAATATAAAAATGAATTAATCAACAAACTCCACATTTATTTACGTATTACTATTAGTATAAGATCAATCAAATTACACCGTTTTTCTTCACAAAAAACAGTAACAAATACTGAATAAAAAACTTTACTGTTATTTTAGGCTACATACTTCGGCTACCACTGACTGAAATTCGGCTATATTATGGTACTTAAGCTGTAATAAACGGGCGACATCGGCCCCCGCGTTGTTTGCAACACTGCCGGCCGCCAGTCACCGAGCGATCGCGCTCGCGAGAGGCCGCATGCATGCTTTTTTTTAGTCCTGCAAATTCCGCGGTTCCCGCGCCCGTAATCCCGCAACACGTGGGATTGGAAAATGATGTGGGATCCCGCAATTCCGAGATCTCGGTATTCCGGAATTGCAAGCCCTACTTCTATGTTGAGGTCGGCTTCGAGTCTAACCGGAGACTACTGAGTCTACTAGTGTTTTAAACGGACCGACTGCGTACCTAGCCTCCACAATACGAGTACGACCCTTTGGCAAGACTGATATTACATTTTCTGGCTTCTCACTATACGTAACGACTAACAAAGATGTACAAATGACGTAAATAATGATGTAAATATTTCAACACAAATGTATTTTTGTTATGAAATAAAGAACTTGAACTTGAACTGCCGGGACCAACGGCTTCACTTGATTTCCGAGGTACAGACGACAGCACATCCAAGCTACAATAATCTGTCAAATTTCTTTAATAGATTTTAAACTTTATTTTTAAAGAAATTAGGTTCAAGGTTGATTGGGAAAATTTGACAGTTTCGGGTTGCTTCATGTGCTGGCGTCTGTACGTATGTTGTATGTATAGAGATACTTATAATATAGATGTATAGATTTGAACAACTCATTTTCTTTAAAGAACACTTATCCAGTTTCACATAATCTAAGACTGGGCCCGTGAGTTTCTTTGTCTGATAGCCGTTTTGTGAGCTGACGTCCTGAGTCTTAATAAAGCCGTATATTTTGATCTCTGAGCTCTAAATGCGAGCACTTTGAAGCACAATGTATCCACCCGAAGGGAGACTTGTGAACCTTAAAGATTATTTTAGAACTAACAGTCCTTTGAGATGTCATAGAATTTCACTGACAGTTGTTAGACCGTACTTGTTTCTTGCTTGTCTAGGATGAAGGTTAATTTAATGATGATTTAATCATTAAATACTTAAGGTATTTTTTTTTTGTTTAGTTTAGTACCCGATGGATAAGTAATTAATAAAAATTAATAACTTTTTCTAAGTATTCCAACATCTGTCTGTTCTTTCGGGGCTAAACCGGAAAACAAACAAATTAGCTACTTAAGTTAAAAGTCAGCGCGCTGTATCACGTCGAGGTTGCGGGTTACAGTTTGCGGTTGACATCCATCCATCCTCACAATCTTTCGCATTTATAATATTAACTAGTATTTGCGTGTTGCGCGAGGTGCAAGCACCTCGCGTGCTTGTGAAAAAAACTAAAGCATTGCCCCTCTAAATCAAGTATTTGCGTGTTGCGCGAGGTGCAAGCACCTCGCGTGCTTGTGAAAAAAAAAAAAAAAAAAAGGGGGGCGGGTGATGGGGGGTTTAGTATTTGCGTGTTGCGCGAGGTGCAAGCACCTCGCGTGCTTGTGAAAAAAAAAAAAAAGAGGGGGGTGGGTGATGGGGGAGGGGTTGCACAAGTATTTCGACTAAAGCATTGCCCCTCTAAATGAATCTGAAAAAAAAAATGTTCCAAGTCTCTTAGATTCCGAGATCCGCCTAAAGGGGGGGAGAAGGGGGGCGGGGGGGGGGGACTTTGAAAAATGGTTTTTACTTTACCGAGCCTCCTCTATACGAATCCGTAAAAAACAAAAAATACGGTTCTCGTAGTTTCCGAGATACGATAGAGGGGGGGGGAGAAGGGGGGGGAAAAGGGGAGGTTTGGCACTTTTCCCGTAGGTTTGAGAGTTACTTGTTTACGAATCTGTCAAAATATACCCACCTCCCCATCCACCATCTGGGAGAACAATTATGTCAATGAGTGAGTCAGTCAGTGAGTCAGTCAGTGAGTGGTAATTTAGCTTTATATAATATAACTAGTATTTGCGTGTTGCGCGAGGTGCAAGCACCTCGCGTGCTGGTGAAATGAAAAATTAATGGGGGGGGGGTGATGGGGGGGTTTAGTATTTGCGTGTTGCTTGAGGTGCAAGCACCTCGCGTGCTTGTGAAAAAAAAAAGTGGGGGGGGAGATGGGGGGGGTTAGTATTTGCGTGTTGCGCGAGGTGCAAGCACCTCGCGTGCTTGAGAAAAAAAAAAAAAAAGGGGGGTGATGGGGGGGGGGGGTTGCAGAAGTATTTTGACTAAAGCATTGCCCCTCTAAATGAATCTGAAAAAAAAATGTTCCAAGTGTCTTAGATTCCAAGATCCGCCTAAAGGGGGGAGAAGGGGGGTGGGGGGGGGGACTTTGAAAAATGGTTTTTACTTTACCGAGCCTCCTATATACGAATCCGTAAAAAGAAAAAAATACGGGTCTCGTAGTTTCCGAGATACGATAGGGGGGGGGGGGGGAGAAGGGGGGGGAAAAGGGGAGGTTTGGCACTTTTCCCGTAGGTTTGAGAGTTACTTGTTTACGAATCTGTCAAAATATACCCACCTCCCCATCCACCATCTGGGAGAACAATTATGTCAATGAGTCAGTGAGTGAGTGAGTGAGTGGTAATCTAGCTTTATATAATATAACTAGTATTTGCGTGTTGCGCGAGGTGCAAGCACCTCGCGTGCTTGTGAAAAAAAAAAAGAAAAATGTGGGGGGGTGTAGTATTTGCGTGTTGCGCGAGGTGCAAGCACCTCGCGTGCTTGTGAAAAAAAAAAAAAAAAGGGGGGGGGGGATGGGGGGGTTTAGTATTTGCGTGTTGCGCGAGGTGCAAGCACCTCGCGTGCTTGTGAAAAAAAAAAAAGGGGGGGGAAATGGGGGGGGGGTGTTGCACAATTATTTCGACTAAAGCATTGCCCCTCTAAATAATTCTAAAAAAAAAAAAGTTCCAAGTCTCTTAGATTCCGAGATCCGCCTAAAGGGGGGAGAAGGGGGGCGGGGGGGGGGGACTCGTAGTTTCCGAGATACGATAGGGGGGGGGGGGAGAAGGGGGGGAAAAGGGGAGGTTTGGCACTTTTCCCGTAGGTTTGAGAGTTACTTGTTTACGAATCGGTCAAAATATACCCACCTCCCCATCCACCATCTGGGAGAACAATTATGTCAATGAGTGAGTCAGTCAGTCAGTCAGTCAGTGGTAATTTAGCTTTATATAGTATAATATTTCGCATTTATAAGATGAGACCTGTATGGGGCAGAGAGCGTCAACAGTAGTCCTCCATCGCGAACCGTTTTGCCAATCTTGTAATATTATGATTGTAAATAAATAGTCTAATTGATATTAATGCTATGAATTTGAAGTGAAGTTTCGACATAAGCATTTAGAAAATGTATTTAAAATTACCAACTTTTAATGTTTTTGTTCTTTCTGATCTGATCTTAAAGTAAAATTTAAAGTAAATATGACTTAAATCAAGATAAGTTATAAATAAACCAAATAATCGTTTTTAGGGTTCCGTTGTCAACAAGGAACCCTTATAGTTTCGCCATGTCCGTCTGTCTGTCCGTCTCTCCGCGGTTTAGCTCAAAAACTATTGGTACTAGAAAGTAGTACTTTGGAATGAATATACAAGTTAATGACGCCAAAAACGTGGTAAAATAAAATTTTGAAAAAAACAATTATTTAGGGTACCTCCCATACATGTAAAGTGGGATGATAATTTTTTTTTTCGTTCTTCCCATAGTGTGGGATACCGTTGAATAGGTCTTTCAAAAATATTAGGGGTTTGGTAAGATCGTTTTTTTATTAAGTAAACCGTTCGTGACTTATTAAGCTTTAAAGTACCAATTTTCGTTAGAGTCAAGTGTCCTCCCCCTCTATCAACTAAACGGTTGTAGTTAGAAATTCAAATGTCACGGCAGTAGTACCTATATATAACGAAATTTAAAGGAAAACTATCACACATAAGTGGGCTTTACAAGTTTACGAGTAATAGTCGAGCAATTGTATTTGACTCGAAAATTTCGAACAACTCTATAGAAATGTCGATAGATGGCGCTAAGCGCCAGTTGTATCGTGCTAGTTTCTTGTGACGATTGAGTAGTGTAGCTGTGTGTCCGTATTTAAATTCAAAACACCGGCTATGACAAGTTTTATACAAATTTCTAAAAAAAATTAAAACTATCCGTGCAAAATTGTCGGATCAGGTGAGGATTTGTATAGGAAGTCAAATTAGTTAAGTAGTCATGTTTGGCTTTTAGTTAGAGCATGGTACAAAACGATCAGTCAGCGAATACGACACGCACTTGGCTGTTATAAAAACTACGGAACCCTACACTGCGCGTGGCCCGACACGCACTTGACCGGTTTTTATTGATTGATAAAATTTGAAGGAGTTTATTTTTAAACACAGGGACAAGTAATTTTATTTATTGTTTTCAAATATGAGGTACGTGTTACCAGTACCTAATTATTTTCTATTTCTCTTGTGCTCATAGCCTCTTCAAAGAAACTGATTGTCGTATCTTCTTGGCATTGCCTTACAATGTGGCAATTCCACCAGTCTCTTGGGTACGTTATCGTATCGTACGGTAGTTTTTAGTTAACTGAAGGAACAAGGTTGGCCAGGTTTTTTTTAGAAAGTAGAAGTCTGGCACTCCCTTCATCTCCACCTAAAGCGGAAGGAATCATTTGATGATTTTCCCACGCAAAAAAGAAAGGTTTAGTTTAAATAAGTAGTTTCTTGAATTGTCTATAAACGAATAAATAAAAATATATTTCATACTTTTCCATACATTTTAAATCTGCTTAAGTTAATATTACATAAAAACTTTTTACCAAAATATTAAACAGACTTACAAAAAACACTGCAAAGTGAAAAATAACTTTAATTTTGGTAGTCGGTGTCTTTAGTTTTGTATTTTCGTTTTTGGCACCGACTACCGAATTTAAAAATTATTTTTCACTTTGCAGTGTTTTTTGGAAGTCGGTTTAATTTTTTGGTAAAAGTTTTTATTTCACTCTTTTTAGTTGGTCAATTTATAATTTACACAAGTTACAAAAGCCTAAATGTCAACTACTTATAACCTTTTACAAAATATTGCTTTTCCCAATGCTGGGCCGTTAATTGTTGAGGAGTTCTCCTGGTACTTCACCATCAGCTGCACTTCACCATATGCATTGTGACGAGCACATTGAGCTTAAACCATATTCAAGTAATCTAAGCGGAACCCATGAAATGTGCCATGAAAGTGGCCATCTGTGGTCTTCATCAACATGTCCACTTCACAAATGGTGCTTTTCGAATGCAACTACACAGGTTATTATAAAAAAAAAACTCAAATCACTGTAGGTGTGCCTATAATATTTGAAGAGTTCCGTCGATTTCTCAAGGATCCCACCAAACACCAACTTTGAAGTGTAAGGACCCTTTCAAACAAAAAAAAAAGAATTTTCTAAATTGGTTCATCCGTCTTCGAGTAATCGGTGATCAATGTGATCATACATTAAAAACAATATACTCGTCGACTTGATAACGTCCTCCGTTTTTTTTTCGTCGGTTAAAAATAGCGGAAAGCCCGCCTAAAATAAGATATTCGTTCTTCCTTACATACAATATAAAATAATCCCAATAACCAATACAACAACAAACATTAAATATTTTCCGCAAAAACAGTAAATCTCTTCCCTCTTATCCCAATATTCCCTTATGTCCATTTCGTGTCAATAAAACGGAAACTTGCCTCAGTAGAGGAGTCCATCCATTTGCAGTAATTGAGAGGGAATGTTCCGCTGAGAAGATTTCCGTTACGTCCTATGTTTACGGGGAAAATATGCTATTGGCCACTGAGCCCGCAATCTACAGCTAAATGGAAATTAGATTTGAGGCTGTAAGAGGTTTACATAGAGCACGTATTTAGTAAAGATTGTGGCCTACTTTTTCCCAGGGCTTTCCTCTGTCAGCTTATACAACGTGTAACAGAATAAACGCAATTCCTGAAAGTAGTTTGTTCAGAATCGGTTTCTGAATCGATTCCCGTCATAAAAAAAGGTGTTAAATTTTGATGGAAAAATCTTAACTTAAACATGACAAATTAATACAATCCTTAACTCAAGGAAATTTTGTGAGTGTCGCATCGGGCGCTAACATTGCATGAGTGTATGCGTCTGCGTAAGGATATTGTATGACGCACATACGTTTTGCGTTTAGTAACTAACGTAACGTAAGGATAACTATTTTATAAAAAATGCCTAGGTTTGGTTTCAATTTAATTAGTTACGGATGTTGTTTTAGACTTATAATTTAATATTCTGATTGGGGTGTCTGAGGTATTGCGCTTAATCTGTTACACCTTGTATAATATGGCCATATCGGAAATATATTTTAGTCTTCTTCTTCTTACCGTGTCGATGGCAATAATATTTAAGTAAGTTTGGCCCAAAACTCACCTACGTGGACTCCGCTCGTTCATGCAGTTATAAGATCGTCAAGAGTGCAGGTGACGGGACATGCGGAACAAGATAGAAGATGGGCCCTTGTCGATGGCAAACATTTTAAAGTTAACAAAAGAACATTACAAACAGTAGAAACAAGCGTATGTAAGTATTATTCAAAAAAGTTATTTAACAAGTCTAAGAAGCCCGACTGCTTAACTGAAATGCGAGAAACAAGCATAGTCTTATTTTAAAAATTGGCCAAGTGCGAGTCAGACTTGCCCATGAAGGGTTCCGTAGTAACTACGCCAAATAACTTTGTTTTTCATAGTATAGTATTTGCGGTTTTAGAGAATATGCTTTATCTCAAAAACTGCTGACTCGATCTCGTCCAAACTAATTTTCTTTGAAAGTTTACATTAATATCTACAGCATATATTTTTTTTTAGATTTTTCACTCCATTATTATAGAATTTAGAGGGGGAGACACACATTTTAGCACTTTAGATGCGTATATCTTTTAAACAATTAATTTTATGAATAAGTGGTTTTAGAAACCTCAATGTCATTTTTAAAGACCTGTCTGTCAGATACACACGCATAAGTTTCATGCTATCTCAAAAACTGTTGACTCGATCTCGTTCAAACCAATTTTCTTTGAAAGTTTACATTAATATCTACAGCATTTTTTTTAGATTTTTCATTCCATTATTATAGAAGTTACCCTCTAACTTCTATAATAATGGAATGAAAAATCTAAAAAAAATGCTGTAGATATTAATGTAAACTTTCAAAGAAAATGTGTTTGAACGAGATCGAGACAACAGTTTTTGAGATAGCATGAAACTTATGCGTGTGTATCTGACAGACAGGTCTTTAAAAATGACATTGAGGTTTCTAAAACCACTTATTCATAAAATTAATTGTTTAAAAGATATACGCATCTAAAGTGCTAAAATGTGTGTCTCCCCCTCTAAATTCTATAATAATGGAGTGAAAAATCTAAAAAAAAATATATGCTTTTTCATTCCATTATTATAGAAGTTACCCTCTAACTTCTATAATAATGGAATGAAAAATCTAAAAAAAATGCTGTAGATATTAATGTAAACTTTCAAAGAAAATGTGTTTGAACGAGATCGAGTCAACAGTTTTTGAGATACAGCATATTTTTTAAAACCGCAAATACTATACTACGAAAAAGAAAGTTATTTGGCGTAGTTACCACGGAACCCTTCATGGGCGAGTCTGACTCGCACTTGGCCAATTTTTTTACAACTATGTGGGTTTCGACTTCCAGACTATCCGGATCCTGCTGAGTACTACTATTTTACATGGAATGACTGCCTAACTGAGCTTTACAACCCGGTAGCAGGATATAACGATATCCCTTAGCAACAGTAGTGTCAGATTTTCCGTCTTCTGACTACCCGTAACTATATAAGTACGACTTGTGCACTGAGAAGTAATGCGCGCAGTCTTGTACAACTTGCCGCGCACTCTTGTACACCCGGGTGTATTAGAGCACGCAATTTTTTTTATTTACATTTTTACAATTTCTATTTTAATTAAAGACATTACTTTAATTCGTTGTTCTATAATTTTTTTTTAATATATAGAGACTGTAAATAAATCATGTCGATTTTTCTAAATGTGATATTTTATTTTTTATGGGTTTCAAAGTTAAATTGCGCACACTTACACCACCTTACCCTATGACAGCTTAGACTAACGGCTTAGCCTGTTTCTCTAGACATGGACAAATATATATATAAAGAGGGTCACCCAATCACAGACAGATTTCAGTAAGCGTTGCTTTACCTTGAAAATCAAGCCGTGCATCTATTATTGCTTCGCCACAAAATCACACCTGAACAGCTGCTCAATCTGTATTTCAAGCCCAGGTTCGGTCGTGTATGGAGTACTGCTTTCATCGGGATGGATCTGCTAAATACCAACTGGACGCACTTGAGTCTATCGAAAAGCGGGCCAAGAGACTCATTGGCAACGATGCACTGGTCGAATCAAAGCTTCAGAGCCTTGAACATCGACGACGAGTTGCAAGTCTATCGGTTTTCTATCGGTTACATTTCGGGGAGTGTGCGATGGAATTATACAATCTAATTTCACCAAGCCCGTTCCATCATCGGACTACGAGACAAACGGCGATGCGCCATCGTTACATGGTGGACATCCCACCCATACGCACAAAACGTTTTGGGAATACTTTCATTGTGCGTACGGCTAAAGAGTGAAATTCCTTGCTGGAGTCTGTGTTTCCCGATAGCTATAATCTAGGGGTTTTTAAGTCAAGAGTAAATAGGTTACGTTTAGGTAAGCGTGCTCCATATTTGACCACATCATCACTTACCATCAGGTGAGATGGTGGTCAAACGCGTACCTGTAGTAGAATAAAAAAAATCCTGTAATGTTTACAGATGTTAATTATGCCTAAGCTGCGTAGTATCTGTTTATTTTATAAGTCCACTAGCAGTCGCGTGGAGATCCGCTACCGTGGATGTTATCACGATTATAAACAGAACCTTCTTATATTGCAATCGTGTAAAAAACCTATAATTTCCAAGTTTAAAGCTACTTTCATACGATATTTCATAAAAATCCACTTAGGACTTTCTAAGATTAGTGCGTAACTTTTCACTTTATAATATAAGTATAGATTTACTGTTGGTTTCTGAGTTCACACCTGTTAATATGTGTATCGTTATCTCGTATCTAAGACTGTTTAGTACAGGAAATTAAATATGAAAAGATAAGGTACATTGATCGAAATGTCTTGTAAGAACGAGTAGATATACTTTCAACGGTCCAAAGTCCAAGATTTTAGGTACAAGGAACTGACTTTTTTAAAAGAGAAATAGCAATGGAAATTTTTAGCAATTTTACTCCACCAACTAAGCTAAATATGCTTGTCTCTGGAGTGGGTTCACAGCAATAGTGTAATGGATTAGGTTCGAACCCGTAACCTCTCGATCACAAGGCCTTAGCCATTACGCATTTATTTTAATTTTTATTGTTTGTTAAATAAATAAATTAACGAAACGATATATTTTTTAAAGTACTTAACAATTAATTAAAACAGAACTACATATACATAAGTACTCAAGTAGACTCTAATGTTAATATGTTTGTTAACAGAGCCAAGTTGTACTTTTTTTACCTGACTGCGGCGAAGCAAGGAGGAGGATTATGTTTTTGTTCCCTCGTAAACCAAATCACCACAACGACCATCAGGCGCCATATTGTCAAAAATAAAAAATTAAAAATCGACAAACTATTTCAAATGGGGTATCATTAAACAGATCTTTTGCAGGCGGGACCCGTGAATTTTTTTAAATTAAAATTATATCATGATGAGTTGGGTCACGCCTGCTTGTCACTTTTTAAAATAAAAATGTGCTTGTTTCTTACATTTCAGTTGAGCAGTCGGGTTTTTTAGATTTCATAAATATTTTTTATTGGTTATAAGGCTTGCGTCTGAGCACCGTCTCACTTGATGGTAAGCGATGAAGTGGTCGAAGATGAAGCACGTTTAACTAGAAGTAACCGATTCACTCTTGACTTACATAACCTCAGGTTATAACTATCAGGAAACAGAGAAACAGGCAGGGAATTCTACTTGTTGACTGTATTAAAAATGAAAGTATTCCCAAAACGTTTTGCGCCTATCGATTTTCGATCGGTTACATTTCCGGGAGTGTGCGATGGAATTACACAATCTAATTCCGCCAAGCCCGTTCCATCATCGGACTCCGAGACAAACGGCGATGCGCCATCGTTACATGGTGGATATCCCACCCATACGCACGAAACGTTTTGGGAATACCTTCACTGTGCGTACGGCTAAGAAGTGGTATTCCCTGCCGGAGTCTGTGTTTCCTGATCGCTATAACCTGGGAATCTTTATGTCAAGAGTGAATAGGTTACTTCTAGGCAAGCGTGCTCCATCTTCGACCACATCATCAATTACCATCAGGTGAGATAGTGGTCAAACGTGAGCCTATTCTGAATTTAAAATAATGTCCACCATCATGTAACGATAGCGCATCGCCGTTCGTCTAGTAGTCCGATGATGGAACAGACTATATAATAATATGTATAATATTGAGAAAGAGAAGCTTACTGCAAGAAGAGTATGACGATGTTGAACGTTCTCTTGTTGATGTTGGTTTAATTCGTAACATTTTTATCTTACGCATGTTCTGTTGGGGATGCGGGAATGTTGTAACGAGATACCACGGCCCCGGAACGGGAGGTGTGTTAGTTAACCAGTAGAAGTCTGATATTGCAAACCTAGCGGGAGGAGTGATTGTAAGTATATCGCGATCGTATAGCAATGTGGGACGAATTGTTATCTTTAGTCCAGAAGTAAAGGGGTTCGTGATAGAAAACCAAACATATCTTTACAACCTAAATTCAGTATGTTAACTAACAGAGGGCGTTCCCGTTAACCCGCAATAGTATAAGCACATCAATTAGATCGCCGCACACGCGGCCCGTCATTCATAAATAAATTGCGACGTTGTCGTCCTTCAAGTACGCGTGTACAGAGTGTTTCTTTTACGTATCAATTTAACATTTTTAGAAAATATTTTAATATAAAAAAAAACTTATGTTCTCGAATGGTAAGTTTTTTTAGCATATATGGATACTATAATTGTGTGTTAACGGGAACGCCCTCTGCTTGTTAACATACTGTATATTTTTGAAATAATGAAATACACATACTTACTCAGTGATGACCTACTAAGTTTCTTGTTAACCGCTTTTTTCGGGAGAAAAATCTTCAAATGTCCCCTCCCGCTCTTGGTAGAGCGGAAAACGTGTCAAATTACTACTGACAAAAAAAAACACTCGGTTTCATCCATTTCCCTTGCTACGGGGCCGCGGTATCTTCAAATGTCCCCTCCCGCTCTTGGTAGAGCGGAAAACGTGTCAAATTACTACTGACAAAAAAACACTCGGTTTCATCCATTTCCCTTGCTCCGGGGCCGCGAGATCTTCTTATAAAGTTCCCGCAACCTCGACGTGATACAGCCCGCTGATTAAATTAAGTAGCGAATTTGTTTGTTTGCCGGTTTAGCCCCGAAAGAACAGACAGACGTTGGAATACTTAGAATAGTTAGAAGAAAGTTATTATTTTTTATTTATTACTTATCCGTCGGGTACTATAAACACAAAAAAGCATATCTTCAGTATTTAATGATTAAATCATCATAAAATCAACCTTCATCCTAAACTTCATTACAAGCAAGAAGCAAGTACGTTCTAACAACTGTCAGTGAAATTCTATGAGATCTCAAAGGACCGTTAGTTTTAAAATAACCTCGAAGGTACAGGTTCACAAGTCTCGCTTCAGGTGGATACGTTGCGCTTCAAAGTGCTCGCATTTAGAGCTCAAAAATCAAAACATACGGCTTTGAGTATTCGCTTCAGCTCACAAAACGGCCACCAGACAAAGAAATTCACGGGTCCAGTCTTAGATTGTGTGAAACTGGATAAGTGATTTATATTATTATATATTTGTACTTTAAAGAAGATGAGTTGTTCGAATCTATACATTTATACAACGTGTAACGGAAACCCCATATCTATCCAAAAGGACTGAAGACAACATCTGGTATGGAGTCTCTATGCAAAGTTTCAGCTCAAAATAAGTGACTCACAGAATTGACCCCAAATTATTGGTTTCATAGATTTCTTGAATACCAGTAATAACAAACGTGGGACAACAAACACTATGAGGGTCATCACTTACCACGTCACTTGCCAATAAAACGATAATTCTCTTCGTTCTTCTTAATTTGATAAATTCGGTCTCCGGTATTAATATATTGAAATTTCTAATATGCTCCACACATGTACACATAGGATTAGGAAACCCTTGTCATATCGTTTATTATCATCCAAAGAAGCCGTGCACTTGTTATGTATATACCCTTTAAATTACACGTTTTATCTGGGGGCACAGCAGTGCCCCCGCCAAGTCGAGCAAAAAGCGGCATGGCCATACCATACTTTTCTCGAAGCAATTCAGGCCATTTTCGACCCCGTATAACTTCGTTGTCAATAAAACTAGAAGCCTGAATTTTTAGTAACCAAGCAGGCATTGCATAATCACGGTATACTTCAAATTTCATTCAATTTGAACCTGTAGTTTAAGAATTATAACGAGTCAAAGTTCCTTAATTTTGTCACTGACTGACTAACCGATCATCAAAAGTCTAAGGCACTTCTAGCAGACATAGAAGCTTCAAATTTAGAATACAAATAGTGTTTAGTGTATGAATCAAGGAAACACTAAAATATTTTTAAATTTCGGTCCAGTTTTCTAGATACATCAACTGCATAAATAACTTTGTAATCCCACATATTTATATGGGATTACGAAGTTACATTTAGAGTTAATTAATCATTGTACCTGTATATAATTATGTATAATATATTGGAATAATATGTGTAGATAGGTATCTAGATATAATTATGTTCAAATGTAACTTGTAAAATGGTCAACGGAATTAAAAAGCCAGAGAGAGGGCTTTAAGAAAATTCGTTAATGGTATACAAAAAGTAAAAGGCGCCGGAAAGATAAAAGAAATAGATTGACTTGGCAATCGCAAAAGCAATGTAATTTATATATGTATGTATTACTTGTGAGATATATTGTGTTTTCATGCGATGGCCGAGTCAATCTATTTATTTAAAACGTTAAAGATTTTTAATATTGATATGGTCACTATAAGATGTTATTAGGTTAGATAATTACGTAACAACTTAAGACAGAAGGTTCCTTAAGTAGGGACTGAATAATCGAATAACCGACTTGGTATTACATGGATCTCACAACTTTTTACGGTAGAAGAACTGAGTTGCGAGACTTGGTTTTTTTGACAAGTATTGTTTTTTATGGTATACATATACCTATACATACTACATCCTAATAAATAAAATTGAAATATCTGTCTGTGATTTCAAAATAACTATAGTCTCAAGTGCTCAAAAGCAATAGTTACACAACAATCAAACCTAGACCAACTTTTAAAATCCTGTCTGTTTCTTGATTGTCCAAACTAATTTCTGGAATGGCTGAACCGATTTTAATGGGACTTGCACTGGAAGATCGACAAGCTTGCGCTTTTCATCGCGATTGGTTCCCGCAATTTACAAATGGAATCAACTACTACGCAAAAGAAGTTGGGTCAGTGGCTTAGGCTCCCTCTAGCCGACGCCCCCGATTCGAATAATTTAATTCAAAGCAATTTTTGATCAAATGTACCGTCAGGCACAAAAATGTTTTACTAAAATAATAAATGCATATTGATTGTAAGTATAAATATAATATTAAATCATAATTGCATTTATAACTTGGTTCATGGACTTTAAGTCATTCATAAGAATTGTTATGTCATTTTTTAATACAATCGGCTGACACTCAGGCTTATGTTCTTTTATCAGTTGAACGTTGTCAATTTAATTTATCAATTTAACTGCACCACCATACTGGCCATGTATTTATTCTAATTATAAAAAACTTTTATTTCAGACATAATTATTGGGTCCATACATTTTCAATTTCATCAATTTTCAGTCATCACACACATTTCACATCGAATAAATAAATAAATATTAATTTATATACAAATTAATTTTATTTAAGTATTTGCCTCCCTCTGGGACACCGGGCACGCGCACTTGTGTTTGAACCCAGTGTCCCAGAAGAGGGCTGTCCAGCTTGTGGCTGAGCACGTTCAGGATGGTGTTGGCGCTCCCACGCGTACGGAACATCAGCGAGGCGATGCGGCGCCGCAGCACAGTGTGGAAGCCTAATATTCTAATATTATACGCAAATCAAGCATGCAACAATGTTTTTCCACCAAGTCTATTTTTACTATATTGTAATTATTTCACACGAGCCCTTGCGAAGGACCTTCGCTCGTCATTGTGGAAGGATAAACTAAATGTTCTTATCAGTTGCATATTGCAATATTTAGTAAGTTGACTCTGGTGACATAATATCTATTATTATTGTTATTCCATTTATTTAATATATGAACATATAAATTACATTTTTAAATATTAATATATAAAATAAAAACATTTAAAAATATAAAAAATAGTAGCCCACCGGTATCGGGAACAGGGTCCAAGCTACCGGTGGTCAGGGATCCATAGAGAGGAACCTCCTCACAATACGCGCCGTTTCCAGGAGTACTGCTTTCTGGATCAAGCCCTTGATCCAGCTGCCCAACGAGAGCCTCCTTAGATGTTGGTCGAGGCTCTTGGCTATTATACCATTGGCTGTGACGACTATCGGCACAATGATTGCTGTCTCCACATCCCACATGTCGACAACCTCGCGTGCCAGGTCAAGATACTTATTTTTTTTATCTATCTCAGCTTTCACGAGGTTCTCGTCATGGGGGACTGCTATATCAACAATCATTGTGCGACGCTCTAATCGGTCTATCACCACTATGTCAGGCTTATTGGCAACACAGTGTAATATTGCCATTATCGAGAACTGGGTCGGGCACATACCTATAGTATGGTACTTCTGATTCCACAAGATTGTATTTAAGAGCAAGTTGCTGGTGAATAATCCTGGCTACGAGGTTGTGTCTATGCAAATATTCTCCGTTAGCCAGACGAGAACAACCGGAGATAATGTGACGAATGGATTCTCCCGGTTTGTGACATGCCCGACATATGTCTACCGTACCATCCTTCACAATATATTTCCGATAGTTATTCGTCATCATAACTTCGTCCATAATCGCACAGACAAAACCTTCGGTTTCCCCGAAGAGGTCACCAAAACGTAGCCAGGCTACGGAGGCTAATAAATCTACTTCAGACCCATGAAGGGCTCGGTAATAGCGTCCGTGAAGCTCCTTGCTCTGCCATACTTCTCTGCGGTCATTAGTATCTAATACTACAGGTTTGCGCCAATTCTCGTTACCTAAGGAGAGCGGGGTGAGGCCTTTGTCCACCGCTACCACATCCCGATGCATACCCACGTCAGCTTTTAGGAAATATTCCCTAAGGCTGCATACCTCGCGGTTATGCAGGGTCTTTGTATTTAAAAAACCACGACCACCGCATTTCCGGGGGATATACAGCCTCATCACCGATGAACGTGGGTGATGCATCCGATTTGCAGTCAGCGTTGTGCGGACCCGCCTGTCCAAGGCGTCAAGTTCAGTCTGAGTCCATTTGAGTATGCCAAAAGAATACATCAATACTGGCATAACCCAACCATTGAAGGCACGCACCTTGTTTCCGCCTGATAGAAGACTATTCAGTACTTTATTCAGACGGCCAAAGAAGCGTTCCTTCAATGACTGTTTAACATAAGCAGTATTGATGCCTAGTGCTTCTGACATACCCAAATACTTGTAAGTTTCAGTTGATCCGAGGGATCTTAGGTGTATGGGATCCGAGAGTTGAGTTCCCACGGATTCCATAATCTCTCCTCGCTTTACATGCATGACCGCACACTTGTCCACCCCAAATCCCATTCCGATGGCGCTACTGAAAGTTTCTGTTACCTTCAGTAGCTCCATCAGTTGCAATTTGCTGGTGGCAAAGATTTTCAAATCATCCATGTAAAGCAAGTGTGATATGACCTGACCACCTCTTCTCAACCGGTAGCCTAGCCCCGAACCCTCCAGCAATGTACTGAGAGGGTTGAGAGCCAGACAAAACCACAGAGGGCTCAGACTGTCGCCTTGAAATATGCCACGCTCAATCCTAATCGGTTCGCTGTTTTCCTGGATCTGTCGACATCCTGGGTAGCAGAGGACCGTCTTCCATTGCCCCATACATGACTCAAGGAAAGTGCGGAGTATTGGATCTATTTTATACAACACCAACACCTTCTTGAGCCATGTATGTGGAACAGAATCATAGGCCTTCTTATAATCTATCCAACATGTCGACAAATCTCTTCGGAAACGACGAACCTGTTGGTTTATGGCAATATCAATGAGGAGCAGCTCCTTGGTACCACGAGACCCGTTCCTACATCCATTCTGAGAAACAGACATAATTGAATTTACATCAATATGATTATTAATTTTAGTTCTCAGGATGGACGTAAGAACTTTATAGACCGTCGGAAGGCACGTGATCGGTCTATAATTTTTAGGTTCCGTAGTACTGCCTGATTTATGGAGCAGGTGGGTTATTCCTGTAGTTAAGAATTGGGGTAGGGATCCTGACTCTAGGGCAGACTGGAACTGAAATGCCAAGCGAGCGTGCGATCTTTGGAACCATTTAAGCCAAAAATTGTGCAGCCCGTCCGGTCCTGGGGATTTCCAGTTAGATAACGGACGGACTGCACGGGTTACATCTTGGGGGCTGATCGTGATTGTTATTGTTATTATTATTATTGTTTTTAATTTTGTGGACAAAAAGACGAAATTTTTATTGTTACCCATAACTGTTTTGACTCAGGTGACGAGTTGGTTGAAGTTGAAAGATTAATTTTCCCTATGGTAATTTATTATAAATGTATATTAACAACATTCTGTAACATTTAATATGAATTCTTTTTGATTTTTTGGATGCTTGTACATAATAAATATGTTTTTGATGGGGAAAAAGGTGTGTAAGGATAAGGTTAAGTGGCGATCTATTCTCTCTGCTATTCGATAGATAACTTTTGTGTAACAATAAAAATACTTAATTATTATGGTGAAACACTTTTCCCATTTACTGTACTAAGTGAAAAAGCACAAAAAAAGAAATATATTAAATTAATCGAATCGGGGGCGTCGGCCACAGGTGCCTCGATCACTAGGGGCCTAAGCCACGAACCCAAGTCGCGGGCACAGCTAGCTTACTAATATTATATGCAAAGGTTTATGAGGATGGATATACATCCGACAATCAATCCATCAAAGAGTAAAATCTACTGAACGGATCTGAACGAAATTTGAAAAGTAGATAGTTGGGAATAACACAAATGCTACTTTTTACCCTGGAATTCCTATGGGAACGGGATTTACTCGAGAAATCCCTCACACGGATAATTATTTGTACCCAATATTATAAGATGGAGTACATTTTAAGACCTTTAATCTTTATGATGAAACAAAACATGGACGTTGAGCAACCAGAACAATAAAATATTGCGATTATCAAAAGATATTGTTTTCAATGGGTTATTGGTACACTGACCGAGTTAGTGAGGATTATTGTTTTAAATCAGATATGTCTTCAGCCATTTTATTTCTGCTCTGATAACGGTTTTAATGCAATTAGATTGTATCGATCTACATTTAGACGGCCGAATAATTGATGATAAAAAACAAAATTATTTTAAATTTAAACAAACTAAACGTAGTAGAACTGTAGCGACATCTATCTCGCGACATACAAACTAAAAACCTATAGAAATCCTGTATCGCGCAAGCAGAGTTTACCGTACAACTAGCATACATACAAATCACCCGATCACAAACTTCGGGCAGTTGCCCACTAGACTAAAACCACCTGTCTGGTCGGAGGATCCTCCCTTTTCAATGGGATTGCAGGACTTCACACCCTGTTCCGTATATCCCCAAACTAGAACTATCGAATAAATTCAAAGGTCAATTAAGTTCGTTAACTTTGAAGTACCAAGACGTATCTACTTACTCATTACGCTAACGAGCTTAAGTATTTAAAATGTCTAAAAGTGAATCTAATTCTTTTGTTTATTTTATTGTGATACATCATTTATTCATTAAGAGCTACAGCGACTAAATGATACTAGATTCAGATTCAAATTCATTTATTACTAGATGCACGAGTCGATTTTTATGCAACTCATGCCAAAATTGGTCTGTGGATGGATGACAATTTTAACATATCGAGATTTCTCTGTGTCTCGCCAAGTGGTAACGTGTTACTCAGCTACTGGGTTGTGGAGGTTAGATAGACAGGCGGTCCATGTAAAATATTGTTGCTCAGTTGTATCTGTTTACACTAGAAGTTGACAACGACATAGTTGTGAAAAGGCTCAGCAGATGACGATGGATTATAGTCCGCAGTCCCGCGTCTACGGTTGCCGTAGATGGGCACGTGATCCCCGACACCCGGAGCGTCTCCCATGGCTGCTGGGGCGTGATGAAGTAAGTTGTCTCTCCCTCATGCGTTCAGCCACCTCCTTCGCTAGCATGAATGCTTCGGAAGGAGATGACTGCATCCCATTCCCCCTCACACCGCACCATGGCCTGAACCAAGGCCGGACGCGAGAGGTCGCCGCCACCAATCGCCTCTACGAGGACACGTACGACCTAGTACATTAATGTGTCATGAGAGCTGCAAAAGACGAGTGGCGGAGTATTGTGAGACGGGTCTGAGAAGAGTGGAATGATGCATAGTAACTTCTATCCGTGGCTTTACTTACGAAGTCCTTTCACGAGTCCTTAGAAAACCTTGCCAAAGTTTAACCACAATCTGGGCGATGGGTACGGTACGATACGAACGGGTATAGGACAGACATACAAACATTGATTTCTATTTATAAAGTGAAGATGCACTAAATAAATGATTACCTTTCTTATCCACATTTTGCAATCCAAGTCGTATCGTTTGTTGCATTACGGGAAGGAAACCGAGTCAACTTAGAGTATTATTAACATTTAATGTAACCGGAGCTAAGTACCGTTGAACATGACTTTGGTGCTTCGCCTCGATGCAGTACTTACCTATTCACAGTATTTACGAGAATCAAATACGTTAGGTTAGGTTAGTAGTATACCGAATATCACTGAATGTTAGACCAAGACGGTGTTTACTTATGGTAAAGATTTTCCTATAAATTTAAACATATTTGGTTCTGTTAGCACAGGGGTCCACCCGCATGTGATTAGTATTTTCCCCGAAGTAACTATCATCTTCTTAGTCATCAATCAGGAACAGTTTAAGTGACAAGTTCTGTTATATGTGCCATTCTTGCCAGAGTACAGTTCGACAAAATCTAAATCATACATTCTCATTTTAGAAACCAGAACAAAAATAGAATACAAATACACATTAACTGAACAGACTCTTTATTATATCTCTCAATTATACTCTTCTGCTTCAAAGGCGTGCCCAGTCATATCAACATCAAAATTATTTATTTGTTCAATTAATAAGGTACAGAAAGTTCTTACACAATTAACATACAATCTCTTATTTAGCTTCTAATATCGGCGTGAAACCATCTGCATTAACGTATACTAAGTTATTTCAGCCACATTGCATGGAGACAGCCAGATAACCTAGATAAGCCGGTTGTTGTTGGCAAGTTGGATGGAAGGAGACTCAACGTGGCCCAAGGCCCATTACCAACCCACTCGTCTGACTTCATGAAGGAGGTCTTGGGGCTGAATCTGATGATTGTGCTCAGGCAAGCTGACGACATGGTGGCGTGGAGGCATCTCGTCAGATCTTTCACCAAGGGTTCCAGGATAGACACGACCTGTGAAGCCAAGAATGAAGGCGTGAAAAAATAGTGTACAGGAATATTGGGGTCTTCAGTAGCCATGATAATGATTGCTACGCAATTGATGACGTTGTCGGATTTATTGACATTATTACTGCTGTATCCAATTAAACCAATATAGCAGTAATTAGCTTCAGGAGATTATATTAAACCCGATTTTTTGGATTAGCTTTGCATATCTAAGTAGGGTGAGATTTCTCGCGTTTTGATTCAAGACCGACATGTTCTTAGTAAGTATGTCATAGTAGGTAACATCATTTATTTATTCACATGACCATTCACAAAATACGTTAATGTTCACACAGTTAGTCTATAAGCTATTTTTTAAAATTTGTTTTATTACAAAAGTAAGTTAAATTTTATTTACATAAATAAAATAATTTCTCCTGTTCTGGGTGAAGCGGGAGTCAGACTTTTACAGCGTAAAGACCGACTATGTTCCTTCAGTGGTCCTGACGTCCAAGGCTACGATATGTCCTTAGAATATTCCCGCGGCCACGGTATGCAATAACCCTATCGGGCCCCGTCAATGCTGCTGACTGCTCTTTGAGGCGCGCGCGGAACACGACGCGCTCCCGACCCGTGAGTTACCCCTGCTCACCGTCCGCAAGCGCGAGCCTACGATGGCAAGAGTTCGGCTCGCAATCCCTGACGCCTTCCACCACCACACCTTCCACGGCTGCTATGGAGTGAGGAAGAGAGGTAACAATGGCATTTACTGCTGAACTAGGTTTTGGGGCCTGTGTTTCTGTGTGCATCGTCTCAGAACCAAAGCTGGGTGTACAGAAATACATGGAGCAAACAAATAATTATGTATATGGCAATATGGAGCATTGAACTTAGTTTAAATGTTCAATGATTTTAAACAACAATAAAGGAAATGAAATCAAAAGTGTGAAGGGTTGCTTAGATAAGTTTTATTTTTAGTGAAACTATCCATCCATTACCTGTATAATAAAGGCGAAAGAAACAATATCTGTAGATCTGTTTGAATAATATAATGAAATTAATAAAGTTACATGTAAGGGGAGCCCCCATTAATTATTTATTTATTTTTTAACATAAATCGCAAAGCAGTTTACAGAATACATCTACGTATCAAGTTACAACTATGTAGTCTTAATAGTTTCGGAACGAAGTGGTTGTGAGATACGGATGGTCAAACAGACAGACAAATAGACAGACGACAGACACACTCATGTGTGTCTGTAAGGGCACGGAACCCTAAAAATAGAAAGAAAAACTTTACGAGTTCAACGTTTTATAATAAAAAAGTTGATCTCTGTCAATGAGTTTTTTTTTTCATCCTTTCAATAACAGGTGGCTATAATATTTCCATAAATAGGTTTCCTGTTACGATCAATTTATTTAAATAAAATATCTGATACCCGAGTAATATAGACTATACAAGAAAACAGAACACATAATTTTAGGGTGCTGTCTTGTAGATCTTAGACCTACAAGACAGCACCCTAAAATTATGTAGGTAGTACATCAATGCTCTGTTTTCTATGTCTTCAATTTCTACCTGCATTAATCAGGCTCTCAATAAAACAACATTCATTTGTTTCAGTCTTACTCTGACCCGCTGGTTGGAGAGATGAACTACTCCGACTGATCTGAGTCGCTGAAACTTAAGGTCGTAGCACACATATCAAATCGGAAAGGGATCGTCACCGTATCAACTCGAGCCGTTCAGTATTATTTGTATGAAACTCCCTACTACAACGCACACTAATCGGAATCGTAACGTAATCGCCTCGCCTCGGGACAAGCTCGCGAACCGCAATGCGGTGCGCTTACGGTTCTCCGTACCCTAGCTTATGGCTCTCCGTACCCTAGCTTACGGCTCTCAGTACCCTAGCTTACGGCTCTCCGCACCCTAGCTTACGTCTCTTCGTCCACGCCCCTCCCGCGGTCTGCATTGCCTAACGTGCTTCCATTGGCTGTCATTCACAAGGCAGCTTCCAGTCGTGCCGTCTAGCTGTCAACCAGCGGTCGGCGAGCCGTAAGCGCGGCGTCGCCTAGCTGTAACCGAGTCGACGTGCCGGAGCTTCTGATCCGCTTACGTTACGTAGTTACGTTACGTGGACGCCTGTTTGACGCCAAGGGGAAAGGCGAGGCAGTGACGATCCGCTCCTGAGTTGTTATGTGTGCCGTTACCCTTACACGTACACGTAACAATCTCACCACGTTTCTTTACCTCAACAGTTCCCTAGGTGTCTTTAATACCTGCTGGGGTTGCAGGAATCTTCTAAAGAGATATCGCGGCCCAACGCCGGCAACAATGGAACTAAAGGAACAAGGTCGGGTTATTAGTCAGTAGAAGTCTGAGACTTCCTCCTGCTCCACCCACAGCGGGAAAACTCATTCAAAGATTTTCCCTTCGTAAAAAACCCAAATTTGATTGATATGGAATCAAAAAAAATTAAACATACAAGTATTTTTATGTAGCAAATTGCACTACGATTTTAGGGAAATCACTATTTGAAGTTTGCTTGATAAATTACTTTAAACATGTCCAAACATACACCACAATCTGAGCAAAGTTAGTTTAATTTTATTTGACAGGCCCGTTGGTATAGTGGTCAGTGGTCCTGACTGCTATGCGCAAGGTCGTGGGTTCGATTCCCACCTAGGACAAATGTTTGTGTGATGAGCACGGTCATTTGTTCTTTGTCTGGGTGTAATTTATCTATAATATGTATGTATTTAGAAATATATATATATGTTTATCAGTTGTCTAGTATCCATATCACAAGCTCTGCTTAGTTTGGGACTAGATGGCGTTGTGTGAAAAAGTTGTGGAATATTATTATTATTTCCTTTATTTCATATACCTCTCAAAAATTACATTTTTAAATATTTTTCTATAAAAAAGTGACAATAAAAAAAACATTTAAAAATACAAAAAATGGCAGTCCACTGGTATCGGGAGCGGGGTCCAAGCTACCGGTGGTTAGGTCTCCAGAGAAAGGAACCTCCTCACAATACGAGCTGTATCGAGGAGAACTGCCTTCTGTATCAGGCCCTTTATCCAGCTGTGCAAAGCCAGCTTCGACAGATGGTCGTCGAAGCTTTTAGCTATCAGCCCATTGACTGATATGACAATCGGCACAACGACAGCCGAGTCCACATCCCACATGTCAACAACCTCATGAGCTAAGTCGAGATACTTAATGTGTTTCTCTTTCTCAGCTTTCACGAGATTCTCGTCATGTGGGATGGTAACATCGATTTTCATTGCGCGGCGCACTAATCGGTCTATCACCACTATATCAGGCTTATTGGCAACAATAGTCCTATCAGTGATGATAGACCGATCCCAGTACAATGTGACATGGTCATTTTCGAGAACTGGGTCGGGCACATACTTGTAATACGGTACCTCAGAATCGACAAGTTTGTATTTCAAAGCAAGTTGCTGATGGATAATTCTGGCTACTTGATTGTGTCTATGCAAGTACTCGCCGTTAGCTAGACGTGAACAACCGGAGACAATATGTCTGATGGACTCACCAGGACGATAGCATGCCCGGCATATGTCAATCGTCCCGTCCTTCATAATATGCCTCCGGTAATTATTCGTCAAGATAACTTCGTCCATAATTGCACAGACAAAACCTTCAGTTTCTCCGAAGAGATCCCCGAAGCGTAGCCAGGCAACGGAAGCTGTCAAATCTACATCGGACCCATAAAGAGCCCGATAGTAGCGACCATGAAGTTCCTTGCTTTTCCATACCTCCTTGCGGTCATCTGGGGTAAGTATAACAGGTTTGTGCCAGTTCTCTTTAGCCATGGTCAGCGGGGTGAGTCCCTTGTCCACTGCAATCACATCTCGGTGCATACCCACGTCGGCTTTAAGGAAATATTCCCTGAGACTGCAAATCTCGCGGTTGTGGAGAGTTTTGACATTTAAAAAGCCTCGACCTCCACATTTCCGCGGGATGTACAGTCTCATCACCGATGATCGTGGGTGATGCATCCGATTTGCGGTTAGCAGTGTACGGACCCTCCTATCCAGGGTGTCCAGTTCGGTTTGAGTCCATTTGAGTATGCCGAAAGAATACATCAACACCGGCATGACCCAACCGTTGAAAGCGCGCACCTTATTTCCTCCCGACAAAAGGCTGTTTAATACCTTTGTCAGGCGCCCAAAGAAGCGCTCCCTCAGCGATTGCTTCATGTCAGCAACATTAATGCCCAAAGCTTCCGACATACCCAAATACTTATAAGTTTCAGTTAAGCAGAGAGATCTAAGGTGTATGGAATCTGAAAGTTCAATTCCCTCAGATTCCATAATCTCTCCTCGTTTTACATGCATGATTGCACATTTGTCCACACCAAATTCCATCTTGATGGCGCTACTGAAAGTTTCAGTTACCTTCAGTAGTTCCATCAGTTGCAAGTTGTTGGGGGCAAAAAGTTTCAAATCATCCATGTAAAGGAGGTGGGATATACTTTGACCTCCTCTTCTCAACCGATAGCCCAGGCCTGACTCCTCTAGCATTGTACTTAGAGGATTCAGGGCCAAGCAAAACCAAAGTGGACTCAAACTGTCGCCCTGAAATATTCCCCGTCTGATCCATATAGGCTCATCGTTTCCTCGAATCGGTCGACATCCTGGATAGCAAAGTACCGTCTTCCATTGCCTCATACATGACTCAAGGAACGTGCGTAGAGTTGGATGTATTTTGTAAAGCTCTAGCACCTTGATGAGCCAGGTATGAGGAACAGAATCAAAGGCTTTTTTGTAGTCTATCCAGCATGTCGATAGATCTTTTCGGGATCGACGAGCCTGTTGGCTAATGGCCATGTCAATGAGGAGTAGCTCCTTAGTGCCACGGGACCCTTTCCTACATCCATTTTGAGAAGCGGACATAATTGAGTTGCACTCAATGTGCATATTTATTTTCACTCTCAGAATGGACGTAAGAACCTTATAGACCGTAGACAGACAGGTAATCGGTCTATAGTTTTTGGGTTCCGTGGGACTACCACTCTTATGAAGCAGGTGGGTACAGCCTGTCGTTAAAAACTCTGGTAGAGACTCAGTCTCTAAGGATGCCTGGAATTGAGAAGCCAAAAGCGCGTGTGAGCTGCTATACCATTTGAGCCAGAAGTTGTGCAGTCCATCCGGTCCTGGAGACTTCCAGTTTGGTAACGGATGAACTGGTTTGGCTATATCAGAAGTATTAATGATTATTTTATCCATTTGTGGTATAGCTTCACACACGCGTTCAACTTCACGCATCCAGTCACCCTCAACATGACAGACGGGTACCGACCAGATGTTGCGCCAGAATAAATTCGTGGCGGTATCATCCGGGCGGCACACGTCAGTCACATTTTGATTGGGTCGCTCCCAAGCTCTGTATACCCACCTCTCATCGCTCTGGAACATGCGATTCTGTGAGTACCGTTCAACCCGCCGCTTAAACCGTCAGATACGGCTTGCCCATGCATAAATTTTCTGCTTAAGGAAGTCAATGCGCTCCGTAATGTGGGGTGCGTATTCTCGAGGGCTGATTCCAGTCCCCGAGAAAGCCCGCCGTACAAAACGCATTACACGTGGACGTGCATTGCCTTCCTTGAAGCAGTATAGTTTGCCGATGAGTGCTCTGGTCTCATCGATACTCCTCTCGATCCTATACTGCCAGACTGGTACAGCAGGTTTTGGTCGAATAGCTTCGTCGTTATTAGGAAATTTGACGTTAGCTAAGCGACACGCCGCAACAGCCCCGCAATATAGGATTGAATGCGTATCAACAAGGTTTTCGCTGCTCTCAAAAATGTTCTCAAGCAGCGAATCCAAAGCACACACCAACGCCCTATTTTTTTTATGCATAGGTAACCGTGGTAACCGGGGTCTAAGTTCAGGCGGAACTGATCTATACTTGCGAAGCGCATCCTCCAGTGCGCTCCTCAGTCGATCGTTGCATTGGCTACTTACCGTGACAACCCTATCATCTAGCTCATTATTATGACTATTGAGCCGCGGTATCATTGCGCCACTAGCGGGCGCTTGTACCACGGCATGTGTCGGGGTCGAGATGATATGGTTGCTCAGTACCTCTGAGCGCAGCCTATCAAGTGTTGCATCATCCAGCCTGTGGCTACGCTGGATGACCCGCACCTGATCCGACAATCGTTGGGCCGAGACGTTGACAGCTGGTTCTAGGTCCTGAAACAGAGACAGCATCCTGACACGGTACGCAGTGAGGTTAGTTCCCCCCTCTGTAGACCCATAATATGCGCGCATGACGTTTTCGTTTATGGACTGAGTCCATCTCATGCGCTGCACACCACCGGCAGCGGGAACCCGACTCGGAGCCAGTTGGCTCCTAAGCCCCAAGCTGTTCGGTGGCCGGCCTCTCCCCTGCCGACGCACAGGTGTTGGCGACGTCGGCGGAGAGAAATACTCGTCGCTCGAGCTCGACGCGGATGCAGCCGCCGGTGACGTTGGTAATCCTAAATCCGGTGGCGAGGCGGAGCTGAGCGACGGGTCCGGGGGTGGTGGGCGTGCACGTCGCGAAGCTGCTCTAGTAAGCATCATCAAGTTTTGTTTATTATCATCGTTATTTCTTGCATTTTTTAGTGATTGGTGTCATTGACAGACCACTTGACAGTTGTCGATGGATTATATATTATCTTCATTTTCGTTTTATTATCGGTTGCTTTTTAGATTTATGTTATTTATCTTGGTTAAATCTGTCCTCTTTTCGTAAATATTGAGAAATTATATAATTATTATTCCATTTATTAAATCTATGTACATATAAATTACATTTTTAAATATTAATATAAAAAATAAAAACATTTAAAAATATAAAAAATAGTAGCCCACCGGTACCGGGAACAGGGTCCAAGCTACCGGTGGTCAGGGCTCCATAGAGAGGAACCTCCTCACAATACGCGCCGTTTCCAGGAGTACTGCTTTCTGTATCAAGCCCTTGATCCAGCTGCCCAACGAGAGCCTCCTTAGATGTTGGTCGAGGCTCTTGGCTATTATACCATTGGCTGAGACGACTATCGGCACAATGATTGCTGTCTCCACATCCCACATGTCGACAACCTCGCGCGCCAGGTCAAGATACTTATTTTTTTTATCTATCTCAGCTTTCACGAGGTTCTCGTCATGGGGGACTGCTATATCAACAATCATTGTGCGACGCTCTAATCGGTCTATCACCACTATGTCAGGCTTATTGGCAACAATAGTCCTGTCAGTGATGATAGACCGATCCCAGTACAGTGTAATATTGCCATTTTCGAGAACTGGGTCGGGCACATACCTATAGTATGGTACTTCTGATTCCACAAGATTGTATTTAAGTGCAAGTTGCTGGTGAATAATCCTGGCTACGAGGTTGTGTCTATGCAAATATTCTCCGTTAGCCAGGCGAGAACAACCGGAAATAATGTGACGAATGGATTCTCCCGGTTTGTGACATGCCCGACATGTGTCTACCGTACCATCCTTCACAATATATTTCCGATAGTTATTCGTCATCATAACTTCGTCCATAATCGCACAGACAAAACCTTCGGTTTCCCCGAAGAGGTCACCAAAACGTAGCCAGGCTACGGACGCTAATAAATCTACTTCAGACCCATGAAGGGCTTGGTAATAGCGTCCGTGAAGCTCCTTGCTCTTCCATACTTCTCTGCGGTCATTAGTATCTAATACTACAGGTTTGCGCCAATTCTCGTTACCTAAGGAGAGCGGCGTGAGGCCTTTATCCACCGCTACCACATCCCGATGCATACCCACGTCGGTTTCTAGGAAATATTCCCTAAGGCTGCATACCTCGCGGTTGTGCAGGGTCTTTGCATTTAAAAAGCCACGACCCCCGCACTTCCGCGGGATATACAGCCTCATCACCGATGAACGTCGGTGATGCATCCGATTTGCAGTCAGCGTTGTGCGGACCCGCCTGTCCAAGGCGTCAAGTTCAGTCTGAGTCCATTTGAGTATGCCAAAAGAATACATCAATACTGGCATAACCCAACCATTGAAGGCACGCACCTTGTTTCCGCCTGATAGAAGACTATTCAGTACTTTATTCAGGCGGCCAAAGAAGCGTTCCTTCAATGACTGTTTAACATAAGCAGCATTGATGCCTAGCGCTTCTGAAATACCCAAATACTTGTAAGTTTCAGTTGATCCGAGGGATCTTAGGTGTATGGAATCCGAGAGTTGAGTTCTCACGGATTCCATAATCTCCCCTCGCTTTACATGCATAACTGCACACTTGTCCACCCCAAATTCCATCCCGATGGCGCTACTGAAAGTTTCTGTTACCTTCAGTAGCTCCATCAGTTGCAGTTTGTTGGTGGCAAAGATTTTCAAATCATCCATGTAAAGCAAGTGTGATATGACCTGACCACCTCTTCTCAACTGGTAGCCTAGCCCCGAACCCTCCAGCAATGTACTGAGAGGGTTGAGAGCCAGACGAAACCACAGTGGGCTCAGACTGTCGCCTTGAAATATGCCACGCTCAATCCTAATCGGTTCGCTGTTTTCCTGGATCTGTCGACATCCTGGATAGCAAAGGACCGTCTTCCATTGTCCCATACATGACTCAAGAAAATTACGTAGTATTGGGTCTATTTTATACAACTCCAACACCTTCTTGAGCCATGTATGTGGAACAGAATCATAGGCCTTCTTATAATCTATCCAACATGTCGACAGATTCTTTCGGAAACGACGAACCTGTTGGTTAATGGCAATATCAATGAGGAGAAGCTCCTTAGTACCGCGGGACCCGTTCCTACATCCATTCTGAGAAGCAGACATGATTGAATTTATACCAATATGATTATTAATTTTGGCTCTCAAAATGGAAGTATGAACTTTATAGACCGTCGGTAAGCACGTGATCGGTCTATAATTTTTAGGTTCCGCTGTACTACCTGATTTATGGAGCAGGTGGGTTATTCCTGTAGTCAGGAATTGAGGTAGCGATCCTGACTCTAAGGCAGACTGGAACTGAGATGCCAAGCGGGCGTGCGATCTTTGAAACCATTTTATCCAAAAATTGTGCAGTCCGTCTGGTCCTGGAGATTTCCAGTTGGATAACGGACGGACTGCACGGGTTACATCTTGGGGGCTGATCGTAATTGCCCCCATTTCTGGTATAAGATCGCACGTGCGCTTGATCTCACTCATCCAGTCACCCTCGGTGTGACCGACAGGAGCCGACCAGATGCTGCGCCAGAACGAACACATGGCGTCATCATCCGGTAAGCACGTATCAGTCACACCTTGGTCAGGTCGCTCCCAGGCCCTATAAACCTACCTTTCATTGCTTTGGAATGCGCGATTCTGAGTGTATCGCTCCACCCGCCGCTTATATCTACGAATTCTATTTGCCCACGCATAGACTTTCTGCTTCAGGAAGTCGATGCGCTCTGTGACGCAGGTCAGATAATCCCGAGGACTAATATCAGTCCCCGCGAACGCCCGCCTCACAAAGCGCATCACTCTAGGGCGAGTGTTGCCCTGTCTGAAGCAGATAAGTTTGCCAATGAGTGCTCTAGCCTCAGCAATACGACGCTCGATCCTGCCCTGCCAAGCTGGTACAGCTGGTCGTATAACTCTGTCAGTCTTTGGGAACTTGACATGAGCTACCCGACAAGCCGCTACAGCTGCACAGTATAGGATCGAATGAGTATCGGTGAGGTCTTCACTATTGTCAAAATAATTTGACAGCAGTGAATCTAGAGCACACACTAGCGCCCTATTTTTCTTATGCATGGGCAAACGAGGCAGACGAGGTCTAAGCTCAGGCTGTGTGGAGCGATACTCCCGTAATGCGCACTCCAAAGCACTCCTCAATCGTTCACTGCACTGGGTACTCACGGTTATAGCCTCGTCATCATCATCTTCATCGACGTGGTTGGGTTGCGGTGAGACACTGGGTTGTAGATGCACCGCGGCCAGTGGTGAAGCAGATGAGACACGGCTGCACCGTGATTCAAGGCGTAGTCTATCAAGTACGGCGTCATCCAACATACGGTTACGCTGGATTACCCGCACCTGATCCGATAGTCGTTGCGCCGAAACGTTGACATCTGGTTCAAGTACCTGGAACAGAGAGAGCATCCGACCACGGTACGCAGTCAGGTTAGTTCCCCCCTCTGTGGCCCCAAAGTATGAGCGCATGACATTTTCATTGATGGAATGTGTCCATCGCATGCGCTGCACACTTCCACCGGCAGCGGGGACCCCATCGGAGGCCGGAGGGCCTCGAAGTCCTAAGCCGGCCGGAGGGCGGCCTCTTCCTCGCCGACGCGCAGGTGGTGGTGTCGTCGGCGGCGAGAAGTACTCATCGCTCGAGCTCGACGCAACTGCAGCGGCCGGAATTTCTTGACTCACGGCTGGAGAAGGTCCCGGTGGCTGCGAGGCGGAGCTCAGCGATGATTCCGCTGGTCTTGGGCGTGTGGTTTGCTGTAACCGGGCCCGGTATCTTGTCAACATTTTTTAATTTGAGTCGTCTTGTAGAGATTTTCTTTCCAGAAGGTATATTCGGCATTTCAGCAGTGGCCTTTGCTTTTTTTTTACGGTTTTGGTTTTATTAAACATGATGCATTTGTTATATACTATTTATTTATCAAATTTTTATTCAAAAATAAAACTGAAGAAGAAAATTTTTGACAGTCGGGTTGACATCCGAGCCACAGATTATTATAATTATTATTATTATTATTATTATTTACGACTATCTGTGCCCATGACTTCGTTCGTTCGGTTTTTCTCGTTTACATCCCGATCCCGGAATTCCGAGATAAAAAGTAACCTGGAAAAACAGAAAGACAAACAAAGCTGTACAAAGATTTTTGTGTGTTGGTATCGTGTAAGTTATATAATTACTTGAGAAAACACAGTTCATTTGACAAATGACAGACACAAAAAAGACAGAGAGACACTAAAAAAAATATGGGTATAGAAATATAGGAAATGGTATCATACATTTATACAGTTCTTGTGGATCGCGCGTAGAGTGCAGACGCGTAACGGATATCTAAATCTAAGTTAGTTAAATTAAATACTGGACGGCTAAGTTATACGTGTGCGGTTAAGTGAGTGAGGAATACATTGTGATACATCTATCAGTGCCAAGAACAGAGCGCGGCGCGTGCCGCCCGCTCGGCATGGAGCGCACACCACCTGGAAGTGGAAATTACTATGCATCGGAACCAAATGTCGCGGATTTGGAGGACATGCAGATACCGTTAGGTTCTTGGGTTAACGAAAGACAGTCTAAAAAACGAATAGCTATGGACCCAGATAGTGATTCGCCAGGAGCACGTGAAATTATAAGAACCAAAACTGCCTGCTGTTCAGCCAGTAACTTGAGCGAAACAATTAACGCCTTTCGAGAGGAAATGAAAGCTATGCATTGTCTTCTTACCACCATGAAAGAGGAGCAAAGCTCACTTTTCGTACGCATGCAGACGGACATATCCGAAATCAAAACCGAAATGGCAGAAATTAAGAAAAATAATAAAGATACAGAGAAATCGCTTTACGAGTTAAACTCAAACTGTGAAGAGTTACACAAACAACAGACCGAATTCTCAGAAAAAATAAAAAAACAAGATAACCAAATAAAGGACCTGTACCAAAATAAAATATATGCAGAAAAATGTAACAAGGCATTGGAGGAGCGTATTATGATGTTGGAACAAAAAGAATTGAACAGGAATATTGAACTAGTACATGTACAAAAACAGGATGGAGAGAATGTTCTGGAAATTGTGTCAAAGATTGCAGAGAAGTTACAACTAAACCCTGAAGATATTGAAAAAGCCTGGAGGGTACCTACGAGAGGAGTCGATGGTAAATACCCACGGCCAATAATTGTTACACTACGCACAAGAGCGGCACGGACAGGCTGGTTGAAAACTCGCAAGGAATCCAAAATAACAAATGACACTATTTATCAAAACAAAGATCATTCACCAATATATGTTAATGAACATCTAACACGTCAAATGCGTAACTTGTTCTGGGCTGCTAAAACTAAGTTAAAGGAATCGTACAAGTATATATGGATTCAAAATTCTAAAATCTTGATAAAGAAGGACGACGCTGATAAAACAGTACATCAAATACGTTTCGAAAACGATATTCAGAATTACCTTGCAGAAAATAAAGAGTAGTCCCATACATTTTATAACTTCCACCCACTAAAAAAAAAAAAAACCGAAAGTACCTATTTTTTCTCTTTTTTAAATTATAGTCACAGTACAAAACTTTGACCATAAAATAAAATAATAAAAATGAACATTGAGTCAGATATGACAGATATAGAGTATACAAAATATATAGCTAGATGAATGGCACGAACACGTAAACAAACGACCAACCTCACTCCAAGTTATACACATAAATGTATGCTCATTAAGAAAACATTTTAATGAACTGATCGTCCTAATTAACAAATGCATACACAGACTGGATTTAGTTTGTTTATCGGAAATAAATATTAAGGAAGAAGAGACAAGATTATACGAGATCAGTGGATTTAGTATGCATGTTTTGACAAGAGAAGACAGGAGAGGCGGAGGAATATTAGTGTACGTCAACGACAGAATACAGTTTAATCCAGTAAGATCCGGTATCACAGCGACCTATGAGTTTGTGCATGGTCAGCTTATCATTAATAAATACACCACGGATATTATAGTTGTCTATAGACCACCAAGCACAAATAAAAATAACTTTGTTACGGATTTTAAAAGCTATCTCCAAAATATACCAAACCGAAATAACATTATTGTGGTCGGCGACTGTAACATAAACATACTACCTACAAAATAACATGGACTCGAGTGCCATTAGGTACTTGAACGCGCTATCGGAGAGAAGATTACAATGTGGCATATAAGACGTAACACGGGACGTCGTCACGGGCGAGCGAAATGTGACGTCGTGCCTCGACCATATATTTGTGCGGACTGAGAAGGCAAGCGTTGTGGAAGCGTACACCGTAACAACTAGGATTGCGGACCACTTCCTAACAGGTTTATCAGCTGATTTTAACATAAAAAAATGTACACAATTGAACACAATGACCGTTCAAAACAAATTAGTAATTAACAAATTGCGTAGTGTTGACTGGCAACAACTAATGAACACTCAGGATCCCATTGTATTATATGATAGTATATTTAGGATTTTTAGCGACATTTATGAGTCTTCTAAACAACTATCAACGCTTAAAAAACGTGACTGTCAAGCTTGGGTTAATAATACATTACAAAATATGATTAGACACAAAGACGACTTATTCAGGCGCTGGAAAATGGATCCCAGAAATAACAATTTAAGATTACAATACACGAAATATAGAAATAAAACACAAAAACTGATAAATGTGGCTAAAAATTTGTATAGACGTGAAGAAATAAAAAACTGTAAGGGAGACATGCGTAACATATGGGGCAATATTAATAATTGGCGCGGTAGAAGCAAAGTAACAGTAGATAGCATTATAGAGAGATATTTACATAAAAAAGAATGTTTGCACACTATTTGTAACAATTTTTGTAACACATTTACAACGGAAATAGACAATATTAAGCATAAATGTGACAAGAATTTTTTAAACCGATGTGATTATGTTAAACCATGTAATGTTTCTTTTAGATTTAATTATGCAACGCCCACCCAGATCTCTAGAATAATAGACTCACTGGACTGCAATAAGTCGCCGGGTTCAGATGGTATTCGGGTACAAGATTTAAAGATAATTAAAAATGTCATAAGTACTGTAATAGCGCACTTTATAAACTTATGTATAAAACAAAGTAAATACCCCCATAGATTAAAGGAATCAATAATAAGACCAATTTATAAACAAGGTTCACATCTAGATTATACAAATTACCGACCAATAGCCATATTGAATACAATTAATAAGATAACAGAAAAATTTATAATCAAACAAATATCTATTTATTTAGACAAAAATGATATAATTTCCGATATTCAACATGGTTTCAGACCTAACAGAACAGCAACGGCGCTAGCAAGATTTACAGACGATGTAAATAATTATCTGAATGATAAAAACTTAGTAGTAGTCGTATTTATAGACTTTAAAAAAGCTTTTGATACTCTGGACCACGGCGGCTTGTTGCGGGCTATGGACGAGTGTGGGATGAGTGGACCAATCAATAGATGTTTCGCTCAATATTTACAGCAAAGAACAATCAAAGTTCGAGTATCTAATGCTGAGAGTACTGAGGGCGTTGTGAAGTATGGTGTTCCAACCGGATCTGTATATGGGCCTGTTGGTTATATTATACATGTAAACAGCATGTGTAATGTAATACAAAAATGCAAAACGTATATGTATGCTGACGATACATGACTCCTGTTCAGTGGTAAAGACCAAACCTCCATACAAGAAGCGATACAATGTGACTTGGATAATATAATTAAATGGGCACATGACAATGTTATTATAATAAATATAAGCAAAACCAAATGTATGGTAATAAACTCCCCATATTTACGCAACAAATGCATCGCATTGAACATAAAGGGTCATAGTTATGAATGTTTACACAGTGAAAAGTCTAGGTGTATGTGTACTAATTTAGAACAGGTCGAGACATACAGGTACTTAGGACTGACCATTGACACTAAATTTGCTTGGAACATACATGTAGATACAGTTTGTAAGAAACTACGCTCAGTTCTGGGTAAGTTATATACCTTGAAGCCTGTAGTCACGAGAGGGATACTGTATTCGTTGTACTATGCACTCGCCGACTCGATCATTAGTTATGGGTTGTGTGGTTATGGACTCACCTTCAAATCATATCTAGATAGAATTAAATTACTACAAATTCGATTTCTTAAACTTCTTGTAAGCAATAAAACTAAACAAAGTACAAATAAGCAGTATGAAAAATTATTTAATAAATGTAACGTATTACCGATTAATATGAAAGTTAAATTAGGAATAATTATTGAACAATATAATGTGAAAACTCATAAAAAAGTAAGAGTATATAACTATCCAACCCGACAATCAAGGAAAAAGCAGTTGCACGTCCCAAAAGCAAATAATTACTACGGTAAGCGCACTAGACGATGGATTGCGCCCACACTCATTAATGAGCTACCTGAGGGACTAATGGATCGAATTAAAAATAAAAATCATCTCAAAAATGTACTCAGGAAGCACTATTTATCTATGTGTCCATAGCTGCTGTTATCAGTCGACTGGTGAGCTTGCCGAGGTATTTATTATGTATACCAAACGATATTTTCTTATATTTTATAATATTCTATGTAATTAATAGTATTTTGCTGAATTATAATAATTATATAAGTTTTATTTTAATTAGGATTAGTTTATAACCTTTTTTTACAATGTATAATGCATGCGAATTCACGAGAACGTACTGCCGACAAACTGCTTAGCAGTTTGGCAGATGTTATGTTAAGGTTAAGTTAAGATGAAATGTGATTAAATAAATATTTAAAAAAAAAAAAAAAAAATCTGTGTTTTTTGTTCACAATCTTACAACTGCAACACATCTTACACCAATTTGTTACTCCGTCTACACCGTACGTTCTGCCACCACCATCACGATGCAAATTGGACACAAAGGATTTACATACAGATTAGTTTCGAGTGTAAGATCCAATAATGAAACTATCGCTGCGACTGCTACAGGGACTGTTGTTGCTAATTTGTTACATGATGGGCCTGCAGGGACCGATGCAATAGCGGACTGATTGTGTATACAGTAGAATCTCACTAATCTGGCACTTCACTGGCCCGATACGTCGAATAATCCGGCACTTGTCTGCTCGTGTCTCTTGGTATTAAAATCATATGATCGATTAATACAAATATATTCCCTTTATGAAAGCCTTTGTTTATTACGAACTAATCAATACATTCCAGTAATCGGAACATTCCAATGATCCGCCATCCATCAGTTTTTAATAGTTTTGACTATTGAGATTTTACTGTATTGTTAAATACACTAGTAGGCTTAAGAAACTTTGTACATATCATGAAGAGACAATTTTATAAATTTTTAATGCTTTTTTAACGTCAACTGTAGTCAAAATTTTGCGATTAATTTGCATTTTTTTCCACACACGTAAACCCGAACTCCAGAAACTGTGCGTTTATAAGGAACAAATAGCTAATTATAATAATCAGTGTTATTGTTACGTCATATAAGTAAATTTTTTTATGAGTTGTTTTTTTTTCAGAGATTAGGTAATCTCTGTAAAAACAAAACATAAAAAATACTAACTAGCTTTTGGCCACTGCTGGGGATTAGCCTCTCTTGTCTTGGGGCAATCCCCACGTTTCTATCTTACTCCTATCCAGATAAAACCATTCATATCAGCTTCTGTTTACTTCGCCAATCACCAAACAAAATATACGAATAGGTACATAAAAACAAATCGTATCATATAAAATTGCCTAACCTTCTCCCAACTATGATGGATTCGGCTTTCAGTCCAACTGAAACCACAGACGGACACAAATCTTAAATTAGTTAGTAAGTAACTAAAAACACTTAATAGGACTCAGTCATTTTGAAATCAAAGATGGATATTTTAATTTGATTTATATATATTTACATAAATATTGCCCCCATTGTCATAATTACAATAAGTCAAAAAATGAAATGTAGGGAAATCGCACTTTTGTTTTGAAATGTTTAAATTGGTGTATCTTGATAATTATAGCAGATAGCTTAAATATTTAAACGGATAACAAACGATACATGTTTGTAAATTAGTCTTAAATATAATTTATTTGTTAAATATTGGTGGTTTTTTTTTATCTAATGAATTGTATCTGTAATTACCACTTCTATCAGCCCAACTAACACTTTCTTAAGCGTATTTACAGTAAGTCGGTAAGATACTGTAATTACATTGTTACAGTAAGTATATCTGCTCACTCACTTGATATATATCAAGTGGCTTACGGATTGGTTTTATTTTTTGTGAATTACACAAGTTATAAATAGAGTAACTATAGTTACTGTGAAAATGAGTAGCTAAAACGCCATATTTAAATAATGTCAATCTACTGGAACATTAGTTACTGTAAATATGATAGTGAAAATATGAAATATAAATATATATAACTCAAAGGTGACTGTCTGACTGACTGACATAGTGATCTATCAACGCACAGCCCAAACCACTGGACGGATCGGGCTGAAATTTGGCAAGCAGGTAGATGTTATGACGTAGGCATCCGCTAAGAAAGGACTGTGCGAAATTCCCACGGAATCGGGATTTACATGGGAAAAACTTTCCACGTGGGCGAAGCCGCTGGCACAAGCTAGTAAAACATAATTTTAATACAGTAAGTCTACTTACTGTTATTATTATAATGAACGATTGAGTCTTCTCAACATTTGCTGTGATTGTGCTTATCGTAACTTTGTTAATAATTTAGGTATAAAAATAAAGAAAAAATTTCCTTATAGGGCTTGATTTAGGGCACGCCGCAATTGCGGTGGTAAGACTTCTCTTTGAGGAGTGGCTAGATCGGCGTCACGGCGTCCTGACCTATCGTATGATGCTGGTCCTCACCGGACACGGAAGTTTCGGGAGGTACCTGTGTCTGATGGGGAAGGAAGAAACGCCTGCGTGTCACCACTGCGAGGATCGCCCTGAGGACACAGTAGAGCATACGGTACAAGACTGCCCCGCTTGGGCAGAGCACCGACTTGTCCTCACGGCGGCGATAGGCGGAGACCTCTCGCGCCCGGCACTGGTCGAGGCCATGCTGCGGGCCGAGACGGAGTGGGAAGCGGTCGCCTCCTTCTGCGAAGCAGTCATGCTATCGAAGGAGGAGGCGGGCCGCGTGAGGGAGAGGATGGCGTCCTCCCTCCAGCCCAGTCGCAGTGGTAGACGCCCACGGCGTAAAGGATTACAGTAATGTAAAAAAAGTCATAACACCAGTAACACGACTTACTGTAATTATGACATCGGGGGGCAGAATACGCCCTAAACATTTTGGGAATACTTTCGTTGTACGTACGGTTGAGGAGTGGAATTCCCTACCAAAGTCTGTGTTTCATGATAGCTATAAAGAATAGGATGAATAGGTTACTTCTAGGTAAGCGTGCTACATCTTTAACCACATCATAACTTACCATCAGGCGAGATTATGGTTAAACACGAGCCTATTATCAAAAAAAACTTCGGAAGTCGGTGCCAAAAAAGTAAATAAAAACCAAAGACACCGACTACCGAAATTAAAGTTATTATTTCACTCTTTTTAGTTTTCCGATTTACAACATATTTCTTTTCCCGATGCAGGGCCGTTAATTGTGGAGGAGTTCTCCAGGCATTACCAAACGCCCAATGCAAGTGCCTGAGCATCCCATCTTTCCTCATATACCTCAAGACAAGAAGGTTCATGACTTTCTCGGGGACTATATACCCATGAAATACTTTTTATTGAATAGGTCGGGTGGCTATCTGTGGTCTTAACCATGAGTTCACCAAATGGTGCTTTTCGAAAGCAACTACACAAGTTACTATAAAAAATACTGAAATCGCAATAGGTGTGCCTATAATATTTGAAAAGTTCCCTCGATTTCTCTACGATCCCATCATCAGATCCGGATTTGATGGCAATGGGACCACCCATTGCCGGATCTGAAGTATACCCTCTGAAGTATACCCTTTCAAACAAAAAAAAAGGAATTTTCCAAATTGGTTTTGCTGTCTTCGAGCAATCGCTGAACATACATACATACCTACATAAAAAAATATATACACGCGACGAATAGAGAACCTCCTCCTTTTTGGAAGTCGGTTAAAAAGAAAATACGTGTTTATACTTATAATTAATATGAAGGTATAGACAGAATGCATTAACATGTGAATAAGACTGAAAATGTCAGTAGGTATATATAAACTATAGAATCTAAATATCGCTAATTCATTCCACGAGCATTTTGCGTGTCTTTAACTGATACAATCTTAGAGTAATTAGCACTGATTGTAAAAACCTTCATTAGATTTAACTATTATCCCTGATTGCGCTATCTAAACTATTATAATCTGTTTAAAATCTTAGTGTCTTTACTAATTGATTGTCTATTCAGTTTTAGTTCACAATTCATTTGATGAAAACTATTGAAATACCTATTTCCTGGTAACTATTTTCTTTATTTGAGAAGAAATCATATTTCAGTATTAAGTTAGGACCATTTTTCCCGTTCTGGGTGAAGTGGGAGGGTGTGTCAGACTTCTACTGACTAAAAACCCATCTTGTTTCTTCAGCTGCCCTTAAGTTCCGGGGCCGCGGTATCTTGTAAGTACATTTCCGCAACTCCGGCAGATATTGCTGGCCCCTGTGCTTTAACAATTGTAACGGCAAACGATACCGATAATGTCATCATAATTACGTTGTGAAATGAAATGAAATATTTATTTTGTAAATCCATACTAATATTATAAATGCGAAAGTAACTCTGTCTGTCTGTATGTTACCTTTTCACGCCTAAACCGCTAAACAGATTTAGATGAAATTTGGCATGGGAATAGTTTAGGACCCTAGGAAGGACATAGGATTGTTTTTATCCGGGAATTCCCACGGGATCGGGAATTACGCGGAAAAAAACCTCTCAAAAGTTAGTTGGTTATAAATAACACTTTTACACGCCATGTTTTTTTGCGTGTTAAGTTTAGTTTAGCTAGATGAGGCCGGTGTGTGAAAGGAGATTAAGAAGAGAAGAAAAGGAAAGAAGTGCTATTTAGATTGTAAGTTTCTCTCTCTCTTTCAAAGCATGATGGTTTCTAGATCCCTTGTCACGAAAGAGATCTTGTGGACTACAGTAAGGAATAGTTATCACAAATTTGCACGGCTGGCGCAGTGGTTGAGCGATTGGCTTCTGCTTTGCAAGTTGCCGGTTTGATCCTCGCACCGAAACAAATATTTAAATGGTTTACAAATAGTTGTTTGGGTGTAGGTGTTTGTAAGATTGTACTGATGATAATACAGGAAAAATATTCGTCGTGAATTCTTACCTAGTTAGGTTACTTTATGTAATTTATAGCAGCGCCACTGCTTTCAGATTGGTGAGAGAAAACATTGACATGTTTTTTTCTGGGTGGAAAATCTTCGAATGACTTCTCCCGCTCTGGGTTAAGCGGAAGGGTGTCAGACCTGTACTGACTGAAACCCTGCCCTAAAGTTCCGGAGCCGCGATATCAGGCAATGGCCCTATGAGGCCCCGGCACTGGTGCTCTTTGCGGCGTGCGTGGAACACGACGCGCCGCCTACCCGGGCCTGGTCCTTACCGGACGGTGAGCTACCCCTGCTCGCCGTCCGCAGGCCCGCGCCTGCTGTGGCCGGAGATCAGTTTGCGATCCCCGACGCCCGGGGCGTCTCCAGCGGCGGCTGGGGCGAAAGGAAGAGAGTTGCCTCTCCCTCACGCGTTTAGCCTCCTCCTTCGCTAGCATGACTGCTTCGCAGAAGGAGGCGACTGCATCCCATTCCCTCTCGCTCTGTACCATGATCTGAACCAGAGCAGGGCACACCTCGACCGTGTACTCCACCGTATCCTCCGGGAAACCAGTATGTTCTAGGACCAAAAATTCGAAGACCTCTGAAATCCACCACCCCGCATTGGGCCCACGTGATGGATTACGACCCATTCCCTCTCATGGAGAAGAGGCCTGTGTCTTCTAGATTGATGAGGAGAGTGGTATGATGAATAGTATCTTTTACTTTTGTTTTTAATTTTTTTTTTTAACCTATTGCATAGCTTTTATCGCGGACTTTGAGCGCGGCGACCGAATCAAGAAATTCCGTAACGAAAATAAACCTAACACCCCCCACTCCGACAGGCACAGCGGTGCGGCGTTGAAAGCCGTGCATCGTCTAAAGCCGGCTCTACACGTTGGTCAACACAGTGGCGAATGTAGTGGCCAATGACTATTCGCCAACGTGTAGAAGGGGTGTTTCTGCACCCAACATGCACAAACACGCCGTCTACACGTTGGCCAATACGCATTGGCTACTACATTCGCCACTGTGTTGGCCAACGTGTAGAGCCGGCTTAATGTCGTTTCAGTTCGGCAGACTTCGGCACAGTGTTTGTGTGCGTGTGCATAACTCAGTCCACGAGTGAGTTCGAGCCCGCGACTAGTTGAACCTTAACGTGTATGTATATGGTACGACTGGACAAATAAACAAAATAAATAAATAATTATAATTGCATAAGTTGATAAAAAATGTTATGCAATAGCTTTACTGTGGCAGTCCCCGAGTGCCACAGTCATTTTTAGTGTCGCTTTTTCTTTTCATTGAGTTCGTTCAAACCAAAAAGGGGATAAAGAAATTTTACTTCGCTTAAAACTATCAATCATCTAAAACAATTTCTCTGCTTCAAAATATATCTGCGTCTGAAAACTATTTACACACGATTAGTTGTAGTTGTTATGTTGAACATAGACAATCTGTGGTTGACAAAAAATATTTTGAGCGTAATATATCACTGAGTTCTGTTAGAGACATGACCATTAGCTTTGATCATGGCCAGCAATGGTTGGGAAAAGAATTATTAGAGAATTGATATCGTTTTAATTACAAACAACTCAGCTATCATGAAGTTAATAGTTGGATTGGAATTAATCTATTTGAATTAAGAGTACATTGATCCCAGAATTACGTACACAGACACCTTTAAGTCGTGTTTGGCATTCCGTGGTTTCTGTTTCTTGAAAAAAATGCAAGAAACGGGGTTTATGTTAATTATTATTTCAACAACACTATTAATAACAATCACATCTGTCGATGATCAAGGTAAAACAATGTTTGCAGCAGTGTCTTAATTGATAGGTGACCATGATATGGAGATTCACCCGTGACTGGGAAAATAATTTAAGCCTTTGGTTCTGGCTGCCTTTTGCAAATCTTTTAAAGTCGTTAGGAGTCTAACAATCTTATGCCAATCTTACCAATGCATTGCCGTCTTACACAGTTACTGAGTTTTGGAGGTCACATAGTCGCCCCGTGTTTAGTATTGGTAAGCTGCATCTTAGACTGGAATACGACTGAGATATTGTTGAAAAAACACTATTATGTTACTTTAAACAAAACAAAACGTTTTAATTAAGCGTTTTAATCTGCATTAGGTATGTATTGCGATAATCCCTTCAGCCTTTTTTTGGAGCAGATAAACTGAAGTGGATAATAACGTCTATGCCACGCGGGCGTTGACCTATCGAATAAGTGAATGCCCGCCAGATCAGATCAGATGACGTAGCAATCACTTTATAAGTATCCTGAGTATAATTGATAACAAGGAATCCTCGATCAGCTGTTAATCAGAGACTCTGTTAAAGCTTCTTAAGTAAGTCTCGGTTGGTAACCAAAAAACATCCGACTTCCGAAAAACACTGCAAAGTGATAAATAACTTTCATTTCGGAAGTCGGTGTGAAGTTTTGTATTTTCGTTTTTGGCACCGACTTCTGATATAAAAGTTATTTTTCACTTTGCAGTGTTTTTGGAAGTCGGTTTAATTTTTTGGTAAAAAGTTTTTATTTCACTCTTTTCAGTTGGTCGATTTATAATTTACCTAGTTACAAAAGCCTAAATGTCAACTACTTATAAATTTTTACAAAATATTACTTTTCCCAATGCACCCAGCATTGGGAAAAGTAATATTTTGTAAAAGTTAATTGTTAATCGTTAATTGTTAAGGAGTTCTCCTGGTACTTCAGCATCAGCTTCACTTCATGCATTGTGACGAGCATATTGTGCTTAATAACCACATTCAAGTAATCGAAGCGAAACACATGAAATACTTATTATTCCTACTTATATATTGAGTAGTTCCAGTGGCCATCTGTGGTCTTCATCATCAAGTCCACTTCACAAATGGTGCTTTTCGAATGCAACTGCACAAGTTACTATAAAAAATACTGAAATCACTATATGTGTGCCTATAATATTTGAAGAGTACCCTCGATTTCTCCAGGAACCCATCATCAGATCCTGACTTGGTGTCGATGGGACCAATTTCGAAGTATACCCTTTCAAAAAAAAAGTATTTTCCAAATCAGTTCAGCCGTCTTCGAGTAATCGGTGATCATACATAAAAAAAAATATACGCGTCGAATTGATAACCTCCTCCTTTTTTTGTCGTCGGTTGAAAATGTATTTAATTCAAAGAACATAAAATGAGCATAATGTTTCATTGAATGTCTAATTTCATAAAGAATAAGGGTTTCATATCTGGTTGAAGTCAGTGCCGCCATCCGGAGCAAACGCGGGGTGATATGATGTATTTTCTATATTATTTTTTTATAAAACAACTTGTATTTTATGTTAGTAAAAATTTAAAATCTTGAATTAAAAATTTATTCTAATATATTTTCCCGCAACATCAGTTTAATGCCAGTATCGGAAATGCCTCTGTATAAAAAAAATTGTTTATTAATATTATGCAAATAATTATAATAAGTATTACACAAACAATTCCAGAACACTAGCTTTACTCTAATGTTAATTTTATTATTTTACTGTACGCCACCGGCTCGACGTCCGTAAGTACGGCTACTGGGATCCAGCAGAATACCAGCGTCAGGCATATTTGCCTGGCACATGCTGAGCTGAACTCCCATTTGGTGCAATTTGGAGACACACACCACACCAATGTTTTGTGTTACATTTTTAAGTATGTTTTCTTTTCTTTCTCATTTATTATATTTTTGGTTGTATACGTTTGTTCTGTTCTTTTTTCTGTAATTTATGTGTTATAATTATGTTCATGTGCTTTTGTGTGTTGTATCTTCAGTTGTCCAATAAAAGTTTTATCTATCTATCTATCTACATTTTTAGAATTGTATCATTACCTCCGGAGATTACCCCCTGTATACAAACTTACAAACAAACACCTCTTTATAATATTATTACAGTATAGAATTATAGATTGATTAAAAAGATAGTCCTAAGGATGATTTAATAAATAAATTAAAAAAGTGGCCAGGGGCAAGTCGGACTCGCCCATGAACGGTTCCGCAGTACCAACTAAAGATGAGGGATATATATTGACAGGAGCAAATAATTGACTTTCATATTGTTTGTATAAATATTAATGTTATAATTTGCAGTTTCTGATTTGTTTTGGGGATATGCGGAACAGGGTATGAAGTCCCGCAACCCCATTGACAAGAGTGAATCCTCCGACCAGACAGGAGTTTTTGTCTGGTGGGCAACTGCCCATGTTTGTGATCGGGTGATTTGTATGCAAGCTAGTTGTGCGGTAAACTCTGCTTGCGCGATACAGAATTTCTATAATTAGTGTGTATGTTGCGAGATATATGTCGCTACAGTGTCATATCTCAAAAACTGCTGACTTTAGTTACAAGTGTTCATTGAGATCTCCAGCTTTTTTATTTTTTATCCTCGTATTTTAAAAATTCGAGAGGAGGTCACACTCATACAACTTTGGAAGAGTCTGTCTTTCAAACGTTAGACTTTGAGAAAAATAGTTTCCATGTATGCGAAGTCTTATATTTTCGGAATAAAATAGCTGTATCATACAGACCGACGGACAGCCAGGACAAATCTAGAAGGGTTCCATCTTTAGCCATTACTGGCCACAGAACTGTAGAAAAGTCTACATTAAATCGGTGTCAATTCCTTCCAAAGGTTGTCTGTAAAAGATCGCTTTTAGCGATAAGACCGCCCATTGTAACACCCTTTGTAGTTTTTTAAGTATTTATTTAATTCTGTTATGGTGTACAATAAAGAGTATATCTATCTATCTAAATAGACCGCAGAGGAACGCAGACGGCAGTCTTATTTCAAGATACGAGGCTATATAATCGAAGCTTTACAAGTGAATTTCGGTGCGATTTAAGTATTGAGTGACAAGTATTGTACGTTATAGTTATTCACAATAACTGTGTTAATTTTGATTTGGTGTTTATTTAAGTAAAGTGTTAATTTTGGTTTAATTGGTGTAAATTATGTCTATCCCGAACCCCAGCTCGTAACACCACTATCTAACCCTAAATATATGCATGGCATGCTTCATCATAAAGATCAGCTGGAAACCTTTGAGTAGGGCTTGTTATTTGCTTGCCGGGGTCGCGGGAATGTCCTAACAAGACGGCCCCAGAAAAACAGCAAAAAGAAAGAAACAGGCAGCATTTTTAGTCACTAGGATTCTGACACTCCTTTTTGTTCCACCGTTCGTACCCTGCAACTGAATCAGTCGGAGATTTTGAGAAAATTTGCTGTGACAGATGGACGGACAGACCACTGTGACGTTTAACTTCAAGGCAGTTGTTATCCTACAAGTAGCCCATATTTAAAATTTTTAGAAGTACCTACTTTAGTAGGTCGAAACCTTACTTGAATATTTTCATACTACATTATTAAAATAACTTGATAGTTATTTTAATAATTCATAACATTTACACAATTTGACTATAACAGCATGAACATTTGTGCGTCTATCTTTCAAATAATAGAAATAAAGATCGGAGTTGGTGCGTAAATTAATTATGAATATTTTCATTAGACGCTTTTATGAGCAGTCGTTTGTTTAATGTTATTGTTTTAGATAACTTTGTATAACTTGGAGAATTTGTACACTATACGTCGCTGTTTATGTCAACTTTTGAGAGTTTTAATTAGACTTCACAACAAACTTGGAATAACATGTTATTACATTCAAACTTGACTTCCCCGTGTAACGTACCCCTCGGTGCCAAATACAGCAGTTGCGGATATATGCTAACGTGATACTGTACCTCCGGATCGCAAGGGTAACTGAAGGAATAGAGTTTAGTCAATAAAAGTGCGACACTGTTCCACTCCACGTAGAGCAGTATCACTCTACCTGTAAATCATTTGATGATTTATCGCCCCCTCCCCAAAGTGCATAAATAACTGTATTTTTATTTTTAGGCCGTGCGCGCACTGTCTCGCGGTGGCCGCAATTGCGGTTATTCTACCGCACCGGTAGAATAACCGTAATCTCAAATGCGCGCACTGCGGCGAGAAAAACGCACCTTTTGACTGACAATGTTGCCATACATACAGATTTCTTCGTATTTATACATATTTTCGATGTGTGATTCAGATTAGCACTCGATACAGATTTTTATACTAATTTCACACTGTATTGATAAAATTAACTGTTACAACACTAAAGACAGAACTTTGCAAAATAAATTACCTAGATACCGCATTTATTACGTTACACACACCATTGTATGATTCTATTCTTTATAGTTATTTTTAGCAGACTTGTGCCAGCCGTTTCGCTGCAATGAATTTCTTGGCTGCGTAATTTTAAATCTGTGATAACTTCTAAACATTTAAATGAAAAAAGTAAAGGGCAATTTTTGATCTACATTAAATGACCAAGGTAAATAATATACTTATTTGGATAAAGATTAGTATTTAATAGGAGAAATTACCTTTTGCAAATAGAGTAATATTTTAAATAAATTATTTAGAGATAAAAATGGTTACTGTGAGTCAACCATATGAGACATGCTGTCGCGGATTTGTTTTGTAGGACTTTTTATAAAAAATAACCATAAAAACCAGGGGTAAATAAGATTATTAGTAATGTGAGTTCTACCCACATAGCTAGTTATCTGTAAAAAAACTGAAACCGTACATGTGTTGTTAATTCAGTACTTGCTAAGACAAAATGTATTTATGCTAAACGTGACTACAAACTAAATAATTAATTTTACAAACTTATCTGCCGTCTTTGCTCCATTTGTAAACGTGACAGTTTCTTATCGCTCGTGTGTTCATACATGTTTGTTTCGTAAATAAATCTGCAAAGTTTAATGTTTGAACTGAACAGTAACTAATAATAGTGAAGATACAATAAACAAACAAAGTATACTGTTCTCAATCATAGAGATAAGGGGTATCAAAACTTCGATTTGATTACATTTTGAAGGGGTTTTGTAGTTGCTGGACGCTGTTATTGTAAATATTGAATCGATATTAATAAATGGCTGGCCTGCTTTCACTGAAATGGCTGAAACGAGCTGGATTATTTTCAATACTGGACTCTCTTTTCTTCTTCGTCGTTTCCTCACTGCTGAGGATCGTGACTCCGTAGATTATCAACAGCACGCCTCCATCGGTCGGTGGCCCGGTGCAGTGCAACGTTGACGGAGATACCCAGCTGCTCAGGTATCTGGTCTGACCATCTCTTCGGGATACGGCCTCTCGGTCTTTTCCCCTCCACTTTACCCGTCATCATCAGTCTTTCAAGTCATTGCTCCTGCGAGCAATGTGGCCAAAGTATTTTAGTACTTTCTGTAAGCAAACCTGAGACAGTCGCTGGGCTTCTATTATTCAATACTAGAATCAGCGCCTATTAATTACAGCCAGAAAGATCGATCGAAGGTTAAGCAATACTTGCGTAGGTCGGCCCGTTGATGACCATCGTAAAATATCGTGATTCCTACGTGCCTTGGAAAACATGTTAAATCGTTATTCTCGGCTCTAATTTGTATTTTTTAGGGTTCCCGGAAAAACGGAACCCTTATAGTTTCGTCATGTCCGTATGTCACCGCTATTTTATTTTGAAACTGTTAGGACTATACCTACATGTGAAACTTGGTAGGTAGATGTATTCTGTGACCCGCTTTCCGATTTTAATAAAAAATATATTTAAAAAACATGGAACTAAAAACTGAAAATATTTTATTTTCATGAAACCTATGCCTGTGTGGTATCACAGACAGGTCTTTAAAAATGACATTGAGGTTTTTAAAAGCACTTTTTCATAAAGTTAATCGTTTAAAAGATATACGCATCCAAAGTGGTAAAATGTGTCCGTCCCCCCCTCCTCTAACTTCTATAATAATGGAGTGAAAAATCTAGAAAAATATATGTCTGTAAATCTTAAACGAGAATCGAGGTTTGAACGAAATCGAATCAGCAGTTTTTGAGATTCAGCATATTTTCTAAAACCGCAAATATAACTTTGTAATTAATACAAACACTATGAAAAACAAAGATATTTGACGTAGTTAAAAATGTAAATACGCTAGTTTTATGAAATTTGTAAGGTTTTTTTTGTCAAATAAATATAAATATTATATTATATTATGATAGTTACTACGGAACCCTTCATAGACAAATGTAACTCATACTTAGCCAATTTTTTTTTTAAAGTTGTTTCGGTAACTCAGAACCCAGAAAATCTAAAATCAGTCTTGCCTCTACTCTGCAGTATCTGACCTTTGCAACCCAGTAACCGCTACTGGGACTGAAAATAGCGACATTTCACAGAACTTCATACAATTAAGTGACTTAGCCCATATATCAAACATTTTCTTGTACAAATCTGGCGTTATATCATTAACTCCAACACATTATGTTTTATCCAATATACTGAGTTCGAACACTAGCATCATACCTAGTACTTAACCTATGCGAAGATCTTTCATAGGCGGGATGTATCCGAAAATGTTTGCTGTGTGGCAAAAATTTCTGAGTACGCCTTTTTTTTGGGGTGAAAAATGACTCTTTCCACTCGTGGAGCAAAATCATGTGTCAAATATGTACTATTTTAAGGGAATACAGCGGTGCTGGAATGCAAAGGCCATTGCCTTCAGCCTATTCCATAATAGGCTAGATTTTTAGTAAGTAGAACTCCGGCACTCCATTTTGAAAGGACATCCATGAGGATTTCCACATAAAAGCCTAAGTCCAGCAGTTGAGAGATTTTCACCGCAATTATAAAGTACATACAGATGCCTATATGTACTGCTATAGAGCGGCGCCTTAACCTCTTGTCAAATATTACATTCAAGCGCGATTATTTAATTAATACCGTGTGTGACTGCAGCGAGTAAGCCTGTTAATGTTTGCATCTAATACATTTTGTATGAAGACTGCGGTCTAGTTGTGAAAGTGAGAATTTTCTGCTGAAAATTGTGGTATTTTATTGTAAGAAGCTTTTGTTTTGAACATGCAGTTGCTCTTTCGTGGTTATGCGCTTTATTCTTTGAAAGCGCCTTTTATTTCATTTTTGTCATCATTTGTTGTAGATTTTCTCTTTGACTCTGTGCTAAACAACACTAACTAAACTCTAAATAGTTAATTAGTTACCTTCACTGCGGGACATTTTATTTTGTAGAAAGTGGTTTAAATTTAGTTAGATGTTTGTAATGCTATGGTATAGCAAGTTAAAAGCACTCGTATATCTATATTATCTATAAAAACGGCAAAAATCATGTTTGTTGTATGGCCCCCTTAAATATTTATTTTATTTTGTTTTTGTTGTTATAGCGGCAACAGAAATACATAATTTGTGAAAATTTCAACTATCTAGCTATCGCGGCTCTTGAGATACAGCCTGGTGACAGATAGACGGACGGACAGACAGCGAAGTCTTAGTAATAGGGTCCCGTTTTTACCCTTTGCGTACGGAACCCTAAAAAAGAAATGAGAATTGTTCTTGACACTAAGATCGCGTACAATCGAGCGCAGCAGGTGTCCATAAAATTAATATAAACAATTTTTTTTAATCTTGATTTTCAGTAATCTGTGCCTGCCTTGATAATACTCACTCGAAAGAAGTTTACATACTGAAAAAAGTAGTAAATAGTAATCTCTTCACCACTCATGGTTTACGGCTAGATAATGCGCAAATGACATTAAGTCCACCTTTGTACCCATGTGCATGAAATGTAAATAAATAATAGAATAGAATCATTTAATTCAGGAAATCATCCCATATAAAAATCAATAAATTACATAAAAAATCAATCATTATAAAATCATTACAAAATTAAAATATTATTATTTATTTTATTTTACAGAAAGCTTACAGACTAATAACAAAGATAAAATACATTTGTGGATAGGGAAATTTGCTAATTACAAGCTTCCACATATGTTATGCTATCAAGTTACCTAGATCTAATTTTCGTTGACGTTTAACCAAACAATAGATAATATACTTATCATTAAGGTTACAAACTAAGAATTAAAGTTAAAAATTTAACTACTAAGAAGATGATCAAATCATGCAACATAAAACTAATAAATTATAAACAAATTATTCTAATCATGAGTGTCACCAAAATATTAATTGTTGAGAATTTTTCTAATTTTCTGTGCACTTGTGCAATATAGGTCGATTTCCAGGTGCGAGGGTAAATTATTAAATGCTAAAATACTGCGTATGGAGGGATTATTAAAATTATATAAAAAAGAAAATAATAATTAATAAATAGATACAAATGTCGGGCTGTCACCGTCCAGGTGAATCAATCAGCCACATTATCTCTGGTTGTTCTCGTCTTGCTAATGGTAGTAACTTGCTCTGAAATATTCTCTTGTGGAATCGGAAGTGCCGTATTATAAGGTATGTGCCCGACTCAGTTCTCGACAACGGCCATGTCACATTATACTGGGATAGGTCCATCAATCACTGACAGGACTATTGTAGCCAATAAGCCTGATATGGTGGACCGAATCGAGAGGCGTGGCATGATTGTCGACATAACCATCCCACATGACGAGAACCTCGTGAAAGCTGAAAAAGATAAGCAAATCAAGTATCTTGACTTGGCACACGAGATTGTCGACATATGGGATGTGAACTCGGCAATCATTGTACCGATAGTCATCTTAGCCAATGGCTTAATAGCCAAGAGCCTCGACCAACACCTCAGGAGGCTCTCGTTAGACGATTGGATCAAGGGCTTGCTTCAGAAAGCGGTACTCCTGGACACGGCGCGTATCGTCAGGAGGTTCCTCTCTATGGAGCCCTGACCGCCGGTACCCTGTTCCCGATACCGGTGGGCTACTATTTTTTATATTTTTTAAAGTTTTTTTTTTTAGAATATTTAAGAATGTAATTTGTACGTATATATTGGAAATAAATAGATCATCACCAGTTCAGCCTTTTCCTTACTGCATTGGGGTAAAGTCTTCCAGTCTATCCGTATGCGGTTGAGTACTAGTGCTTTATATGGAGCAACTGTCTATCTGACCTCTATAATCCAGTAACGGGTCAAATCGATACCCCTTGACGAGTATGGTGTCAGCATTTCTGGCTTCTGGCTACCCGTAACGACTGTTAAAAATGTACAAATGTCACGGGAGAATGTCTAATAGATGTTCAGTTGGTCACTTGATATAGGATTATAAATATTTTGAAAATCATTCATTTAGTTAAAATTCTAATAATAGTAGATTAGTAGCCAAGGGCTGTAAGGCATCAATTGCAGCCCGAGATATTTAGGCGCACGACCGCAGCGAGGGCGCCTATAGTTCGAGGGTGCAATTGATGCTTACACCCGAGCTACCTACTCTGCTGTACATCTCGATTGTAAGGTAAGTAGAAAAAAAACCGACATTACAAGAATAAAACATTTTAAAGTAAAAGTTTTCTATTCCCGCCTTTTTTCATCTTTGTTTTTTATATTTTTTTTTTTTCAAAAACGAAATTGAGCTTCGCCGTTCGATATTTAAAATTGATGACTATTATACTCATACGAAGACAAGGCTGAATAGCGAAGCGACCTCTTTTGTCATTGGGCTAAATGCATGATGTTGGTTAGATGTACGCAAACTTTTTGAAAGAGTGAAGAGAATTATTTTTAATTACTTACCGCCCTTTTTTTTTAACGTGTTAAAATTATCAATAAGTCCTCCCACTCCGGGCAGGGTGGGAGGGACTGTCAGACTTTTACTGACTAAAATCCACGGTGTTCCTTCAATAGCCCTTTACGTACCGGGGCCACGGTAACGGGATGAGTCCCACGACCCCGGCAGGCTTCGGCCCTCTGCATGCCTCTGGGGCCTCGTCATGTTGCTGACGCTCTTTGAGACGCGCGTGGAACACGATGCGCCGTCGACCCGGGCATGGTCCATGGTTGGACAGCGAGTTGCCCTTTACTCGCTGTCCGCATGCCCGCGCCTACGGTGGCCGGAGATCGTCGGCCGACGTCCGACGCCGTGGGCGTCTACCACTGCGGCTGGGCTGGAGGGAGGGCGCCATCCTCTCCCTCACGCGGCCCGCCTCCTCCTTAGGAAGCATGACTGCTTCGCAGAAGGAGGCAACCGCTTCCCACTCCCTCTCGCCCCGCAGCATGGCCTCGACCAATGCCGGGCGCGAGAGGTCTCCGCCTATCGCCGCCGTGAGGACACGTCGGTGCTCTGCCCAGGCGGGGCAGTCTTGCACCATGTGCTCTACGGTGTCCTCAGGGCGACCCTCGCAGTGGTGACACCCAGGCGTTTCCCCATTTCCCATCAGACACAGGTACCTTCCGAAACTTCCGTGTCCGGTGAAGACCTGCGTCATGCGGTAGGTCAGGACGCCGTGTCGCCGATCTAGCCACTCCTCAAAGAGGGGTCTTACCGCCGCAATTGCGGCGTGCCCGGCCGTCGGTTGCGACAGTCGTTCCCTCCATACTGCCCTGAGATCGCGCCGGAGCTCTTCCCGCCGCGCCTCGACTTCTCAAGGCAGCGGGGATACGCCCCGGCGCTGCGCCTCCACGCGCCATTCATAGACGCGCTGGAGGGCAGTCGCCTCCAGATCCCAGGACAGCAATCCGGCAAGGAGGTTGGCCGATTCGCCGGCGATCGTGCGGTATCCCCGGATCATTCGGATAGCCATGACCCTCTGGCATGCGACCAACTTTAGTGGTCGCGTCCGGATGCACAGGGCCCACACTGGGGACCCGTAGAGGGCCATGGACCGCACGAAGCCGGCGTACAGCCTTCGGCAGGAGGCATTTGGCCCGCTGAGATTAGGCAGGAGTCGCCTGAAGGCGGCTGCTGCCCGGTTCAGCTTTGGGGCCAAACTCAGGAAGTGCTCCCTGAAGTTCCACCGGCTGTCGAGGACGAGTCCCAGGTACTTCATCGTCCTCCCGTCGCCAATGCGAACCCCCTCCACCGTTATGTGGGACTCGGACCGTGGCGCGTTCTGACCTCCATGGAAGCACATGGCCTCGGTCTTGTGCAGCACCACGTCGAGTCCCAACTGCCGGATCCTATGAACGAGTGTCGCAACCGCTTGCGTCGCCAGGTCGGCCGCCGCCTGGTGCGACTCTCCCTGCGCCAGTACGAGCGTGTCGTCAGCGTAACATACTACGCTATTACGCAGTCGTATCCGATGTTCCATTAGGTCGTAGGTCCAGTAGGTCGGCACCCGGTGATACCGGAGTGCCTCCCTGATGCAACTCCAGGGCAGGGTGTTAAAGGCGTTGGTGATGTCCAAAGACACCGCCAAGACGACCCTGCCCCGGGATACCGCGTCCCCCGTCGTGAGGGCTCTCACGCGCATGATGGCATCAACCGTCGAGCGCCCCCTGCGGAAGCCAAACTGGCACTCCGCAAGATCCGGGCCCACCCGATTCAGATGCCTGAAGAGGCGGTCTGCAATTACTCTTTCCAAGAACTTGCCCGCCTCGTCGAGCAGCACGATGGGCCGGAATGCGGACGGAGAGTCCGCAGGGCGCCCGGCTTTCTGGATCAGGACCAGCTTTCCCGTCTTCCAGCGAAGCGGAAACTGGCCCCTCTCCAGGCATGCGCTAAAGAGCCCCCCTAGTCGAGGCCCGAGAGTCTCCAAGGCCAGGACCCACGCTTTCCCTGGCAAGCCGTCGGGTCCTGGGGCGGTATTTTTGGCCTTGAGCCGTTGTACCGCCACTCTCAAGTCTACCTCGGTCACCTCTGGAGCGTCGTAGACGTCGTCGTCGCTGTGGTCCGCGTTTGTGCCAGCTTCAGGTTCCGTCGGAGACGGAGCCATGGGCGGGGGAGCGTGCTCCCCTCGCGATGGGAACAGGGCGCTCACCACGTCCTCCAAGAACTGAGGCTGGAGACTCTGCGTCAACGGGGGAGCCCAGGGGCGGAGCTTCTCTCGCACCCACTTGTAGGGGCGGCCCCATGGGTCCCCGTCCAGAGTCGCCAGCATCTCCTCCTGGGCCAGTTCCTTGGCCCGCCAGATCTCGTCTCGGAGGACGGCCTTCGCTGCCCTGTAGCCCTCGTACAGCTCCGCCTCTACAGTCGCCGCATCCAAAGGCCGGGTGCGGCGCCTGCGGAACCTGGTGTACCGGCGTCGCGCCGCAACGCACGCTTTGCGCAGCGCTGCTAGCTCGCTCAACCACCAGTACAGCTGACGCTGGGCGCGTCCTTGCTGGACCCGGGGCATGGCCACGTCGCAGATCTCCGACATGGCCTCCCGGAACCACTCCGCCTCGTCGTATATGTCGGCAGGCCTGTCCGGGGGTGACCCCCAGGCCTGCACGATCGAGGCTTCCAGGAATAGCTCCCGGTCCATCTGCTTCAGCGCCCATCGCGGACCACTCAGGTCCCGTCGGGCCGGCGCGTCTGGGGTCTGGGCGGAGACGTCGAACCGGATATACCGGTGGTCGGAATAGGTCTCCACCTCCTCCGCAACGCGCCAGTCGGTGACGCGCGGTGAAAGGCTGGGGGTGGCAAACGTAACGTCCACCACCGACTCGTCCGTAAACCGCACGCACGTGGGGACAGAACCCCGGTTTTCGATCACCAGGCCCTGCGCATGGGCCCAGTTCTTGAGCATCCTGCCCCGACTATAGTCCGTGGACCGGGAACCCCAAGCCGGACTTTTGGCGTTGAAGTCCCCGAGGACGAGGGCGGGGAGGGAACCGAGGGCGACGACGACGTCTCCCAGCTCCGTTAAGGAGTTCTGGAACTCGGCGAGAGTTCGGTTCGGGGAGAAATAAACGCCTACCACAGCGATCTCCCCGAACCGTGCTGCGACGATCCCACGCCCTCTCTTGACGCGATCGAGGGGCGATGTACCGGCGGCGGCCGACGAAACGAGGGTCACCGATCCGTCCAAGTCCGCCACCCAGTCATTCTTGGGCAGGACAAAATACGGCTCGGCGACCACGGCGACGTTGATCAACCACTGCGCCATGCTCTGGAGCAAAAGTTCCTGAGCAGCGGCGCAGTGGTTGATGTTCGCCTGGAGGAAGCGCAATGGGGCCATTAATCGGGATCCATTGCAGCCTCCTCCAGGGCCCCTCGCGGGGGTTCAGCCACGACGGCTACGGCGGCGGCAGTAGCGACGGCGGTGGTGGCGGCGGCGGCGGCGGCGGCGGCGGTGGCGGTGATGACGGCGGCAGAGGGCCTACCTCTGCGCCTGGCTATGGTGGGTGGGGCGCAGGACTTGCCCCCAGCCCGGTGATCGGCCGGCTTGCCAACCGCCTCACATGCGAAGCAGTGAGGCGGGGCGGAGCACGAGCCGGCCTTGTGACCGGGCTGACCGCAGCGGAAGCACCTATCGCTGCGGTCTACCTGCGAGGTGCACACGCATGCCGCATGGTTGCCCACTTGGCAGCGGAAGCACCTCAGGGGTCTGGGATCCAGGACTTTCACCTGCGCAGACACCCAACCAACCAGGAGCCTTCGGCCCTCCTGGATCTTTTTGGCCGCCGGGACGGGGCAGCTAACCGTAATGGTTTGCCCCCCCCCGTGAAGCCAGGACGCAGGGCGCCCGCCCTCACCTGATCGGGAGGGCACTCCCCAGTCCTGGCTACGGCGGCCACCACTTCTTCGGCCGTCACGGAGTCATCCAGACCCAATATGCGCATGTCTGCGCGCTTGGTTGGTCTGGAGACTCGGGCCTCCTCCGCATTTAAGGACGCTCTGAGCCGTTCGGCCAGAGCGTCAGCGGTAGGGCCACTGTCCGCGCCGGGGATCTCCGACATCCGAGCCCCCGTCGCAGTGACCCGGTGACGGAGGTCACCGGTGATGCCGAGCTCCGTGATGTCTATCACCTGCCGCGCCTTCGCGAGCACGTCGCGGTACGACACGCCCCTCTTCACCGCGACCGGCTGCAGTGTGATCACTACAGCCGCGGTCTTGGGGGCACGCAATCGCGCCGCGGCGACTCGCCGCCGCCATCTCTCCCTACGCCACGAGGACCTGGCTGCGCCAGCAGCCTTCCTCTTCTCCCCGGCCACTTGCCAGTCGGCGCCGGCCGGAGGAGTCTTTGGAGGAGGCTGCTGGGACGGCTGGTTCCCGGCCTGGGCCTTCTTTTTTTTGGCCGCCTGCTTCGGCGCCGCAGGTGTCAGGGTCGGAGGCGGCTTTGATGGGCCCGATTTCGGCTTGGCCGGGGCCGTCTTTGCCCTCGCAGGGGCCGCCGTCACTGGTACCGTCCGCACCGTTGCCGTCTTCGCCTGAGGCGGCCTCGTCGTCGTCTGGGGAGGCTTGGACGCGGCCGCAGCCGCGTACGAAGTCGCCGCCAGCGGGGGTCGCAGCACGCGCTTCTCCAATACGGAGAACCGCTGCTGGAAGGCGGCCAGCTCCTGTCGCACCAGGTCGAGAACCGAGTCCTCCGCTGGTGTGGGCTGGCCTTTATCCTTTTGGCCCCGCGGCGGCACATTCCGCTGGCCGTCTCCCCGGATAGCGGCCAGGTCCGCCTTGAGGGCGGCGTTCTCCCTCTGAAGAGCCTCCATGGCGGCAGTCAGGCCAGGCAGGACATGTCGTCCCTTGCAGCCGGAGCCCCACCGTAAGTCCGCGCGGCCGCCATGATGGAGGCCGTGGCTTCGCCGATCGCGTCCTCCTTGCTCTTGCGGTTGCGCTTCCGCGAGATGGTGCGGATGGCAGCCGCCACGGCCTCTTCTAGTTTGGCCTCGCTCGAGGCCAGACCAGTTTACCGCCCTAGGGCTTTTCTAGCTACATTATTACCCTAGAGCGCTAATTGGTTACCTACAAGCCCCATTTGGGGGTAATAAGGACCTACTTACCGAATATGAGAAATGTAAAATAAATTGTAAAATATTTGTTTGACAAACTTAGGCAGTTATTTGAAATCTGAGCACCTGTTGTAATTTTTTTTAATCATTTTTATTTTATCTGGTTTTAAATGTAAATTAATAATTCGTATTACAATAATATTTTTTTTATCATTTTTATATATTTTTTTTCTCTGACGCGCTTTTTGGTGGTGAGTTTAAAATTACAATTTTAAATGACCTCTTTCAATATTATTTTATTTATGTATTTTACACTACACATTCTTTAACATTAGTTTATTTACTCTCGTCCGTGTGTCACTGCTGGGTGCCCACTGAAAAGCAGCTGAGAAAAATGCAAAGCAAAAAATGCTGAGTTGGTAACCCTTTCGGTGTAGACATGCTCAGCGAAATTCTTAGTGTTATTTTTTTATGTTTGTAATTTTCTATTGTTTGTTGTTGTGTGTGTTTATCATAGAATAAATGGTTTTCAATTTCAATTATATATGTATGTATGTAGAGTACATAGATGAATTAATAATATCAGTTAAAAATGTTCTATTTACTGAATCCTACGCTTAGAAAAACTCTACATAATCTTCTCTCAAAGCGGTATCTTAGGCGGATTTTTATGAAAAATTTTGCTGAAGACTCGTCTTGTTAATATATTCCGCTACTTTGAGTTTTTTAATCAACTTTTAATTTCGGTACACTTTGGGTAAAGTTTACCTCTCGTAATTGGGATCCATCATCACGCTTAAGAGGCTTGTAAAGGTAAAGTCTTCTCAACTTTCAAACTTTTTTAGGGAATCAAGTTTTGTTCGCGGTTTTATGGCAAGAAGTAATGGTAAAGGATGTGTTGTTGTTATTCTGTTTTTGTTAAGAACTTACTAATAAACCTTACATAAAGTTTTGATAAAGGCTACGCAAAATTTGATTAATAATAAACGATGTTGTGTGTTTAACTTAATAATTCTACATGTCTGTCTATACACGCAGTATAATGTGCCTGCTCACCTAAAATTTAAATATATCGATTTATGTGATAAAGTGCCAGCAGCAAATTAATGAGAATTTGTACCAAAGATACTTAGGTTCCTGTGTGCTGAATAAATGATGAATTAAACACAACAGTTTATTTGTCCAATATAGATATAATGAACCTACTTCTTTTCGGGGGAAAAAATAATAAAAAACAGTGACGTTAATCATTGCGTGACAAGTTATTTTTCAAGTTTTACTTTTTAGCCGACTTCAAACAAGGATGAGGTTCTCAGTTCGTCTTGAATTTTTTTTTGTATGTATGTTACCTCATAACTCGAAGACGGCTGGAACCATATGGAAATATTTTTTTCGTTTGAATGGGTATACTTTCTAGTTGGTCCCATTGTTATGAAATCAGGATTTGATGATGGAATCTTGGAGTAATCGAGGGAATTCTTCAAATATTATAGGCATACCTATAGCGTTTTGGGTATTTCTAATAGTAACTTATGCAGTTGCTCTCGAAAAGTACCACTTGGGGAAGTGGAACTAATGATAAGACCACAGATGGCTACCGAAACTACTCAATAATAAGTACTTCGAGGATTGCGATTCAATAACTTGAATATGCATGTTAAGCACTTTATGCTTGTCACAATGCATATGGAGATGTAGAGCTGATGGTGAAGTACCAGGAGAACTCCTCAAAAATTAACGGCTCTGCATCGGGAAAAGCAATATTTTGTAAAAGGTGATAAGTAGTTCATATTTTGGCTTTTGTAACTAGATAAATTACAAACCGATCCACTAAAATGCGTGAAAAAAACTTTTTAGCAAAAAGTAAAACCGACTTCTACGTCAAAACACTACAAAGCCAAAAATAACATTAATTTCGGAAAGCGGTGTTAAAAAAAAGGAAAATACAAAGCCAATAACACCGACTACCGAAATTAAAGTTATTTTTGGCTTTGTAGTGTTTTGATATGGAAGTCGGTTTTATTTGTTGCTAAAAAGTTTTACACTGAAAAGGAACACCGAAACAAATTCATAAATCTCTTTTGAAGTCAATATGATCTGTACTGCTCAAATTGTATGAGAACCATGTAGGTTAATGTTTGAGGCGCTCTGTTGAGTTAAGAACCACACAGATTCTGGATTAAGATACCAGGGATATTTGAGTCCGGGGTTACGGGAATCTTCTAACGGGATATTGCAGCCCCGGATCACGGGGTAACTGAAGGAGTGGGGTGAGATTTTTTGTCTGTAGAAATCTCCCTTCCAATTCCAGAGTGGCTGGAGTCACTTTTTTATTACGTATGAGCCCGCTCGTGACCTCGATCACACCTGATGGTAAGTGTAAGATAAGGTCTACAATCGAACGAGCAAGCACAGAACATGCCTATTCACTCTTGCTTTAAAAGCTGACGGGTCATATGCGGCAGGGAACACAGAAGCCGGCATTTTATTGAAATTGAAATTGAAATTGAAAACCATTTATTCGGTTATAAACACACACAACAACAGAAAATTAGAAACATAAAAATAAAAAAAAATTACATTAAGAATTTCGCTGAGCATGTCTACACCGAAAGGGTTACCAACTCAGCATTTGCTGGGCGAAAGACACCCAGCGCTGGTTTTCAGTTGGCACCCCGCAGTGACACACGGACGAGGGTAAATAAACTAATATTAATTAATGTGTAGTGTATTAAATACATAAATAAAACAAAAATTGTAACGTTTAATATCGTGCTACGTGCTAAAAATAAAAAATAAAAACCTTTAAATTGTAATTTGAAACTCGCCACCAAAAAGCGCGTTAGTTGCCTAGTATCAAACTGCCCGCCAAAGGAAAAAAATAAATAATAACAAAAAAGTGACAAGAAAAGTTATTAATGAAATACGAATTTTTATTAAAACTAGATAAAATAAAATTGATCAAATTATTACTATTATTAAATTATTATTTTTCTACCGTAAGAAAGATATTTTTGTAAATAGGGAAAAATTATGAAATATTTCTAGAATTATATAGCTTTACTAGTAGTCACGCGGGGCTTTCATCAAATCAAAAAATCAAAACATGACCTCCATCTTTTGCAGTCAGGTAAAAAGTTGCCTATAACCTTCCTCCAGCTTCAAGCTAACTCCATACCAAACCCACAAGCATCCACCTATACCACACAATATACGGTATTCACTATACCAAACAAACATTTCCGCTTTCAAATATTAGTATAACTTTATATCGCTACCATTGTTCACATACGACATGGAAACATTAAAATTACAGTTCTCGAGTGAATAGTAGTAACTAGTACTAGAGTCGAGTGCTCGCGCAAGTAGCTAGTTAGTTACTAGTTCAACAGTACACCAGTGTTTGAGTTGAGTGCTTTACTTAGACTTGAAGATGGAAATTTGAGCAGTCAATGATTGAACAGTGCTTACCTAGATAGCTAAGTTAAATTAAGAGGTACCTGAATGTAATTTGAACAATAGTTAACTAATGAATTAATTAATATAGATTAGCCGTTGATTCTCTTTTTCATAAATAAATAAATATTCTTATGTCATCATCATCATCACAGGATTGGTAAGAGCTGGGGTTCAAGATAAAGTCTTAATTTTGGTTTAATTGGCGTTAATTATTTCTTAATTAATGCCAATTAAACCAAAACTAACACTTTAATTAAATAAACACAAAATAAAAATAAATACAGTTATTGGCACTACAATACTTGTCACATAACACTTAAATCGCACTGAAATTTACTTCAATTATATCGCGTCGTTTCGACGTAATAAGACTAACTCTCTGCGTTCCTTTGCGAGCTGTTTGTACCGCGATGTATGTGTTCCAGAAAATTCATGGACTCGCTGCCAATACTGTCAAGAATGTTCCAGAGGTTTCTCGACATACTCAGTACTGCTACTCGCCGCCAGGTGGCGTTAGTGTCTTGAACGTTCTAGAAGTCGATCTAAGTTTCTCAACGTACTTATCTAAGGGACTGGCGTAACAGTATGCTTGACCTTTTCCAAACTACATCAGTACTCAGCTGCATACCGTATCGAAATACTAGTGTGTTTTTCATGGAGTGACTGGCAATTTGACCTCCACAATCCCGTAGCTGGAAAACACGATACTCCTTGCCAAGACTGGTTTCAGATTTTCTGGCTTCTGATTACCTGTAACGACTGTTAAAGATGTAGAAATTACATCCAGAAGCAAAGTCTTAACGTGCTCTGTGCGATATTTTTAGATGGGTCCGCATCCACAAACTGGCAGCGGCAAGCGTTGCGTAACCTGGAAGTTTCCCCCTGGTGGCTGTTAACATTTATCTCCATTATACAGCGTGAAATTTAAATGGTTATTTTCCCGCGGCAGGACGGTTACCCATCAGTAGTAGTATCGAAACATACAGTTATACTTAAAAATAACCGAATGTTTTTTTTAATTATTAAAAAAATATTCATAAACTCGAAAGCGCGAGAATCATTAGTAGTTCAGTAGACGTAACGTAGGTACCTACACGAAACAAGCACCGCCGCGCGCTGCCAACAAAGGAAAAAGTGATTAATAAATGTTCAGACCAAAATAAGCTCCCACGCATGGTGATAATGCATTAACTACACTGCGCCATTTTTTGCTTCTAATATTTTATTTGTTTATAAAACGGTTGCATTACCAAGACAAAGTTATTTCGGTGTGGGAAAACAACCATTAAAATTTCACGGTGTATATAGCTCCACAAATATACCAACGATTTCTTATCTTTGTGCTTTTAGCTTAGAGTAGTTCTATGAAAGGTTTTCAGGTTCCGTAGTAATAACAGGAACTCTGTTAGTTTCGCCTTTCACTGACAGACTACTGATGCTGCATATTTGTAGTTTTGCATGGTTGTAAATATTCCTTAGGAAAATAAAATCTGGAAAATCCTTTTATTTAAGCTACTTCCGATACAGATAAAGGGGAAATATTTATAATTTCAGTTTTTAACCTTTTTACATGCCTATTCCATACTTTTCTTTTTGTTAGCTGCAGCTCCTATTGTCCAAAATCAATTGTGGTGGACTTTCAACATAACGCCCTGTCGCCATGTTGAAGAAATAACTCTAAAATCTCGCTTCCAAATTAATTAGAATTCTGGGCTCCCTCGTTCCATTGTAGACCTCAATTAACACTTAGTATCAGGCGAGATCGAGAGCGAGCTCATTCGCAGCACAGTGTGAGGCGAGTCACACGACTGATATTGCTATCACGACTACTCTGCCAAAGGTGAAATGACGAAGAAGGAGAATGTACAAACTCCACAGTTAGTTACTTCTCGAACTAATCGGAACACTGGCTGCGACAGCGACTGACTGCGTGTTCGATTCTTGCATGAAACAAAATAATATTTGTTCAGAATTTAAATATTTCTAATTGCACCCACGATACAGGAGAAATCCTAGAATCGAACACTGATTTTCCCTTTGATAATAAAATACAAAGAGCCACTTCCTTTGTGCCTTTATTAACGAAATTAAATCAAAGTTATTTCTGTTACACGACTAATTAAAATAACAGTAAAGTTCGCGAGTTTATTTGATATTGTTAATCCATTACACGTGGTTTTAATTAGTTGCCGTGGCACAAAGGAAAATCTTGATAATGTTATCTTGTCTGGCATGGATTTTCAGTCATTTCAGTAATAGTATTACAATTACGAATGTTTAAGATACGATGAAGTTCCTGAGTCATTTGTGCGTTTGAGATTTCAGTTGAGGAGAAAATAAACGAGTTCCTTGCCCGCAAAATTTGGGGGTCCATATTCGCGTATATATCAGCATATCCTTTCTAGGGTTCCATACCCAAAGAGTAAAACGGGACTGTCTACCCGTCTGTCTGTCTGTCCGTCTGTAAGTTACAGTTGAAATTTTCACAGATGATGTATTCCTATTGCCGCTATAACAACAAATACTTAAAAATTGGCCAAGGGCGAATCAGACTCATCCATGAAGGGTTCCGTAGTAACTACGCCAAATAACTTTGTTTTTCATAATATTTGTATGAATTACAAAGTTATATTGGTGGTTTTAGAAAATATGCTATATCTCAAAAACCGCTGACCCGATCTCGTTCAAACTAATTTTAGTTGAAAGTTCACATTAAGGTCTACAGCATATATTTTTTTAGATTTTTTCCTCCGTTATTATAGAAGTTAGGGGGGCGGGACACATTTTACCACTTTGGAAGCGTATCTCCTTTGGCTCGTAAAACACAAACACTTGGTCTAGTTTAGAAGGCAATAGTTTGCTATAAGATTTTGACACTGATGTAAAATTATTTTTAAAAAGTCTATCAAGTATCAACTACGGATAATCCACAATAAACATTTTTATCTTTGATATATCACAAATATATGGGTAATTTACGAAGTTATTTAATACAATGCAGTATTATTTTATATGGAATTAAATGCGATCAGATTTAAATTAATATCTTAGAAAATATCAGAGATTTAAAATGCGGGGGCGAGCGCACGTCGGACACACTCTTGACTCTCTGAATGGAATAAGGCATTACTTTGCGGAAATCCGGCACAAACTAATAATTCACGAAAATGGTGTTATGCAGATGCTATAGTTAATGTGAAACTAATAATTCAGGAAAATATCTAGTGTTATCTCCGACAAAAACTAAATGATTAATCTGATTAAGACTAATTAAATTAAGATTGATTATGTAGCTTTAGGCGGAATTAACACCAGATATTTTCCTGAAGTATTAGCTTCACTTTAAGAGGAAGCTCCCTAAATTGTATGTAACTGTATGTAACAATCACGCATACAATCAAAATGGAACTTCAGTATATGATTTATTGGATCTTTTTCTTTACATGTCTAAGACCAGTTACGTAATTGGAACATTTTCGCTCGATTCATTTTTTAATTGAAAATCATACCTTTCTTAAAGATTATTCTAAATTTAATCAAGATTACTCGGCTTTTATGTCTAAAATCGTAGTAACTATTAAGTAATATGTGCTAAAATTTGTATTGACAGTAAGAAAATATAGTTTGTTATCCAAATATAAGATATTTTTTCTCTAGATCAATTATTACTTCAGTCATAAACGAAATAAGAATTGAGACTTACGACATTTAGTTTCGAACCCAAACACGGTGAAAGAGCGCACGCGATATTCAACTTTATTACTGCTGCGTTAGCGTTTAGCACACAACGGCCTAACCGGGGGTGCATGGGGGCGGAGCTTGCGTGAAAATTATTTTAGAGTGCCTGGTCTTAACTATAGCATCTGCATAAGGGTGCGTTTCCACCAGAGATGTGCGATGGAAATGTGTCGTGCGAGGATATCTAGCTGTGCTGTGAAAATGTGTGGGCGTTTCCACCAAAGCTGTGCGATGAAAATGTGCCTACGAGGATGTGTAGCGGAGCTGTGAAAATGCGCATTAATGTGTGGTGCGAGGATGCGCAAACCTCGCAACACATCCTTCTTAACACACATTCCTCGCAACACATCCTTCTCAATACACATTCCTCGCAACACATCCCTTGCAACACATCTCTCGCACACATCCCTCGCACACATCCCTCGCTTGTTTTGTATGCGCAAAAATCTAGCTCCGCTGAGCCGTTTCCACCAGAGCTGTGCTGACCGAGGCGAGGTAAATGAAGCGATTCTATTGGTTCTTTACAAACACATCCCTCGCTACGCATCCTCGCACATCTCTGGTGGTAACGCAGTCTAACACCAGTGTGAAGCCGGGGCAAGTCATTAGTAAGTTATATCTTTATTCTTTTGCCACAACGTATGAATCGGAAATAATCATGTATTAATGAAGAATTGTAACTCTTTTTCTGGACTGGCTCATTTGTAGTGGTTGCAAGCGCGACTGTTGAACATAAACCAAGACCGGTTTAGATTCCCGGATTGGCTAAAAGTGCTATTGGCTTTTTGTATAAGAAATTACTCAGTAGTATCCCAGAGTTTGGTAGTTGACGGTGTGATACCCCGTTGCTCGGAAAGACCGTTAGGCCGTAGGTCCAAGCTGTCAATTGGACATCTTTGTCAGTCTTTACGGGTAGTCAGAAGTATAAAAATCTGATAGTGGTCTGACCAAGCGGTATCGTGTTTTCCAGCTACTGGGTAATGGAGGTCAGAAAAGCAGACGCTCCATGTAAAATAGTTACGTAAGACGCTATTTAAAACAATACAGTATCTATTATTTCTTTATTAAATACGTTAGATATATTGCACGTTACCCTTTACAGTATCTTAGTACATATTAGAGGCTAGCTTCTGCTCGCGGCTTCGCATACGTTAATTTACACTTTGTCAATAATTCTTTTTGCCAATTGGTACTTACACATTTTTGAGTGGTTAAAAGCGCATATGATATAAAAAAGAACATCACCAGGGTCCATCCATCCCCTTCATCATCAACCTTATATCGGGACAAACACTATCCTATGTCCTTATAATATTAAGTTGGATATGGATAGTATATAGTATAGTATAGTATAGTATAGTATAGTATAGTATGGGTATGGATATTAGTATAGTATGTTATTGATTCCCTATACGAAATTCTAACACCCTTTATACATCCTTTAGCGATGATTTCCGGAATAAAAACTATCATATGTCTTCCCCAGCGTCCTAAACTATTCCCATACCAATTTTAAAAATCAATTTTGATTAATTTAATTTAGCTTTTGCCAGCGACTGCGTCCGCGTGCAATTTGATAACTGTCCCACGGGAACTTTATATTGGGATAAAAACTATCCTTCCCAGGGTCCTAAACTATTCCTATACCAAATTTCATCTAAATCGGTTCAGCGGTTTAGGCGTGAAAAGGTAACAGACAGACAGAGTTACTTTCGCATTTATAATATTAGTATGGATGTAAAATGCGAGAGCAGAGCGGGTGTCGTGAAGTACGTCCTTACGGCAGAAGAACAGCCTTCCATGTATTGAATTCTTTCAGAAATAATCATGTATTTATGCCGAATTGTAACAATTTGTCTTGACAATGCGTTTCTGAAAACTCCTTTGAGAATTCAGCTATTATGAAACTAAAGTAAATACCGTCCACGTGTCATTCTTAGTTCTCTTATTAATTTTTTTATATCACGAGTTTCATCCTGTGGTTTCATCAAATTGGCTGAATAGTCTGGGTATTATCGGCCCACGCAAGTTATGAACTAACGCCAATTAATAGCTCTTGCCGTGAATAGGTGAAGGTGAGGACTTGACCTGTGGCCTATGTAGCGATCACACTAATATTAATATTTCAGCACTTTATTGAATAGATCCTCTAAGAGCTATCTACATCTATTAAATAAAATTGAATTGCCTGTCTGCAATTTAAAAACAAGTTTGTTTTCTCGAGTGCTTATAGTTACGTCAAACTAAAACTTTTCAACTCTGTTAGTAGTGTTAGTAGTATCGGAATACAGACAGACAGACAGACCTTATGAATCTAAAAGGTTTCCGTTTTTGGCCATCCGGTTATGGAACCCTATAAAATGCTTCATGGGCGAGTCTGACTCGCACTTGGCCAATTTTACTTTTCTATGTAATAATTAATTAAAAATTATGTCGGGGCGCCTACTTGTAGGTAAATAACAGCTATTTGCAGTTTCAACATTCATACTTTAAATAAATCGGTTGGTAAGGTCAGGTTATCTTTCTACATAGGCCTCCTTCACGTTCTTCCACTAATTTTTTATCAAGAACTAAATTATTCGGCCCAATAGCAGGTCATAAAAAATAGAATCGAACGATGTAATGAATAAAGAAACCTCGTTTCATCTCTGTGGGAATCACTGCATTTCTGCAAACTTACATTTCTACAACATACAGTCCCAGAACACATCTTCAAAATAAATAAACCAAGCACTTCCAATAAGATATATCTCCACTAGTGTCGCAATACATACTGCAGGGACCACAGAAATCAAAAATACAGGAGAAGTGGTAAGGGGGCGTATCGGTGTCCGCGCGACATGGCCACAGGGCTCATGTCACAGGCAAGTGGCCGTCTCCGCGAACTAGTGCGCTTTCGACGGCGATCGTGATAACATATATGAATGCCGAGTTGTTCTGTGGTATCTTGTAAAAACCGAAGCCAAAATCAAATCTATGTGAATCATGGAATCACTTACCATATGTAAGTACAAGTATTTTACAATATTTGTCTTTAAAATCATGAAAAACAATAAATCGTAAAATATTTCTGGGTTTTACTATGTTATTTTTGTTTTCAAATATCAGAGCAATTATACTCCTTTTGCTATAAATACATTGCTCCTTAACCACTACCTGAGTTCGTCACTAAGTAACTGGACAAGCAATGTAAACATAACATACGAAACTGTATTACGCGGATTCATCGCGTAGTGAGGCCACCACTTCTTGCGACGAATTAGTGATGTGCTTGTGCAGATCCACTAACGTAGGCTATCGACAGCAATGTCGATTGACGAATGAAATATTGCTATTATAGTTTAGGGGTTTTTCAACCGACGACAAAAAAAAAGAGGAGGTTATCAATTCGACGCGTATATTATTTTTTTTTTTATGTATGATCACCGATTACTCGGAGACGGCTGAACCGATTTGGAAAATTCTTTTTTTGTTTGAAAGGGTATACTTTGAAATTGGTCACTTTGTCACCAAATCAGGATCTGATGATGGGATCCTGGAGAAATCGAGGGAACTCTTCAAATATTATAGGCACACCTATAGTGATTTGAGTATTTTTAAAGTAACTTGTGTAGTTGCATTCGAAAAGCACCATTTGTGAAGTGGACCTGATGATGAAGACCACAGATGGCCACTGGAACTACTCAATATATAAGTATTTCATGTGTTCCGCTTCGATAACTTGAATGTGGTTATTAAGCACAATATGCTCGTCACAATGCATATGGTGAAGTGAAGCTGACGGTGAACTACCAGGAGAACTCCTCAACAAATAACAGCCCAACATTGGGAAAAGCAATATTTTGTAAATGAATATACGTAGTTGACATTTAGGCTCTTGTAACTAGGTAAATTAAAAATCGACCTACTAAAAAGAGTGAAATAAAAACTTTTTACCAAAAAATTAAACCGACTCCCAAAAAACACTGCAAAGTGAAAAATAACTTTAATTTCGGAAGTCGGTGCCAAAAACGAAAATACAAAACTAAAGACACCGACTACCGAAATTAAAGTTATTTTTCACTTTGCAGTGTTATTTGGGAGTCTGTTTAATTTTTTGGTAAAAAGTTTTTTATAACATACGGAAACCTCTAAGAAAATATGTTTAACTTTTATTTTACATGAGGTGACAGAAATAAAAATACGTTGAAAAGTCAAGTGTACAAAAAAGTAAAAAAAAATAAACAATTTATTTTACGCCCGCAGCATGCGTAAGGAGTTCCGACGTCGCCGTCGCTACAATAGTTTATTTTTCAATCTGTCAACCGTTTTAGCCTGGTTGGAAGATCGATGTAAATAATGTGTTTTTACTTATTTTGATTTTTTTACAGAGTAGTAGAGAAATGCGTAACCAATATTCGTAAAGTAAGTTACTTTAATTTTAGGTTAATAATCGGTGGTGTTTTTCGGTTTAGAATTATCGTATGTTATGCCTTATCCTCATGCTGTTTCTTTATTTTTTATGGTTTTTGTATTTTGCTTCCGTTGAAGCTTCGAATGCGTTATAATAATCGGCATGGTCCAGATAATGTATTTGTGAATTGAGCTTAAAATAAGTCAATATATTAATGCTATTTATTTGTTATGCATGGATGTGTGTTTGTTTTCATATATTTAACAATTTCTCTACTAACTAGGATTTTTCTTATAACAAAAACCTATTATAACCTACTAAACTATTACCTGCGGGGTAATTGCGTAACACACTTACAGTAGGAATCGGTTTCATTATGCTAAATCAACAACACTCACTGCGGTATTTACGTTGTTGAGCAGATCAATATTTCGAACATATGAAGCAATGCATTAGCAATATACGTCAAAATCATTCAGATCTTGATTTATAGTGTGTTACGTAATTATTGCGATATTATATGGTGACGTTTAGAAGTAGCTTAGGATATATGTAAATGATAAATAAGTGCTTTTCGTACTTTTCAGTTTCCCAAAAGATGGTAACATAAAAAAGGAATGGATTGATGCCACAGGCATGCCACCTAACTGGTACCCTATAAAAAATAGCACCATATGCTCGGTTCACTTAACCGCAGAAATGTTCTAGTCTCTAAAGAAAAGTCGCAGGATTTTTGAATGAAAAATTCCAAAATTAAGAGTACAACTGATTTTTGCAGAAGTGGGTTGAATTTTATTTTATTACTGAAAGCTATTCTCATGATTTAGGGTACCTATTCATAAAATCAGTCATTCAACTTTTCAGGATTCTATACAACCTATACGGCTGGTATGTTCCGATCAAGAGCGTAATGTAAGTTAACATCAACTTCTATTTGACCTATCACTATGATAATTAAATATTAAGATTTAAGTCGAAAGCACCAGGGTAGCCCTTAATACTTAGTAGGTAGTACTTAATAATAACTATGTAATGTTATGTTCTTAATAATATGTTTATTGTTATTGTAATATTTTCTGGACATGCCATTTTTTATTTGGTTCATTTTCAGGTGCCAAAAAAAATGTACATAATAAATGGAAGAATCGATAACTTTCCGATTTAGTCAATCACTAGCGTATATGTAAAATAAATTGCTTTTGCACAGCATAACGATAGCGACCGATGTTTTTGTGTGGGTAAGTTCTACGGTGCATGGTAAATACACGCTGTGTTTGACGGAATAAGGTTTATTATTGATTGTATAGTACGTTCTGATTTAAGAAATGCGGGTGTGTGCGCGAGTGCGTATCTATTGATTTTATTAAACTGCATGTGTAGTTGTTGCCCCGCCCAGCGCCTAACTGGAGACACACGGTTCCGATATAATTTCGTCTGTTGACCATATCTAGTTATTTATTTTATCTATGGCAGGGACACTTCGGGCCCCATCTGGCATGCAATCCATTTGCTGTGCATACTTGGCTGGCACCGGGCAGCATCTGCAACAGTACGTGCACAGCAGTCAATGGATGTCGTAACAAATGCGACGGGCGTAGTATTGGTGAATAAATCCTTTTTAGTTTAGAATTATACTGGATTTTCAACCGACGACAAAAAGAGGAGGTTATCAATTCGACGCGTATACATATTATATATATATATATATTTAATGTATGATCACCGATTACTCGAAGACGGCTGAACCGATTTGGAAAATTCTTTTTTTGATTGAAAGGGTATACTTCGAAATTGGTCCCATTTTTATAAAAGTCAGGATCTGATGATGGGATCTTGGAGAAATCGAGGGAACTCTTCAAATATTATAGGCAGACCTATGACGTTTTGGGTATTTATTAAAGTAACTTATGAGGTTGCTCTCAAAAAGTACCATTTGAGGAAGTGGAACTGATGATGAAGACCACAGATGGCCGCCGAAACTACTCAATAATAAGTATTGAGTCGATTGCGATTCGATTACTTGAATACGGATGTTAAGCACTTTATGCTCGTCACAATGCATATGGTGATGTACCAGGAGAACTCCTCAACAATTAACGGCCCAGCATTGAGAAAAGCAATATTTTGTAAAAGGTTAGAAGTAGTTAACATTTAGGCTCTTGTAACTAGGTAAATTAAAAATAGACCAACTTAAAATAGTGAAATATAAACTTTTTACCAAAAAATTAAACCGACTCCAAAAAAACACTGCAAAGTGAAAAATAACTTTAATTTCGGAAGTCGGTGCCAAAAACGAAAATAGAAAACTAAAGACACCGACTACCGAAATTAAAGTTATTTTTCACTTTGCAGTGTTTTTTTGGAGTCGGTTTAATTTTTTGGTAAAAAGTTTTTATCGTAATAGTAGCGTGATTTGTATAAGATATTAGGATTTAATTTCTACACAAACTGGTAGTGAATATGATAGATATCATGATTGAGACTAATGGCGTTCATAAGTAAGATACTTGCTAACATAAAGTAAACTATGTTAGAGATTATCGGATACATTATTTAGAGATAACACTGTGCACTGGTTTTACCAGCAGCAGCTGTTCATGCTTTAAGTACGTAAAATATTCGTCACTTAGTCACATTTGATTAGTTTTATCCAAACCATGTCACGGTCGGCTTCCAGTCTAACTGGAAACGATAGAGTACTAGTGATTTACAAGGGCTGACTGCCCATCGGACTTCCACAACCCGGGAGCTGGGTCAGCACACTAGTTTTGTAAAAGGTTGTCCATTTGACAAGACTTGTGTCAGGTTTTCTGGGCTCCAACTACCCGTAACTACTACCAAAGGGATCATTCCTAGTCAATATCAAACAAGAAAAATTGGCCAAGTGCGAGTCAGACTCGCCCATGAAGGGTTCCTCAGGAACTATAATAATATAATATAATATGTATATTTATTTGACGAATAAAAAAGAACCTTAAACGTTTCTTAAAACTAGCTTATTTACATTTTTACAACTACGCTAAATAACTTTGTTTTTCATTGTATTTGTATGAATTACAAAGTTACATTTGCGGTTTTAGTAAACATACTGTATCTCCAGAACTGCTAACTCGATCTCGTTCAAACCAATTTGGTTGAACGTTTACATTAAGATCTACAACATGTAGTTTTTTTTAGATTTTTCACTTCATTATTATAGAAATTAGAGGGGGTGGACACATTTTACCACTTTGGAAGCGTATATCTTTTAAACGATAACTTTATGAAAAAGGAATTTTAGAAACCTTTATGTAATTTTTAAAGACCTGTCTATAGATACCACACACGTATAGGTTTAATAAAAAAAATATTTTCATATTCAGTTCCACATATGGGGAGCCCCCTTTATTTTAAATACTTTTTAAATTGTCTCTTAAAATCGGAAAGCGGTTGACAGAATACATCTACCTATCAAGTTTTACATGTATAGTCCTAATAGTTTAGGAATAACATTGCTGTGACATATGGACGGACGGACAGACAGACAGACGGACAGACATGTCGAAACTATAAGGGTTCCGTTTTTTGCCATTTGGCTACGGAACCCTAAAAAGTAACTAGTACGTAACAATAAATGTCTTAAAACTTCCTTATTCTTGTTTGTCACATAAAACCCTCTGATAGAATTTAAATGAGAGTTTCATGATGACATTTCTTGGAAGTGATTAATGTCTCAGCGTGACATCCTGATGTCACACCGATAAACAAATTGCTCGTCATTCTTACTTGTACAGATATTAATTCTAGAAAGATCCTGTTTTTAACAAAAAGCAAAAAAGAATTTAAGCAATTCATTTGTTTTGAAGTATTAATAAAAAACAACTGAATTGAGAAAGTCTTTCTTTTTTGCTATTTGTATTTCATCTCTTCATTCGTGTTTTTCAATCACTTAATTCTCTGTTTGAAAGAACAGAGATTAAAGCTATTTTTATTTAAATTGAATATAGGCTGGCGTTTGACAGCCATTTTACCTGATGGTAAGCGACGATGCGGTCGAAGATGAAGCACGATTACCTAGAAGTAGTCTATTCACTCTTGACTTAAAACATTCGCTGAGAGTACCTACATCGTTAGGTGGGAAATTAAAATAGTGCGTCATGACAGTACGTCGAAGGACGGGCCACTTATTTTTAAGAGTACGTCGTCTCACGATAATTTTTCATATAAGTATTATGAAGAGCCGTATCCACTGTCATAATAATGCAGAGCAAGAACGTTTTAATGCGCATGAAAGAAACCTCTTCATATTGATAAATTATAAAAGAATTTAAAATCACGAACGAAATAGAGAAAGATTTTTAGAATAATAAAGAACAAAAAATCTTGCAACGTGAAAAAAACTTGAGATAGCGACAATTCGCTGTGAACAAAATAGCTTGTCCACTACTCCTAATCACTTCTCAACGACGTAAGTTGCATACTGAAAAGTTGCGCACATAACGACTCTTGCGACGATGTTGCCCTGCATCTGCGACCCAAGCTTGTACCTATCGAGTTATTTCATGAACACCCTATGTTTACGAAGTAGGCAACTTAGATCAATACGATAGGATGTCGGTAAAAAGTCCTAGCAGTGGGAACGTAATTATAGACTGGCTATATGATGTTATCAATTCATAAAGATTACGGATAACTATAGCCTGTTTTTTAATCTTAGTGACAGAATTGACACATGCAAATGTCAAATTTTCAAATAATGTTGCACGCTCTTTTATGCAGTGTTGTAACTAGGGTTGTAACGGAGGCCTTCTTAGCGAAGGCGGAGGTGGATGCGGAGGCGACGAGTTTCAACTCCGCGGATGCGGACGTTAACGGAGGCGGAGGCTGAGGTGAAAGTGGATGTAGAAAAAATTATTTGTGGTTCATTTGGCATTTGAAATTCAAATGCCCTTTAAGTGATATCGTAGTTGGACCTTTATTTGAATAATTTTTCCCACAGGTTTTACATTTTGCAAAAAAAGCAAGAAACTCATAGAAGTAAGAAAATATCCATGTTTATATGATTTAAGTGACTCTAACCAGCGGTCGGCGAGCGGTAAGCGCGGCGTTGCCTAGCTGTAGCCGAGTCGACGTGCCGGAGCTTCTGATCCGCTTAGCTTACGTAGTTACGTTACGTGGACGCCTGTTTGACGCCAAGGGGAAAGGCGAGGCGGTGACAATCCGCTCCTGAGTTGATATGTGTGCTGTGACCCTAAACCTCCGTTATAACTCCGCAAAATTTGTACGGAGGTGGAGGTGGAAGCAAAGATACGATTTCTTGCGGATTTTAATTTAAAAAAAGTGAGTCTTGCAACCATCCCATTTTTATAAATATAAATGTTTAATTGGGTCCCGCCTGCTTGTATAAAATAATTAAGGAGTTGTTTTGTGTTTATATTTGTCAGATATTATGTCATTTGGACCATATATTCGACGACGATAGAAATAGGTGGCGATTCTGATGATTCAAAATATTACTAAGATATAGAATCATTATCTGAATCTGATTAACGAATACTTTTAATGAATTATGTTAATAAAAGCATATGAACTACATTATTTATTTTGTATTATTACGTTTTAAATCAATATACCTATTCCAGAATAACGTTTTATAAAAAAAAAACATACTTGAAGAGTTTCGGTGGTGATACATCACTATTTGAGAATTGCAAAAAATCTGGCAACCGTCGTAATGTCAACTTTTTCTCTGAGATTCAAAAACAAACTGTATTAACTACTAAGATTATAAGATTAACCAAATGTTTTAACTATTGACATAATATGGTAGTTTCTCAGTGCAGATGTTAATATTATTTCATCAGTTAACACAACAATAACGCGTGTTTTTCAGGTTATAAGAATTGTTTTTTTTTTCTTTTCTTTTTACAAACAAAATAGTTTATTGTGACAAATACAAATTACATCACATTTGAACGTGTTCAGAGCCTCCAGTTAAGCAAACAATGCCTGTATTAGAAGGCTCCGCTCTTTCATATCACTGTAGTACACTTATACTAACTAGCGTTACTATGGTGGACTGTGACCTTAAGGGTAATTATGCAATGTAACAAACAAAACAATTAATAAAGCAATGAAATATTTAAAAAAAATATTAAAATTGCTCCTTAAATTATGTACAGTAGTTATAAATCTTATTCCCAGTATGTGTGTTTGATGTGTACCTATAATGCGTAGTGGGAATTGCCCGCGATGTGGTGGAAATTAAATATGTATTTACCTACTAAATAAACAACGAAACTGAAAGGAGCTCAGGAAAAACATCGAGGGACCTGCAATCCATTCATACCAAAGGAGACATTAGAACTTGATAAAGGGTGATATTTTGATATATTATACTCGTAAAAGGAGTGTAAATTATATCGTTAGAGGTAACTTTATTACGTGAAAACACTTATGTTGAGATATTTTTCTGTATAATTAAGTAAATTGTATATCGAAGGAAAGACAAAAATCTTCTATGTATAACGTCGGTCGGTGCATTAATTACTTTGCGCCCTTTAGGTGTCCCATCTGCATTACTCTACAAGGGCAGATTACATAGTAAAGTGTAAAGAAAACCAATTTGTCCTTGAGAGTCGAACGGTCAAGTTCAAGTCAAGTTCAAGTCTATTGTGATGAAAGTGCCGACTGAACATCTGTCAACTTTCATGTAGGAGCATTTTTAGCTGAGTGGTGTAATATATTCCGGCGTTTTAGAGACCGGATACCGTGCACAGTACGCGGCACACGACACCAATAACACGTGTAACATAGCATTAGTTTTAGTTTAGTAATTATGTACCTATTAGTTTATTTATAGTTATTTTAAAAGTATTTTATATGTATAGGCCAAGTGTGCCAGAAATAAATGAATTGATTACGTGCAACCAGTGTTGATATAGCGAGTTAATAGTAATATTTTGCATTCACAATAGTCATAAGCGTCAATAGCCCAATGGCTAGAGTGTCGGACTCGTGATCGAGAGGTCACGGGTTCGAACCTCACCTATTACACTATTGCCGTGAACCCACTCCAGTATATTTAGCTTAGTGGGAAGGGTTAAAAAGATTGATAGTAATGTGAAATCTACACACATTGCTAGTCCTTTTTAACACGATTTTATTAGGTTGACTTGTATGTAACTATGTAATGGAATGTAAGGTAACTATTTTAACCATCTTCCAAGGGTCGTAGCGTAATGAAAATTGGCAGCTGTATGTAGTTCTGATGACAATACAATAATATGGTACTGTCAAACTGATCCGATGATGGAGCCGGAACATATGAACTGGAACTTTATGATGGAAAATCGTATCATAGCTGTTTTGGATTTCTTAGATAAGTCTTGTAATGAACTTTGACTACGATTAGGTTTCAAGGTCTGATGATGAAGCCGGAAGATAGGCACTGGCATTCCATGATGGAATATCATATCATAGTCGTGTTTGCAATTGTGAGAAAGGCCACGTAATGGACTTTGAACACGATCAGGTTTCAAGGTTATAACAAACTTAAAGAAAATCCGTTATCGGTTTTCTTAACCTTTTTGAATTACCGCGTAATCCATAGATTTATTTTTCTATAGATGTCACTTTCATATCCTCTGGGGGGATCAACCGTTTAATTGTTCACTACTCGTGGGAATAATATGGCATTAACTACAAAAAAAGAAACAGCAACACAAAGAAAACGGAGACTACAAAAAAAAAGGAAAAGCGCGAATAAAAAACCTTAAACTCAGTGAAAACGAAAAATTTCTACAAAAACACCAATCAAAAACTTATATGAAACAATATAGAGCCAGAGAGACACCAGTTATAAAAGCGTGTTTTTCTGTTGTTTTTTAAAGTATTAATTTATTATTTAAATTCTAAAAAAAACTTTAGCTTAATCAATACGACGTCATGAGGCACCCGGTTTAACAAGTAATGTCCTTGACTGTACATATCCATGTACAGTCAAGGAAACTCAAATCATAACTAAAATCATAATGAGAATATTAAACATGCAAAAATACTTCAGAACTTAATATCAGCCTTGGTCTGACAGCTTTAAATCTCCCTCGAAAATTGAACGCATAATTACAAAAGCTTAAACTGCCTCACATAGAATGTAATTTCGCTGGGATTGGATAGATTTGTGCACATGAACAGCATTGGCTAGGCCTGCACACACAGCGCGGGAATTATTCTGTTTCGAATGGTCTCTCATTGCAGCGCGTAATGAATCCTCTCAATGTTTGCGGGACATAATATGGACACCCACGCTCGGGAAAATTCGTTCATTTCCGGAATAATTCGGACTTAACCTTATTTTGTGGTGCTTTTTGTTTCTGTTACACTTTGTGTGGGTGGAATACCAATCCTTTGATAAGGATTTCACTTTATAAATGTCACGCGAGTACGTTCTGTATGCGATGACGTGTTTAGCTCAGTGTTTGGTCGTTTGGCAACTGCGTTGCGTGTTGCGGTTTCGATTCCCTTATGAAACAATATCTGATCGACCTAATGATATTGTTCTTAGTTTAGCTGTCTTTGTAATTTTATAAGTTTATACGATAACCGCATCCTACGATGATTTTTAATAAGGTAGATATGATAGATAAATATTTAGCTTAAACGAAGCAAGAAAAATACTCAACTTCAAGATCTATATACGGAAATCTGAATTTTTTATAAGATTTCGGTAACTAAGTATAGTGCAAACGGTAGCTGAGCCGACATTTCTGATACGTATACGACCGCCAATATTCTTATCAAAATTCTTATCCTCTAATCTTCAATAGTCCTCCTTAAAAAACTATTTTCTAGGATAGTAGCAATTAATAATAGCAATATATCTAATCAGTGCCGTAATCATTGCCCGATTCTGTACAATTTATTCACAATTTCCATACTTTTCACATTAATTTAACACTCATACTCCCCTGAACTCCATGACCTACTTTTCTAAGTCCCAAAGCAACATCCAACATTATTTCTCATAATATTATCGCTAAAAATATAGAGTACCGGCAGAAAACGTAGCAATGACATTACTCACCCCCGGCGTGTTTCACACCCCGCCTTTGTATATTTTAGATAAAAATTATAACAACTGGAGGGCCTCGTTAAGGGATTTTACATAATGAAGATAGCTGTGTAATTAATTAGGTTAATCAAGGTTTTTATAAAAACAGAGTTTATTTTTAAGTAATTGACAAAACTGGCTCATTAGAGTTGATTTTCAGCGCCTGTAATTATTTTCATAACAAGAACACAACACAGTAAGCTTGCTAAGAACAAATATTATACAGAATACAATTGGACGTATCTGAGTGGATTTATTTTTGGTTTCTTGGTAAAAATGTATTTAAAAAAGATATTACATCTGCTTTAAAAGATAGTAGTTAATAATTAAATCTATGTAGTTGTAAGCTCTAAGTTAAAAATGTAATTTCATTAATCAACAGCTAGCTAATCTTTATTACAATCTGTGAATAACGTAGTGAGTTGTATATTTGTTACCATGATTCGATCCTGTAATATTTATAATCTATATTACACTACTGTTTGTTATTCCTATGAAATAAAATAAAATAAAAATAAAATAAATCCATTACAATTAACGTGTTTGGCAATATTTTGTTTTAATTCCACCACTGCTATACAGAAAAGAATCAGGTGTTACTTTCATTGTTACTTTGCAGAAATCCATACCAAACTAATACTTCACACTAAAAACTAGATATTTTCCTGTGGCCTTAGTTCCACAACTACTAATTTAAAGGTTTCGCACCTGGCAGTCGGCGGGTTAACATTCCCTGAGGCGACACACGTTCAGGTTTTGCTCTTTGGAGGAAATATCATCGAATGACTCCTGTGGGTGGAGCGGGAAGGAGTGTCAAGTTACTACTGACTAAAACTCACCCTGTCCCTTTCTTTCATATTGTTCCAGGGACGCGGCATCTCATTGGAACATTTCCACAACCCCAACAGGCTCTATTGGGTCCCGTTATTGGTCCTTACTACTCTGAGGTGCGTGGAACACGACCCTATAACGTCGCGTCGCCTTAGAGTGAAAACCTCGGGAGTACATTTTTGTCTAATTTTTTTTTATTGGGTTTCCAGAAATCAATCCTAGCAATGCACATCCTGATCACTGATGACATCCTTAAACGAAGTGTGTAGATATTTTAGTAATATAGGTACTAACTTGGCAGGAAAAATCTTGTCCCAATCTCACCAACCTTCAAACCCACCTAGGAGATCATGCCAAAATATGGGATCCAGGACTGCCAGCTCTCTGGTGATTCTTGAGGATGATGAATCAGAAGTGGAGTCCCTCATTCTGCAACTTCGAAATGACTGCGCAATAGGTTGGGATGGCATATCTCCTCTAGTGCTAAAGAGTTGCCGCCAAACCTTGACGCCACCATTGACGTATATCCTTAACTGCTGCCTTCAAAAAGGTATCTTTCCTGATGCGCTAAAAAAAGCTATCGTCCATCCGATCCATAAAGGAGGGAACAGAAACTGAGTCAACAATTACAGACCCATATCGGTCTTATCAGCACTCTCTAAGATACTAGAAAGGATCCTAAACAATGGTTTAAAAAAATTCCTCAACAAACATCAACTCATTGCTGATAGCCAGTATGGTTTTCGCACAGGAATTTCAACTGAAGATGCAGTTCTTGACTTAACGCAGTTCGTTGCTAGGAAGCTTGACAGTCGTGTTAAAAGTCTAGGGATCTTCCTAGACCTCTCCAAAGCCTTTTACACAGTATCTGTTCCCAAACTTATCTCTAAAATGGAACACCTGGGGGTACGTGGAAACACCCTTGAAATTTTCAAAGACTATCTTAACCACCGGACTCTACGGGTGAAAATTGGAGAGTATATAAGTGACGAAGTATCAACTACTTATGGTGTACCTCAGGGAAGCATTCTAGGCCCCACCCTCTTTCAGATATACGTCAATGAGCTATGCAGAATGTCCATCCCCAATTCCAAAATCATTGCGTATGCAGACGACACCACAGTCATAGTTTACGGACCAACTTGGGATAGTGTTAAGCGCTATGCAGAAGAGGCAATAACAAGAATAATGAAATGGCTAAACCTAAACCTACTTACCCTAAATTGCGATAAAACGACGTTCATTCCATTCTCTATCCGGCGTAACAATTTGCCTGAAAAGTCCTTTTCCCTAACAGCGCATATCTGCTCAAATCAATCCGTATCATGCATCATCATGTCCGACACTTAAAAGAACTAACCATGTAAAATATCTGGGTGTCCAAATTGGCGGAGGCTTGCGATGGGACAAACAGATTGACGCCATTTCCACTAGATCTATGAAACTTTTGCATGTTTTCAAATCCCTTAGAGACTCGGCCGCGCCCGAAACCCTGAAGATGGTGTACTATGCATTATGTCAATCTATTATTGGATATTGCATCACAGTATGGGGTGGTGCAAATATAACCAGTCTTCTGAGGGTTGAAAGGGCGTAGAGAGCCGTACTGAAGGTGATGTTGCGTAAACCTTTTCGCTATCCCACTACGCAACTATACGAAGATTGCAAAGTACTTTCAGTTCGCCAGCTTTTCGTACTCCAGTCTACTATTAGAAAACATGCTAGCGTTCCCCCAGCTGACCCCACAAAAAGGAAGACTCTTCCGTTAAGTATAATAATATTCCACAATAATATTCCACAACTTTTCATACAACGCCATCTAGTCCCAAACTAAGCAGAGCTTGTGGTATGGGTACTAGAAAACTGATAAACATACATATATATTTCTAAATACATACATATTATAGATAAATTACACCCAGACAAAGAACAAATGACCGTGCTCATCACACAAACATTTGTCCTAGGTGGGAATCGAACCCACGACCTTGCGCATAGCAGTCAGGGCCACTGACCACTATACCAACGGGCCTGTCAAAGTACCTCTCACAAAACCACCTTTGCTCGACACCAGTACTACACATTAAGTACACATATCTACAAACAAGCTCACAAAAAATTAAACATTGTAAATCTAAATAAATATGAAATAAAATCAAAATTAACTAAATGGCTACTGGAGCGTGACTATCTACAAACAGAATCCTTACTTAAGTACGTTGTCTAACTACCTACATATATCCCCAAACACGCGCTTCCACACACTTCACACACAGCAAACATCATACATACTTACACTAAACATATAAAACATACATACTAATACACCATCACACACACACACACTACCACACACATATCACACTCATTTAGGAAAATTAACTTTACTTTTATTAATATTAATTATTTCTATTTAAACTGATCTTTATTCACATCATTTGTTCGGGTAGATCGGCATAGTCCACTATTGTATACCTATTGCATCTCATTTTAAGCTGAATCACTGTCTCTCAAGATACAGGTTCCACCCTAGTTTGAGAGGCAGGGTTTCCCTTATTGTGTACAGATTACAGTCCCTAGATTGTTTTTGTATTGTGTTTCTACCAAAGCTCACTGAAATTGTTTGTATGTTAAACATGTCAAATCTGTATTTTATGAAATAAAGATATTATTATTATTTATTACACTTTACAAACATATTATTTACATTTTTAAATATTCCTATAGAAACAAAAAAAATATAAAAAAACAGTAGCCCACCGGTATCGGGAACAGGGTCCAAGCTACCGGTGGTCAGGGCTCTTGAGAGAGGAACCTAACAATTCGCGCCGTGTCCAGAAGTACTGCTTTCTGGATCAAGCCCTTGATCCAGCTGTCCAACGAGAGCCTCTTAAGATGTTTGTCGAGGCTCTTGGCTATTATGCCATTGGCCGAGACGTCTATCGGCACAATGATTGCTGTATCCACATCCCACATGTCGACAACCTCGCGAGCCAGATCAAGATACTTAAATTGCATATCTTTCTCTGCTTTCACGAGGTTTTCGTCATGAGGGACCGCTATATCAACAATCATTGTGCGACGCTCTAATCGGTCTATCACCACTATGTCAGGCTTATTGGCAACAATAGTCCTGTCAGTGATGATAGACCGATCGCAGTACAATGTAATATTGCCATTTTCGAGAACTGGGTCGGGCACATACCTATAGTACGGTACTTCTGATTCCACAAGATTGTATTTAAGACCAAGTTGCTGGTGAACAATCCTGGCTACAAGGTTGTGTCTATGTAAATAGTCTCCGTTAGCCAGACGACAACAACCGGAGATAACGTGACGAATGGATTCTCCCGGTTTGTGACATGCCCGACATGTGTCTACCGTACCATCCTTCACGATATATTTCCGATAGTTATTCGTCACCATAACTTCATCCATAATCGCACAAACAAAACCTTCGGTTTCCCCGAAGAGGTCACCAAAACGTAGCCAGGCTACGGACGCTAATGTATCTACGTCAGACCCATGAAGGGCCTGGTAATAGCGTCCGTGAAGCTCCTTGCTCTGCCATACTTCTCTGCGGTCATTAGTATCTAATACTACAGGTTTGCACCAATTCTCGGTACCTAAGGAGAGCGGAGTCAGGCCTTTGTCCACCGCTACCACATCTCGATGCATACCCACGTCGGCTTCTAGGAAATGTTCCCTAAGGCTGCATACCTCGCGGTTGTGCAGGGTCTTTGCATTTAAAAAGCCACGACCCCCGTACTTCCGCGGGATATACAGCCTCATCACCGATGAACGTGGGTGATGCATTCGATTTGCAGTAAGCGTTGTGCGGACCCGCCTGTACAAGGCGTCAAGTTCAGTCTGAGTCCATTTGAGTATGCCAAAAGAGTACATCAATACTGGCATGACCCAGCCATTGAAGGCACGCACCTTGTTTCCGCCTGATAGAAGACTATTCAGTACTTTATTCAGGCGGCCAAAGAAGCGTTCCTTCAATGACCGTTTAACATAAGCAACATTGATGCCTAGTGCCTCTGACATGCCCAAATACTTGTAGGATTCAGTTGAGCCGAGGGATCTTAGGTGTATGGAATCCGAGAGTTGAGTTCCCACGGATTCCATAATCTTCCCTCGCTTTACATGCATGACCGCACATTTGTCCATCCCAAATTCTATCCTGATGGCGCTACTGAAGTTTTCCGTTACCTTCAGTAGCTCCATGAGTTGCAAGTTGTTGGGGGCAAAAAGTTTCAAATCATCCATGTAAAGCAAGTGTGATATGACCTGACCACCTCTTCTCAACTGGTAGCTTAGCCCCGAACCCTCCAGCAATGTACTGAGAGGGTTGAGAGCCAGACCAAACCACAGTGGGCTCAGACTGTCGCCCTGAAAAATACCACGCTCAATCCTAATCGGTTCGCTGTTTTCCTGGATTTGTCGACATCCTGGGTAGCAGAGGACCGTCTTCCATTGCCCCATACATGACTCAAGGAAAGTGCGGAGTATTGGATTTATTTTGTACAACTCCAACACTTTCATGAGCCATGTATGTGGAACCGAGTCATAGGCCTTCTTATAATCTAACCAACATGTCGACAGATTCCTTCGGGAACGACGAACCTGTTGGTTTATGGCAATATCGATGAGGAGAAGCTCCTTAGTACCGCGGGACCCATTCCTACATCCATTCTGAGAAGCAGACATGATTGAATTTGTATCAATGTGATTATTAATTTTGGCTCTCAGAATGGATGTAAGAACTTTATAGACCGTCGGTAAGCACGTGATCGGTTTATAAATTTTAGGTTCCGAAGTACTGCCTGATTTATGGAGCAGGTGGGTTATTCCTGTAGTTAGGAATTGAGGTAGCGATCCTAGCTCTAAGGCAGACTGAAACTGAGCGGCCAAGCGAGCGTGCGAGCTTAGAAACCATTTTATCCAGAAATTGTGCAGCCCGTCCGGCCCTGGTGATTTCCAGTTGGATAACGGACGGACTGCACGGTTTACATCTTGGGGGCTGATCGTAATTGCCCCCATTTCTGGTATAAGATCGCACGTGCGCTTGATCTCCCTCATCCAGTCACCCTCAGTGTGACTGACAGGCACCGACCAGATGCTGCGCCAGAACGAACACATGGCGTCATCCGGTAGGCGAGTATCAATCACACCTTGGTCTGGTCGCTCCCATGCCCTATAAACCCACAGTTTATTACTTTGGAATGTGCGATTCTGAGTGTATCGCTCGTAAAAAAAAACAAAAGAAACTGTACAAAACTTTTATAGCACGCAGATTTTTCTTCCTCCTGAAAAGTTACTCCTTTTTCACTTACGAGGTTTTCACTCTAAAGCGTTGATAAGGTACCTTCACTAACTTCCTTTTGAAGGATTGATTAATTAACTATTACATCACATACATACATTAATAATCCATACTTACATTATAAAAAGGTAAAGTTTGTTTGTAGAAAGATTATTTTTTAAATTACGCATGAACCCGCTCTTGACCTCGATCACACCTGATGGTAAATGTAAGATGAGGTCTACAATCGAACGAGCGAGCCCACAAAATGCCTATTCACTCTTGCTTTAAAGGCTGACGGGTCATATGTGGCAGGGAACACAGAAGCCGGCAGAGAGTTCCACACCTTGGCTGTGCGCACAATAAATGTTGAAGAAAAGCACTTAGTACGACAGGACGGTATATTGAAGTGTGTAATGATCCAATTCTAAAAATTATTTCCTTCTAGTAAGATTCATTATTGATGAGTGCTATAGGCTATGAATTATTTCGAAATCTACGCAGACAAAGTCACGGGTAACGTATTAGTACTATATTACTTATTTCAAAATCACCTCAGCATTTCAGCCAGTCTCAAAAGCTAGAACCTCTTTGGTACCACCACATTAATGCAAGGATACTCTGTTAAGTACTAAATTGTAGTAACCATGCTAATTGTAGTAACCAAACTACTGAGCAAAAGTTGCGAGAAGTTATTTGTTGCAATGATTTGTAAAAGCGTGGAATGTTCTAGCGGGTCGTAATGTACGCAGGTGAGTCGAACTTATACCATTTTTGGTCTAAAACTAACTACTCACCCCGACATTGCTTTGAGCTCTTGAAAGATCTCGGTTGAGTAACACGTTAAATGAAAAATACTTACATATACGAGTATATACATAATATACTTGGACAGAAAATCAAATCTGTCTAGTACTTTCCTCAGAAATTCTTTCAGGCTAAGCAAATGATGAAATAAGGTCGTAGCACACATATCAACTCGGAAAGGGATCGTCACCGTATCAACTCGAGCCGTTCAGTATTATTTGTATGAAACTCCCTACTGCAACGCACATTAATCGGTATCGTAACGTAATTGCCTCGCCTCGGGACAAGCTCACGAACCGCGGTGCGGTGCGCTTACGGTTCTCCGTACCCTAGCTTACGGCTCCCGTACGCTAGCTTATGGCTCTCTGTACCCTAGCTTACGTCTCTTCGTCCACACCTCTCTCGCAGTCTGCGTTGCTGAACGTGCTTTCATTGGCTGTCATTGCTGGCGCCTAGTTTAGGCACCAGTCTCTCACAATGTTTATTGTCTGGAATATGTCCAATTTGTCAGGCGACATGACTGGAAGCTGCCTTGTGAATAATCATAATCATAAAGATTATGTTTATGATTTTCACAAGGCAGCTTCCAGTCGTGTCGCCTAGCCGTCAACCAGCGGTCGGCGAGGCGTCGCAAGCGCAACGTCGCCTAGCTGTAGCCGAGTCGACGTGCCGGAGCTTCTGATCCGCTTACGTTACGTGGACGCCTGTTTGACGCCAAGGGGAAAGGCGAGGCTGTGACGATCCGCTCCTGAGTTGATATGTGTGCTGTGACCCTTAGATGAGAAAACATTCTTACTCATTATCATCTGCTAAATCGTTTCCAAACTATAAAGCGACTGCCTATCTGACCTACATAACCCAGTAACTGTGTAACACGAAACCCTAATTAACAGAAAACTTACTTTATTATTTTTTTACTTTGTATCTAATATATGACTAAAATTTTAAGACCAACTGTTCGTAGCCCACACACACTTGCTTAGTTTATTCGTACTAACCTTTTGACCCTTAGTAAACAACTATAGCATATTTATGGTGGCGCTCCACATGGTGGGGATGACTGTCTGAACTAGAACCATTACGAGTCGGAAGTTTCGCCATTTTCCGTTTCATTTCACATTATCCGGTCATTACCGGCTCGGGTTAAGGGGTAGATCTTGGGTTATGGAAATCGCGTTACGTTGCCGAAATAGTGGTTTGTATTTTAATAGTCACTGGCGAACAGTCAGGGTAATTCTTTATTTGAACACCAAAATTAATGTGAATATCAAAACTTTTACTACTAAAAGGTAATTAAACCATATTCATACTAAGTTTTTCATGTGATTTTTGTTTCTGTAAGTACCTAATAATTTCCGTACAATTTTATTTTGGGGGGAATATCATCAAGTGACTCCTCCTGCTCTGGTTGGAGCTAAGTTTATGTGTTTGGCTTTTACTTACTTACCCCTGTTCCATCAGCTGTCCTTGCGCCATAGTTTCTCGTTAGAACACTCCCGATTTATAAAATAATTAGACGAAATAGTTTACTATGATATCTTTGGACTAAAAAGTAAAAAATACAAACGAAGTCTGATACGTACTATAATATTTTATTAGTTTGGCATTTATTATAGTTTGAAACACAGTTTTGTTATCCGAATATCGTTTTGGATTCTATCAAAAAAGTTAGATAGAAATACATTTTATTATTCAGCATAACAATCACAATGAGGGTTTATAAAATAAAAGGAGCCAGAAATATACCGAAAGAAGTTTTATTTAAAATTATAGCGAACTTCAAATAATAAGCTTAAAAAAAAGGTTTCTACACTCGTAGGCAGTAATGGTAACACAAAGTATGTATAACCCTCAAAATAGTAACTAAGAAATAAAGACGTAAAACCTAATGCGCGTATAGTCATAACACTGCCGTCTAGACACGAATGTCTTCACCTTAATTAAAGCAGAAACATTAGTGGTAATGCTTAGCGTACTGCTGATAAGGTGAGCTAAAATGTTTGTGTTTATGTACACTGTGGCTATCTCAACTGGGACGATTTAGAGAAAACACTGAACACTGAAAGCAACAAAGAAGCTTAAAATTATTCAACAGAATTTCAAGGGCGCTAACGTGCCAATGCCAGTTAAATTTGTTGTAAGAGAGGAATAGTGCTATTTAATTTAATTTTTTAATTTATTTATTGCATTCGGACAACATAAATCCATAATGTTAGTAAATATACACGCTTAAATCTAATGTTAGTATGAAAAATCAATTACAAGTACAAATAATAATAATAATATAATGAAATAATTAATAAGTCGAGTACATCTTGCATGAGGGATGAACAGGCAAGTATTTAATTGTTCATCACCCATACAAAATGTCTCAAAACAGGGGAGTAAAAATTCTCCGCAACAGTTTTCAGAATGCTGTTATTACTGACCCGCAACCTGGTCACGAGAGATGCCGTTTTTTTGCGTAAGAGGGCTTGAAACCCATCGGTTTGGTACTGCGCAAACATCCCAGACGCACTACAGTAGCGGGGCAGTCCTAACAGCATTCTAAAAATATTGTTGTACTGGACACGTAGGGCATCTAGAGATCTTTTGGTGTAGCCGACCCATAGACCACCCGTGTACAGGCCCTGACAATTTATAAGCCTTAATTAAATAGGGTTATTTTGACCTGGTCCGTACAGCGAGCGAATCTGCGCGTCAACATATTACCTCTGACCGCTAGTGCCCGACGCTCCCTCTCAATGTCTACATTGTCCTTAAGATCGTCGGTAATTATGTGCCCAAGATATTTAAAATTATTTACTTTCTTTATATGCAAGCCATTTAGGGTAAAACTAGGTGTATAATCTAGGCATTTACCGACGACATTAAAGACCATGTATTCACTTTTACGTACGTTGTACACAAGTCCATGCTCAGCCGCATATCTTTCACACACCCTAAGCATTTCCGCAATAGATCCCGCAGTGGGGCCCAGCAGCACCATGTCGTCTGCGTAGCTGATATTATTTATACTGACGCCACCCACTCGACATCCCTACACGCATGCTGCTGAGCTCCACTATAAGGTCATTAACATACAAGTTGAAGAGCAGTGGAGATGTTAGCCCCCCCTGCCTCACACCGCACTCCAACCCGTATGAAATAGACAGCGTTTTAGCCCATTTAACGTGATTCGTTTGGTTCGCATACCAGTACTACAAAAGTTTCAGGACATCCGTCGGTATATGCCTGTCTCCCAGCTTTCTCCAGAGTACGTCATATGAGACAAGGTCAAAAGCCCTAGAAAGATCAAGGAAACAGGCATACACCGGCGTTTTTCGATCTGTGTAGTACTGGACAGTGTTTTTAAGGGTAACGATAGCTGTCTCCGTCGATAGCCCAGGTTGGAACCCAAACTGCGCGTCGTGCAAGCAAAGGTATTTTTTCAAGCATGAATCAATCATACTATCCATAATTTTTGCAGCGGTAGTCGCAAGAGAGATTGGCCGTTAGTTGGCTTTATCTGATATATCTCCAGTCCTGTTTTTAACTATCGGCACAACAATTGTTTTCATGAGTTCCGCTGGTAAGTATGAGTGACTCATGCACATAGTGTAAAACAGTGACAGTACTCTCGGTAGGTGTATTCCCGCGTTTTTAAAATGCTCGATACTGAGTCCATCGTACCCGGGAGATTTACCTGTACTCATATTTTTTATTACAGTTCTCACTTGTTTTGGTGAAAAACTCACAAGTGGTTCTTCTCCCTGATAGTGAGACCCAGAATCGATCATAGAAACTGACGGACCAAGAGGAGACTGCACCTTGAAATGTTCCATGAACATATTTGCTATATCTCCCGGACCACTTACCCCGCCAACGGTTACGGGCAGACCAGGCTTGGTATCTAGTTTACTAGTTGACTTCCAGAATTTACTAAAGTTATTAGACGCCCTATGCTTAGCTAGAAAATCCATCCTGATCTGTTCGTGATTTCTTGGCACCATTTTAAGCGACTCTTAAATATTTTACGAGCTTCACACATCTGTTCGTGTATTGGTCCAGAGTCCGGTCGATTATGCAACACCCACGCTTTAAAAGTAAGTCTGGCGTCCCGGTGCGCGTCTCGAACGTGATTGTTCCAGCCGCATAATACTTTCCTCCTACCTGACCGACCCTGCCTACCCGGCCTGCACATTTCTCCTATACAAGATTGCTCCGCAGCACCACATAAGATGGACACAATCTTGTTATATAACTTATCCAGTATCCGTCTATGTTCGACTAAGGAGCATGACCCATAACTACAGCTTACGAACTCGGGAGGAAAATCAACGTTTCGTAATTCGTTATGGCATAATTCTCGATATTTACTAATTTGTGCCTCGTCTCTCTCACCCCAGATCACTTTAGAGTATGCATATTGTATATCTCTTTCCCACATCGGTACCATGATAATAAATAAAATAAATATTTAACGGGGTCAACCATACAAACAAACGTGATTTTTTTGCAATACATGGAACTAAAACTGAAAATATTTTTTCCATGAAACCTGTGCGTGTGTGGTGGTATTTATAGACAGGTCTTTAAAAATCACATTGAGGTTTCTAAGACTACCTTTTCATAAAAGTAATCGTTTAAAAGATATACGCTTCCAAAGTGGTAAAACGTGTCCCCCCCTCTAACTTCTATAATAATGGAGTGAAAAAATCTAAAAAAAATATATATTTGTAGATCTTAATGTAAACTTTCAATCAAAATTGGTTTGAATGAGATCGGGTCGAGTTTTTTATTTTTCTTTTTAACCGACTTCAAAAAAAGGAGGTTTACAATTCGTCTTGAACTTTTTTTTTTATGTTACCTCATAATTCGAAGATGGCTGGACCGATTTGGAAAATTCTTTTTTTGTTTGAAAGGGTTTACTTTCTAGTTGGTCCCATTGTTGTCACGTTTGGATCTGATGATGGGATCATGGAGAAATCGAGGGAACACTTCAAATATCATAGGCACACCTATAGCGTTTTGAGTATTTCTTATAGTACCTTGTGCAGTTGCTCTCGAAAAGCACCATTTGAGGAAGTGGAACTGACGATGAAGACCCCAGATGGCCACCGAAACTACTCAATAATAAGTATTTCGTTGATTGCGATTAGATTACTTGAATATGGATGTTAAGCACTTTATGCTCGTCACAATACATATGGTAAATACCGATGGTGATGTACCAGGAGAACTCCTCAAAAATTAACGGCTCTGCACCGGGAAAAGCAATATTTTGTAAAAGGTGATAAGTAGTTGACATTATGGCTTTGGTAACTAGATAAATTACAAACCGACCCACTAAAAAGCGTGAAAGAAAACTTTTTTGCAAAAAATAGAACCGACTTCCATATAAAAACACTACAAAGGCAAAAATAACTTTAATTTCGGAAGGCGGTGTCTTTAGTTTTGTATATATTTTCGTTTTCGACACCGCCTTCCAAAATTGAAGTTATTTTTGCCTTTGTAGTGTTTTTATATGGAAGTCGGTTCTATTTTTTGGTAAAAAGTTTTTTGTCTTATAAAAGTGATCAGCTCTTAAGTTATGTAATTACAAGTACAGTAATAACGAAAAAAAAAATTGTATCAGATGTACAAGTAAACTCACGAGTGCTCTTATTAGAGTTCCGTTTTTTACAGACACGTTCAGAAACTTGATCGTACATAACTCGAGTATAATGTGGTAAGAGTGTTTGCCTATAATGTGCAGTTGGTTCTTGCTTTTGATAAGGTTTTCGTATTAAAAAAGCTTTTAAGCTTTTTAATGGGTAATATTCAAAGCTAAACATAGGTGTAGTAAAAATTTAAAAAATTTTTTTGGAAGGTCGTAGGACCTTCCAAAAAATTTTTTTAAATTGTTTATAGGCTTGCGTTTGACCATAATCTCACCTGATGTTAAGCGATGATGTCGTCGAAGATGAAGCACGCTTGCCTAGAAGTAACCTATTCACTCTTGACCCCAGGTTATAACTATCAGGAAACATAGACTCCGGCAGGGAATTCCACTCCTTAGCCGTACGCACAATGAAAGTATTCCCAAAACATTTCGTGCGTATGGGTGGGATGTCCACCATATAACGATGGCGCATCGCCGTTTGTCTTATAGTCTGATGATGGAACGGGCTTGGCGGAATAAGACTGTGCAATTCCATCGCACACTCCCCGCAATGTAACCGATAGAAAACTGACAGGCTTGCAACACATCGCCGATGTTCTAGGCTCTGGAGCCTTGTCTCGACCAGTTTCTCGTTGCCGATAAGCCTTTTGGCCCGTTTCTCTATAGGCTCAAGTGCATCAAGCTGGTATTTAGCAGATCCGTCCCAGAGATGAGAGCAGTACTCCATACACGACCGAACTTGCGCTTGATAGAGGTTGAGCATCTGTTCCGGTGTGAAGTACGGTCTCACCTTTGCTAGGATTCCCAACTTTTTGGCAGCCAGTTGGTCCATTTATCGAAGCCTGAGCCTCGATAAATGGACCAAAATTAAGGGTGGATGTCAACGTAACCCCAAGAAGCTCGATGCGATCAGTTATCGGCACGGTTACACCATGGAAAGAAGGAGCCGGTTGAAATAGGCTCCTTTTTGCGGAGAAAAGACACGCCTGGGTCTTGGCAGTATTAAACTTGACTAAGTTGGCATCGCCCCACTCAGAGACAACCTTCAAAGTCAAGTTCAAGCGCCCCACCATTGCCTCTCGCAGAGACTGGACTTGTGACCCACTAGCACGCGCGCTGGATATATATCTCTCAGCAACAGTGCTGTCGTCTGCAATGGTACCGGGCATTAGCAGATCGTTAATATGCAGCAAGAATAAAGTTGCTGAGCAAACTGACCCCTGAGGGACCCCGGCATTAATAGCCAATTGGCCAGACGAGCAACCACCAATAACCACTTGAATAGACCGATCTCTCAGGAAGTCTTCTATGCAAACGCAAAGTTCAGTGGGTATACCGAAAAAAGGAAGTTTGAATTTCCCTGTAACTTTCTAAAAGTCAAACAAACATAATAAAGTAGGCTCAACAAATTCCAAAAATAATTTCATCTGAATATTTGAAATTATAAGTCGTGACGCATAAGTTGAGTAAGTACATCAGCGACTTGGAACAAGAACAATATAAACTTTTAAAGAACATACATATTGAAGAGGAAGATAGCGAAGTTTTAGTATTTCCGCGTACCTTAAAAACGAGACTCATAAAATCTTTAGTTCTGCCTGAACAATAAAAAAGTTTAGATGGAAACTTCTATCGCGATCGATCGATAGAAAGATAAAAGAAACGGTAACTTCTAATAAATTACGTAGAAAATCTGATACATCCTGAAGTAGGCACTTACTGGAATTTATATTGTCTAGCTTTTTATACACCATTTAGCGTTTTTTTGGGTCGATCTTATTGTATCGCGGAAGATATATAGCACTTAATAATAGATACCATCTGAATTGGATCACATTTTACAATGGTTTATGTCCAATTTTGTTTTTCTATATGGATAAATAAATAAAACGTAAGAAAGTATATTAATACTTAAAATATATTAAGTAAAAACAAACTCAGGTTAGTTTTGATTTTGTAATTTCCGACTGATATGAAAAGCAGAGATTCTCATTAGCTATGTCCACACTGTGCATTATCATCTTCAACTTTCATCTTCATCTTTCTATTCCACTTTCGTTTGGCGCTTTCAATAATTGAATGCGTTAATGAACGCAACACCATAGTTCAGTCGTAGTTTCTGACTTTGATGCTTGACTTTGATGACTTGCTCTTTGGAGAAATATGAGCGAAAACTTTTATTCTTTTTTTTAACTCCATCGATATCAATTTTATATTTACTAGCCAGAACTTGCAAACCGTCGTTCCTCTTTATTTTATTTGTGTAAAGTTTATTATTTGGATCCCAAAGTTGTGGAAAGCTTCTGTAATCTTCAATAAATTTAATGTGAAATCTTTTACTTCGTCCGCCATCTTGTTGTTGAACGCTTTAAGGAACAGAAATCCACCCGAAGCCGGAAAACGTGAATCACAGCGCGCGCTTCGATTTCAACTCTCATCGCGCATGCGTTAGGGCATGCATTACGTGCGCTGTTGACTGCGCTATAACGCATGCCCTTAATGAACAAAAATTGGCCAAGTGCGAGTCGGACTCGCTCATGAAGGGTTCCGAAGTAACTATTGTAATTTAATATAATATGTATATTTATTTGACAAAAAATACCTTACAAATTTCGTAAAACTAGCTTATTTACATTTATTTACAACTACGCCAAATAACTTTGTTTTTCATAGTGTTTGTATGAATTACAAAGTTATATTTGCGGTTTTAGAAAATATACTGTATCTCAAAAAATGCTCACCCGATTTCGTTCAAACCAATTTTGGTTGAAAGTTTACATAAAGATCTACAGACATATATTTTTTTTAGATTTTTAACTCCATTATTATAGAAGTTAGAGGGGGGAAACACATTTTACCACTTTGGAAGCTTATATCTTTTAAAAGATTGACTTTATGAAAAAGTGGTTTTAGAAACCTTTATATCATTTTTAAACACCTGTCTATAGATACCACACACGCATAGGTCTCATGAAAAAAAAAAATATTTTCAGTTCCAGTTCAATGTATGGGGACCCCCTTTATTTTAATTATTTTATTATTATTTTTTTTCTTAAAATCGGAAAGCGGTTCACAGAATACATCTACCTACTAAGTTTCACATGTATAGTCTTAATAGTTTCGGAATAAAATGGCTGTGACATACGGACGGACGGACAGACAGACAGACGGACAGACATATCGAAACTATAAGGGTTCCGTTTTTTGCCATTCGGCTACGGAACCCTAAAAAAAGGCACAGTGTAGACATAGCTATTAAGACTGATCAGCTTGAGATTTTATGAAGAAGTTACCTAAATATACCCACTTACATATATGGACTACCAGGAGGTATTGTAGATATCATTTTAATTCTGAAGGTACCACACTTTACTACCTAAGTCGACGTCGCGTCGTGTTCGCACGCGCCTCAAAAACCAGTCAGCACCATTGACAAGAGCCGATAGGGCCATTGCCTGCCTGGTTTGCGGGAATGTTCTAACATGATACCACGACCCCAGAACACAACGGTGACGGACGTAACAGGGTGGGTTTTTAGTAGACGTCTGACGAGAGTATTTTAATGATATTTCCCCGATAAAAGAAAAAAGTACCTTTTTTCTTTTACTTACTGGCCATATAAATAAGGCTCAAATGGTCAAAGTAAAATACGTCTATATAAAACGTACTGTAAAGTACCTTAAAACTTTAATTTCTGTAAAAATATAAAGCAATTAAATAAAAAAATCAAGAATCTTTCAAATTTAAAGTAATCTTTGACTTTGTAGTGTTTATCTTATTTCGAAAAATGTATTATTTTTTTGTAAAAAAAAATATTAAATTATGTTTTTGCAAAAATATAGTATTTTGATATTGAAACACGATAGTCCTCTTCATTATAATAAAGCAAAGACAGTACTTTCTTTTTATGTTTCGTAAGATCCTAATGTTGTCTGAAAACTGCTTTGAAAAAGACAAGTGAGAATACTTCAACATGGCACACTTCATAACACTGTGTGAATAATATATACACGTACAATTTCATCCACTTTATATTCCAATTTTGAGTGTACAACCCAGGGTTCCGAAAATTTACATATTTTTCAATATTTGGCTGAACGTTATAAGAAAAGTACGGAACAACGGGAACATTGTTGCAGTTTTAGTTCGCTAGTTTTTATATAACCTACCTACTTACTGTATCAAAACGAAGTTGCCGCTGGTATTCAGACATTATTCAAAGAAAAGACTATAGGTATTTCAGATTAGAAACCTCTACTTACAAGATTATTAGACCGCACTTGTGAGAGTGCAATTTATATAGTTAGTTATCTTGACGACATATTTTGCTTGTAGGTTTCTAATTCAAGCAAGTTATCTTAATTTGTTCATATCGTTTGTACATCTTTGACAATCATTACGGGTAGTCACATCAAGAGAATCTTGCAAAAGAATGTCGTGCTAACCACCTACTGGATTGTGAAGGTCAGATCTGACCTGAGTAGGCAGTCACTCCTAGTAAAACACTAGTAGTTAGACTGGAAGCTGACATACATAGTGTTATGCCAGTTGCTTAGCTAAGTACGTCGAGAAACTTCAACCAACATCTAGAATGTTCGAGACACTAACGATACCTGGCGGCGAGTAGCAGTACTGAGTATATCGAGAAACTTCGACCGACTTCTAATACGTTCGAGACACTAACGCCATCTGTCGGCGAGTAGCAATCTCAAGTAGCTTCTGGAACATTCTTGGCAGTATAGGTAGTGAGTGGATTTTACAAGAATGTGCTAGAACTCATAGACCGGGGTATAAATAGATTGCAGAGGAACTCAGACGTCTATCCCGAACCCCAGCTCGTAACAATAGTTATATTAAAATGCGTCGGAATGTGATGCGTACATAAAATGTAAACCTTACCTTACCTTTTCCTGTAGGATTCAATTGGGTTTTTCTTAATATTTTATTTTGGTTGAATTTACCAGAAAATATATCTCAACCTCAACATACATGGCAATCGTTAAAAATTATACAAATCGTATTTACAGAGTAAGTATCAAGAAAATGTTCTAGAAAGAAACTACACAAATCTGCAAGTCGGAAAATACGCCACAAGTTTTATTCAAAACATCTCACTGTACTTTATTTACCGTTAAAATGTAGGTAAGTACCTACGTTTCAACTATTTATTATGAATGAAATGTAAATCTTCTGTACAATACATGGACCATTTACCAACTCGTAAAAGTTTAATCGAGTGATGTTCCCTCTGCTATTTATGTGGTAGTTGTAACTGCAGTAAAACTCGGCAGTCTGCACAAACGTTATATTTTCTTTGAATGCATGAGAGCTGAATACTGAAGTTAGTTTATAATAAATACAGCCGGGTATTGTGTTATTGATATCTTCTTGACTTGGTAGTTCACTTCACTAAAATTTTTGGGGATATGTGGATGATCACGTCAGGGTGGCGACCCTGACATGTTTGAAAGTTTGGGGATATGCGGAACAGGGTGTAAAGCACCATGTCCTCCGATCAAACAGGTTTTTGTGGGTGGCGGGCAACTGCCCGATGTTTGTAATCAGGTGATTTGTATGCAGGATAGTTATGCGTTAAACTTTGCTTGCCCGATACAGGATTTCTATCATTACTATTCCTTATTATTTCTACCCAACTACCCAAATGTCCGTTGGTATTTTTTGTCAAATTGTTGAGCTCCTTAAGTTCTAAGTTGAGCTACACGATAACTGACAAATGCTTGCACTGTCTGGACAGGTCCACTCAAATTTGCGTGGTTATTTCCTCAAAAGAATACCACAGACATGAACCTACATGCTTCTCATATAAAAATACAAATTGTCTGGACTTTAAAAGAGACTATGACCTCTGAGTTTGTTTCGGTGTTTCTTCTCAGAGTAGTCAGTTAGGAAATACCAGCCTCATCTAGCTAAACTTAACACGCAAAAAAACATGACGTGTAAAAGTTTTATTTATAACCAACTAGCGACCCGCCCCGGCTTCGCACGGGTGCAATGTTTATATTAAATATAGGCAGCGTTCGCGAGAATTGTTAACGTACGGTAGTTTTTTCGACGCCTTACTCCACAATTTTCACTACCACGAAAAATCCTATCTATTTTCCGGGATAAAATATAGCCTATACGGATTCGGAAGAATCCCTCTAAGTAATGGTAAAAGAAATTTTGAAATCGGTCCAGTAGTTTTTGAGCCTATTCAATACAAACATACAAAAATACAAAGGTTTCCTCTTTATAATATTAGTATAGATTTACAAAATAAATATTTCATTTCATTGCATTTCATTACTTTGTAGATTGCGAGAAAAATGTTACTACAGATTCGCGGCATAAAAATAAAGAATTAAGAATAAATCAATATTAATCTATTTATTTCAGGCTACTAAGACTCATAGAAGAAGCAATCATCATTCTGCGTGGCCTCTCCCAAATACATGTTGGGTTAGCTTCCAGCAGTCTGACCAGATGCAGGTGAGTATAGTGTTTTACATGGAGCGACAGCCTGTCTGACCTCCATAACCCAGTAACTGGGTAACACGATACCCCTAAGCAAGGCTAGTGTCAGGTTTTCTGGTTTCTAACAACCCTTAACGACTGTCAAAGATGTAAAAATGGCAGCAGGTACCAACGGCTTAACTTGCTTTCTGAAACATCTCGTGTTAAGATAGTTACCCATCCATAGATCGACAATTGTACCTACTTAGTTATAAACAAAATTGTAACCCTTGAGTAGGCAGTAATAAACATTTGCCGTGGTATCTCGTTTGAACATTTCCCGTAACCCCAGCAGGCAATGGTCCTATGGGACCCCATCACTATTGCTGACAGCTCTTTGAGGCGCGCGTGGAACACAACGCGCCGCCGGATCAGGGCTTGGTCCTTGCCGGACGGTTAGTTACCCCTGCTCGCCGTCCGCAAGCCCGCACCTACGGTGGCCGGAAATCGCCCGGGGGTCTCCCGCGGTGGCTGGGCATGAGGAAGAGAAATGCCGCTCCCTCGCGCATTCGGCCTCCTCCTTCGCTAGCATGACTGCTTCGCAGAAGGAGGCGACTGTATCCCATTCCCTCTCGCTCCGCACCATGGTCTGAACCAGGGCCGGGCGCGAAAGGTCACCGCCATCGATCGCCCCCACGAGGACACGATGGTGCTCCAGCCATTTCCCGCAATCCTAGCAGGTAATCACCCTGTCGGGACTCGTCAATGCTACTTACTGCTTTTTGAGGCGCGCTTGGATCACGACGCACTGTCGACACTCGGGCCTGGTCCAGCTACCACTACTCGCCGCCCGCAAGCTCGCGTTTACGGTCGCTGGAGATTGGCTTGCGATCCCCGACGCGCGGTACGATTCCCGCTTTCTTACTTTATTTTTTATTATTAAATTAAAATTAATCTTTATTTGGAACAAAACACATGTTACATAATTATATTAACGATAATAGCTACATAAGTTACAAACTGTGTTGTAGCTATTAACGCCCTCCTCTAGAATTTAAGAGTCAGCATACCAAATCAACAGAAAATACAAAACAAAAAGATAAAAATATTACTAAACTAAAAGGAAATTACTTACAAACTAAGCATTTAGCAAATAATTGTTGCCAAACCATGAGTATGCATTTATTGTATTTCTTTGTGTGTTTAGAGTTTTGAGTGGATGCTTGAGAATATACGAAGCGTGAGTGACTGTAGTGTAATGTAGTAGTGTGAGAATTCTGTGTGTGGATGATGTGTGTGTATAGGTAATGTAGTTTAATAAAATAAAGTATAGGATAATTGCTATAAATGGATGTTGTAGTATGGAAGGAAATTATGCAGCCTCTATAATTTTACAAGATTTTCTAATTCCTCATACGTAAGCGTGTACAGCCATTCAAAGTAGAAAGATATACTCTTTATTATACACCATAACAGAATTAAACAAGGACTTAACAACTAAAAAGGGTGTTGCAATGGACGGTTACTACATGAAACCACTAATTTGAAAAGAATAATGGCAGATCCTCTAACAAATTTTTGTTGGCATAATTTTGTAGCGTCTATTAATGGAAAATATACAAGAGTATAGAGTTTCAATTCATGAACACTTTTGCCTTAAAATTCACTATTAAAGGAACTCTTGAAAAAAAAAGATATTAGTTGAAGAAGTTTTAGAGGATATGTCTGGCCATTATTGCGTAAACCGATTTATTAGAAGCAGACTGGCACCGTAGACTTGATCATATCCATAGTCAACGCTAGTATAGAACACATAGACCAAGTAATGAGCCATAGTCAGTTGGCCAGGGCTCTCCCGCCCGCGATCCCACATCATCCATATTTATATTATTGATGACCTACGAAAAAGTATATAAAAATATCTACTTTTTTAACTGCCTCCAGAACTGGCGAATAAACTCCTTCAATATACCAGACAACCATTTCTATTTAATGCCTCCTAATGTACTGCAATAGATTTACCGTGTAAAAGCTTCGTACAATTAAAGTTCACTGGCACCGCAATGAGCCGACTGAGTACTGTTGTGTATAAAAACAAGCCTTGCGTTTATCTGCGAAATTATTCTTTCGCTTTAAGCTTACACAAAACGTTTAATTTCCGCTTAAATCGTTTTGGTGGACCTCAAGAGATAAGCTCACAGCAAGATGTGAATAGACGCGTGAATACTAAATTAAATGGAAAAATCCTTAATGTGTATCGATGCATATAAATAAAATTGATGTGTCTGTCCGCAGTTTTAAAGTGACTGCTTTTTATCAAGTGTTTGTAGTTATTTACTCAATACTAAAAAACAAACAAACTTTTATAATTTTTGTCTTTCTGTTTTACTGTTTCTCCGGCTTATATATATATATATATATACAGGGTTACTAACATCAAAATCAACAACTTTTGTTCTATGACTTTAATAACTCGTCATATTTTAGTTCACCAGATTTTCATAAAAAATAAAAATATTTAAATTGAACGCCCTAAATGTTACGAAGTCTATGCGAAGCAAAAGAAAGCGATTTATACTATAGCTTTCTTTTGCTTCGCATAGTAACATAGTCCTGAGAGATTAACGGTGTTTTACAATTAAGCCTGTATAAGGATTTTCACTAAAACATATAAGAGGTCATAGGGCAACATGAAAACAGACTTCTGAATTCTCACGGAACTCTAAGTCGCAGGCATGGTTAGTATTGTTTTTTTTATGAAATGTAAGCAATGGAGACATTGCTCATAAGAACGTAGCTTGTTCTAAGCGAAGTTTAATAAACAATCTAAGTATACAACAGTTTGATAAATAAGATGGTCTTAAATCAAAACATTCCTTCTGTTGACAAATAAATGGAGTATATTTGGGGCTCTTTGTTTGAGAAGCTTTGTCGCCAATCCGATTACTTTTCCCAATTTATTGTAATGGAGAATGCGACAAGCTTAAGTTTTGGTTGTGTCTTTTAATTCAATTTCTTCTTTTGGAAAGGTGGCTAAATAATAACAGATTTCATCCAGTATAAAAATGTCTTCACGGCGCTGATGAGGCTGCCGCCATGGTGTACCGCTTCGGGGATGTTTGCCGATGCACACATTGACAGGTTTGCATCGATTCTGCGCAAGCGAGTCGCGTTCCTGATGCGTCGCGTCGCCGGCGGCGACAACAGCTACCTGCAGCTATTTGCCAGCCGGATAGACCAGGAGTGCTCAATCATGAATCACTGGAATAGCATTCACATTGAGCCCTCTGTGTCTAGTCCAAAATACAGGTTGAGGTAGCTTTTATTATAGGAAAACCTCTTTAATAAATCTTATATTTTTATTTTTTGGTGCCAAATTAAATTATCCGTCCAATATATTTTATAAATTTGTGACATATGTAAATGAATATATTATGAATGTTTATTTTTAACTAGGTAAATTAAGCTATTGTGACGTATTTTATTTTATTTTATTTCTGTTACTTAATTTTATTTCAATTTTGTAGTGTCTATTTTTAAGGTATTAATGTATATGTTTTTATGGGTGCAAAGCCTGAAATAAATGATTTTATTATTATTATTATTTTATTATAATGCTTGCCGTAATTGTTTAGAAAAATTTCGATAGGTTAAGAAAGTCCTATCGAGATTTTTCTGTACCTCGGGTAGTGCGTGAAGTCGTTGGTCCGGTTGATATTTGTACATCTTTAACAGTCGTTACGTGAAGTCAGCTAGCACATTTGACACCCGCCTTGCCAAGGGGTATCTTGCTTACCACCTATTGGTATATAAAACAAAATGATAATATTAATAAATTCATCTGCGATTTGAGTACCGACTGCCGTCTCCGTGTTTTGAAACATGCTGGTCATTATTTAATTATTAAATTTTTGTAATTTCTACATTTATCTTTTTTTAATGATTATTATTCCGATTTGATTTAATTTTAATTTATTGATTATATTGATATTAATATGTATGCATATTATTAACGAAAAATTCAATTTTTTATCGTTCAAGCAGTGTTAACTGAAATGTTTACGCATGTGTATTGCACGTTCGAGCGTGTGGCATCCATGGGCTGCGGCTGAAAATCAGCGTTAGGTGGTAATATTTAGGATTGCCACCTGACATTATGCTGAGCTGAGGCCCTTTTGGCACAAATGTTTTATTTTTAATGTTGTCTATAATGTGTTTTCTTTGTGCCAATAAACGCAATTTTCTTTCTTTCCTTTTTCTTTCTTTCTTTCTAGTGCATTTTAGCTGCATCCAGTTAAACTGGAAGCTGACCTCGACATAGTTTAAAAGGCGAAGCAGATGTTCATATTCTCTGGCAAAGGTAGATTAACGGTTGGAAGTCGAAGCAACGCATAAGTAACATTTAATTGATAGGGTTGAGAGGTCCTCAGTAGCAAAAGGCATATTTAGCAGCCGTTATATTAAGTTAGAACTTGCGAGCTTAGAGTGGAACTTGCGGTAGCTGTTGCCTGGTTTAGCCCAAAAAATAAGCATTGCCATTCAACATCGCAATGGCCTTCTGGGCACGTTTCCATACAACAACGATATGGAGGAGTACTTCAAGGCCTAGGTAAAAATACAAAAAAAATGTTGTTAATGTTACTACATATATTAACCTCACTACATAGTAAGGTCAATAAATGTTACGTTCAAATATAAATTAAATAAAATGAACCCGCTTTTACTTATGTTTTGCGGCACACAGCATTGATTAGTATCGCGTAGACATTGTTGTGTAAAAATGGTTTAAAGTAAACAAATAGTTTCGCCCTAAACCGCGCTGTATTAAGTTGCACGGATTAATTTTTGAATTTTTTTTGTTATATTCTTGGCTTTCTTCCATTCTAGCTAGCTTAAAGTTACTATTATTAATTTTGTTATACATACCTAATGCATTGTGGAGATGTTGAAATAATAAAAAAAAATACCGGTTTTTTCTATAGTTTGAAGCGTCAATATCCTATGACAGGCTATGGTGTCGGACTTGTGATCGAGAGGTTCGAACCCCACCCCTTACACTATTGCCGTGAACTCACTCCAGACACAAGCATATTTAGCTTAGTTGGAGGGGTTAACAAGATTGCTAGTAATGTGAATTCTACCCACATCGCTAGTTCTGTTTCAAAAAAGAGTTGTTCTACTTCAGTACTAAGAAAAGTAATTGTTTATTTATATCTATTTTATGATAATAATATCTCAGAGTATTTTCATTTCTTTGGATCTCATAGATTAAGCATTTTTCTAAGTTTTTATGATTAATTTTTAAGGTAATATCTTTGGTGTCTCGTTATTATTTATTTATTTAATAACTTGGCTAAGACTTTAACTAAACGGATACTAATTTTATAAAGAGGAAAAGTTTGTTTGTTTTTTGAACGCGCTAATCTTCGAAAGTACTGTGTGGATTTGGATGAAATTTGGTATGGTAGTAGCGTGAAGCTTAGGTAAGGTTTATAGGCTTTTTACTGCTAAAAGGAGGGGTATGTTTTTATCGTGATAAAGTCTACAAGAGCGAAGCCCTGCGCGCAGCGGCCGCTTGTTTCAAATATGGTTTTTAATAGTACCACTACATACTGTATACATTATCTATATCATTAATGATAGAATAATATTGTTCAAAGCTATAATTTAGTTGCCATACGGGCTTTGCTTCTTTGTGTAAAAAAACGGTTCTTCAACAGTGAATAATCCATAAGGGTGGGCTTCTGAACTACCTACATATTTGACGTTAAGACCGTGCTAAACCCTACTTCAATATCACCACAATTCGACAGGTTCTCAGGCCTAAGTCTGAGAAGCAATCCACTTCCAACGCTTAATTCAGAAATCGGGGGTCTGCGAAGTAATTTATCGTCGTCTCAAATCCCCACTTTAACCCCACTTCTAAGGATCATAATCAGAATGAGGTCCACTGGACCAAGCTCGTGACCAAAGCACCATTTCTCCAGGACATGAAACTGATTGACACTCTATTAGGTTCTATTGAACCCAATATTATCGAGATTAATGGTCTTTTCGTATTTTAAGACCAGATGGTAAATGGTTGGACCGATTAGTGTAGACAAGGACTCTTCAGTATTCCAGAACTATACGATATATCAAGAAATGGTAACAGCTTGACTGAGAAACATAAAATCCCGGTATCTGCATAAAACTTACAAGACAACTGAAAAACGTTTAGTGATCTTTGATTGCGTGCCGCTTCAATAATATTAGTCATGCTTTCTTGGGAGGAATTGCGTTTAAAGTACATACCAAGCTTAATAAAAAGTCAATATTAATGTGTGTATCACAAAAGTTATACGCACAGAACCAGTTACTAATAAAAAATGTTTTCTCATACCAAACAATTTGAGTGTGATAATTTCAAAACCTAGATAGCTCACTTTAAATTTTAAATTTTGGGGCAGTTTACTCACTTTTAATATAGTTTATCGCGATAAAAGAACTTACTTGCTAAATTTAATTCAGAAAAGCAATCATAATCATAAATGTTATAAAAATATTATAAAATTAAAGTGATCAACTTCGTAAACTCAACTTTCGACTCCAACTAGCCGTGAAAACAAAGTGACCCCCTCTTATTCCCATTTTTTTATTCAAAAAGCATTCTTAGTAGAAGTGATAACTAACTTAAGCAAATATTCTTATACAATTACAAAAAAAAAAACTAACAAAAGACAAATTATAAAATTACATAAATCAAGAAAAAAATTTAATAATAAAATTAAGATGAATGAGATAATTGGGTTTTAAAGATAGTTATGGAATCATGATGTATATATCAACCTCTGGAATGGATTTTAGAAATGAATTCATCTGCTGACTGAGCCTATTAAGAGGTGAATTTACTCCTATATTATTGTGTTAGATTTTTTTGTATGATCTTTTTTTATTCAATATAGGTTCGCGTTTGACCACTATCTCACCTGATGGTAAGTGATGATGCGATCGAAGATAGAGCACGCTTACCTAAAAGTAACCTTTCACTCTGGACTTAAAGACTCCTAGGTTGTAGCTTGCAACAGATGAATTATGGGATATTTAGAAATTTTTTAGGGAACTTTTAGTCCTATTTGTTCTATTAATTTAGTGCTGTCTAATTTGCGATTAACCAGTTTGAAGAAGAACATTAAATCATGTATCAGTCGTCGGTCACGCAGAGTATTCATTAGATAACATTGAGTACATTGCTTATATGGACATCGAGGAGATATATCACCGAAGGTATATGCTAAATGTTTTGTGAAGGCCCTTTGGATATTCCAGTTAGTATTCGTTAATCCAAATCCTAATTTAAATTCCGTCCCACTAATACCCAATAGATTTAATCAAAGATAAAGTTAGTAGGAATGTTATTAGATTAATCTACGAGCGGAGCCATTTGTCTGGGCAAGTTTACAGTCATTCCCTGGACGCGGTATTAAAGACACAGTTCCATTGCTGCACTTAGACACGATATGCACACGTAAAGCTTACTTCACTTTTAATGAAAAAGTGGGTGGTATAGGTAATCTATAACGAGTTGCAGCTACTAGGTTGTGGAAGTCAGATAAGCAGTCGTGCGTTGTCAAACACTTGGTACTCAGCTGTTTCCGGTTAGACTAAAAGCCTTAAGTTGAGAAAAGGGTAGCTGCTTAGGCAGGTGATGATCACCCATAGTGAATAATAATCACGTAACACATTTATGTGTAAAATAGCAAGTGCTCCTGTGTGTTTTTACGATTTCCTAATCAGACACTGATTGTATGTGTCGGCCTTGCTGGTAGTACATTTTTTTTAATGAAGATTGTATATTGTATCTGTATTTTTTTTCCTTTAAATCAAATAGAATAATCATTTTGTAATCAGGCATCTAATGCACACTACCGAGCGAGGAACATATATTATGAAGGCGTAGTTTTGCAGCTACGGCGTATTTCAATTTGAAAAGAGATAGTCATGAAAAATCATGAATCAATCGTGTGCCCTTAGACTCATTTGCTTAGACTTTTCTCAACTGTGTTGGGGGTCGGCTTCCAGTCTAACCGAATGCAGCTGAGTATAACCCAGTAGCTGTGTAATACGATACCCCTTGGGTAGAATAGTGTTAAATTTACTGGCTTTTGATTTTGTCTCTGCTTTACAGAGTGCTATTTAATCCTAAAACCCCCACTTATCTTAAAGAACGATTCAAGTTCCTTCATGAAACACATGCAAAATCTCTGAGGTCATCAGAAAACTTAAGGCTTGCGGTACCGAGTCACGCCACCAATTTCTATAGTAAGTCGTTCGCAGCTCAAGCAGTAGGGCTGTGGAATGCTTTAACCGTGTCAGTAAGACAAGCACAAACTCTATCTTCTTTCAAAAACTTAGTAAAAGACCTTTATCTATCTCCTTAAATTGTTGTTATTAAGGCGTTTTTTTAATGTTTCGAATTTGTTAGTTTCCGGTGGGTTAGCTAAAATGTCGGCGACCTGCTGTATGACGTCCTTACTCAGCTTGGCTACGACCATGAAGTATTTGTTCGCGTCTGAAGCTTTCTGCGGCGTCAAAATGGCTTCTACTTGATAAAACCAGAGTCGCGGGTTTTCTGGCCAAAATGTTGGTATTTTGCTCTCCACCGAAAATGCGGATATATTAGTCTCGCACTCTTCCGCCTTCACTGGGGCTGGCACAGATTGAGTTAGCTTCGCCTGCGCGTACATGATGCGTCTCGGGCGTCGAGCGTGTGTCTCTGTCGCATCGCGTCTCGTCTGAGTCGGGCGTGCGTCTCTCGTCGGGCGTGCGTCTGATTCGGGGTCACCAATGTAATGGTGTTTGGTCTCGTTTGAGGTGTGTATAAGGCGAGGGAGACAAGTGAAACACTCGGGTGTTAGAGACCAACTGTTTATTACGATATATATTTATATTCACATACACACGTCATACACAGATTCACAAAGTCGTAAGTTGCACGCGTTATCATTCGCACACCTGTGCAATACCCCACATATGTCTTTCTTTCTTTTTTATATTTATATGTATATGTATGTTTTGATAACGTAATTTATTGTTTTTGTATCTTATAGAGATAAATAGTACACCGTGGTAGACTACCCGCGTATTTATTTTCTCCTTCTGTGTCAAATTCATCCAAAGGTTGTCTGTAAAATATCGCTTTTAGCGATAAGACCGCCTATTGTATCACACTTTTTAGTTGTTAAGTCCATATTCGTTTTACTGTTATGGTGTATAATAAAGAATATATGTATCTATCTATCTATTTTCTGACTACCCGTAACCACTGTTCAAATGAAAGCCGAGACCAACGGTTTAACGTGTTTTCCGAGGCACGGAGGTATCACACCACCAACTTCCAAATTGGGCTACTTGGAAATTCCTTCCAGAAAAGCCCAATAATACTTTTTGTCGACCCGGGAGTTGAACCTGAGACCTCGTGCTCAACAGTCGCGCTTGTAACCGCTCGACCAACGAGCTAATAGACTCAAATAGTCAACGTACTATACATGAAGTATGTCTAAAAATCTAACGCAGCAATAGAACCGCGCCTTATCGGGGCAAGTAGGGATGATCGCGGCAATAACGCGGCAAGTTGGGATCAAACGATAGTTACTCGCTGAGGACAATCTTTAGTCTTTCTGGCCGACTGTTTCGCTCTAAAGACCGCCGGGAATTCGAAACGGCCTGATATGGATGGCATAGGGTCCTACTTCTAATTGTGAGTTTTTTTCAGGGTAAGGAATATTTTGTTTGGATTTCGATCTATTTGATGAAAGCTTTTTAAATGGATTTTATCAATGTAATAGGTATTTGAAGAGGAAGCAGTTTTTTAGAATTAATTGTGATTCATTTGAGTTTTTTTTCGGACGATCCCTGCAATTGATGAGGTCTCTTATGAAATGAGTGAGCTCTGAAAATGCATGTTCACTCTTGATTTAACTCTAACGTGTCAGATACACAGAAGCCGGCACAGTGTTTTTATTTAATAATCAATTAATGCAGCGTTGAAAACTGTTCATTGCTGTAGTAGCTTTTTATAAATAATGTTTTAAAACAGAAATTTCAAGCAAGAGTCATTGAAAATTCTTCAAAACTCATCTCGAAGATACCATTAATGAAGTAAATTGTATATTTACGTCGCAAGTGCAAAATTGTGGGAAGTGGGGGGAAACATTCAAGTTAAACAGCAAACTTGAAGTAGTGTTAACAATTAAACTCTCGGTTAACAAGCGTCGTTCGCTGACGACGCTAGGGAAGACACTCCTAACTTTTACCACAGTTTAATTTTAATTGTTTTTGTTATCTTAGTTACTTGTTGGGACTTCCATCGTCTTGTAAATTAGGGTCATGATCTGAAAGTTTTACTGAAAGCTGTTTTTTTTTTTCTGAACACAGAAGCCGGCAGAGAGTTCCACACCTTGGCTGTGCGCACAATGAATGTTGAAGAAAAGCACTTAGTACGACAATACGGTATATCGACCAAGTGTGAATGGTACCCAGCCGTGCGTCTGGTAGACCGGTAGTGAAAGGGAGATGGAGGAATCAGGTCATGGAGCTCCTGCGCACACTCCCCGAAGTACAATCTATAGAAAACCGTCAGGCAAGCAACGGTTCGCCGATGAGCCAGACTATGAAGCTTGCCCGATAGCACCTCGTCGCCTGTAAGCCTTTTAGCCCTGCGCTAAAAATAAAATAAGTTCGATGCTTCGCAGTTGACTGGATCATCGCTATCCTCTAAGCTTTTCCCAATCACGTTGGAGTTGGCTTTCAGTCTAAGTAGATGCAGCTAAGTATTAGTGTTTTACATGTAGGGACTGCCCATCTGACCTCCAGGAACCAGTAGCTGGGTAACCCGATACCCCAAATGATAGCCGGGATCAACGTCTTAACTTATCCTATTGGGCATCACACCGCCAACTGCCAAACTCCGGGCTACTGCTGAGAAATTTGTTACAGAAAAACAATTAACCTGACCCTGGTATCGGCTTCGCAGTTCACTAGATAGGTGACGAGGTTCTAGCAGGCAAGCTTCACAGCCTGGCTCACCGGCGAAGCATTGCTTGCCTGTCCATCTTCTACAGATTGTACTTCGGAGAGTGTGCGCAGGAAATCCACGACTTAATCTCTTCATCCCCCTTTTACTACCGGTCTACCAGACATACCGCAGGATACCATCCACACTTGGTCGATATACCGTCTTGTCGTACTAAGCGCTTTTCTTGAACATTCATTGTGCGCACAGCCAAAGTGTGGAACTCTCTGCCGGCTTCTGTGTTCCCTGCCACATATGACCCGTCAGCCTTTAAAGCAAGAGTGAATAGGTATTGTGCAACTGGGCTCGCTCGTTCGATCGTAGACCTCATCTTACACTTACCATCAGGTGTGATCGAGGTCGAGAGCGGGCTCATACGTAATAAAAATAAAAAATATTGACTATCGATTGCCTTCTTTTTCAGGTTTTCTTCTATCTTTTACATTTGTTTGATAGACGCTCATCACTAGATTTAAATAATTATATTTTATTCCATTCAGAAGAACTCACTGCTCATCACTTGGTAATCGACCCAACATAACCTAAGAAACCTTAATTAGGATGATTTACAAACTCTCAGATGGTAAGATTACCTTATGTTGTACCTGCCTAATACTTCAGACTTATCAAGAAAGCATGCTGTTTCTATCAAATCTTAATGTAAGTACCTACACGATGTTTTGAATCATATTGCATGTATTATTAGAATAAACAGTTTTGACAATTGTAGACAGGCCAATAAACAAATAAACAAAGCAAGAAGTGGTGTGACTTTTTCTCTTTTAGAAATTGTTCTGTCCTTTGAAAAAGTATACTATGAAAATAAGTTACAGAGCCGATTCATTGGTGCTTTTACCTTATACTTATAAATAATTCCCATGTTACTTTTGTACAAAACATTAAGTAAGTAAGTTATTTTTTATATTTTGATGGCAGATCAAAGCATTTTTTTGCTTCTGATGTCTTAATAATGAAGCTATTAAAATATACTAAAGATTTCTCCTGCACATAATTTGAATAATTTAAATCAAGTTATTAACAGCCAGCATTTGTTTAAGAATTGTCCTACTGACAGCTTCCTTAACTTGTTTATTTTTTAATCTTAAAAATATATTAATTCATTTACATTTCAAGCAGCGGGGTGCGTGAAAGGAGCCTTCTTAAGTGACATAGGTATGTACTGAGCTACTAAAAGACTGGCGAAGCCTGGTCAGTCAGCGAGTCACGACGCTGACTGGCTAATCCTTTGCCACAAGTCCTCCTCATGGCTGGAACAAATAAAGTCTGAAATATCCGTGTTTCTTGATAGCTATACACTGGGGGTCTTTAAGTCAAAAGTGAATAGGTTACTTCTAGGTAAGCGTACTCCATCTTTGACCACATCATCATTAATCATCAGGTGCGATGGTGGTCAAACGCGAGACTAGTTAATAAAAAAAAAAACTTTACATTCTTTCCAATTGTTAGCTCATGCGTGTGGGGAATACTTTCGTCAACAAAATAAAAAGGAAGGACCATCACAAAAATGAAAATCTATATCATCTGAAAAAATAGTATCCATAAAGAAAATAATGTCAAGAAATACCACAAACCAAATAAAACGAACGAAATACAAATACATCATATTTATTTGCGAAAGTAAAGTCAAGTCAATACCAAAAAAATACACAAACGAAGATTGAAAAAATTAGTAAAGTTCGAGTCGAGCAACAATGTAGGGTTCTGTAATCCATCCTGAAAATAAAAGCTGTGTCCGCGATTTCGTTAGCGTAGAAGTATATTCCCGCATCAAAATCAAAATCAAAATCAAAATCAAAATTGTTTTATTTTACATAGGCCTAAATGGGCACTCATAAAACGTCAGAAGTTAGCAACGAAGTTAGCATAAATCTCGATCCCGTGGGAATTCCGGGATTGAGAGTAGGTACAAAGTAATAGTTTGTTAGTTTTGCTAAAACTAAACAATGGTTGGATGGATTCGGCTAATTTTTGTAGAATATGTATGGAAAATTAAAATAATACAGCGCTACGAAGTTCGCCGCGCCAGCTTTTTAATTTATAACACCCAGTTTTGTTTTTACAATATTACATTTCACCCATCAAAAACATGTTTTTATATCTTTCATCAATTTGACATGGTTTATATCTATAATACATCATTAACCATAAGTTGAGAAATATTGCGAATCAGGTATGTTTAAATTATTTATGTGCAATAAAAAAAATCGTTTTAAACCGTGGAGTTCCTATTTTGCTACAGAACCCTAAAAAATATAAAAAAGCAAGCGTAACACATCACTAGCGAGCAATTTGCTCAACAATGAGTTCGCACCTGCGACGAGGAAGCTATTCATAACAGTTGGTAACGAGGATTAGAACTGAGGACACTTCCGAAGTTAAGTTCAAAATAAAATCTGACAACTTATGACGAGTTTATTTCTGAAATTTTGCTCGGTATTTGCGGGATCCCGCATATTGAAAATATTCACATTTATGTGTAAGGTAAGGTAAAAAATATGTATATATGTATAAGGCAAATAAAACAATGAATTAATCAACTAACTCCACATTTATTTACGTAAATTACTATTAGTATGAGATTAATCAAATTACACCATTTTTTCTTTACAAAAAACAGTAACAAAAACTTTACTGATATTTTAGGCTAGGGACCGTTCAAGTATTAATTACGTAAGCACTAAAGGGGGTGTGGGGGTTTTTGCTTTGCTTATTTTTGATGACATGGGGGGTGGGGGATCTAGATGGTGATTACGTCAGCAATAATTATTTAATTTTTGACACATGTAGCAACACACATTGTCTATGCTTCAAAATTAAATGCATTTTCGGGGATCCCTAGAAATAATGAATTGTTGAATTCCGTATCAGTAAAGTTTATTTAAAGTAAATTATAAATGTATGTGTAAATTTAGTATTATAACTTCTATTCCAAACCTATTCCTTATTTCTAGATTTATAACTGCTGCTCATGAATCAATCAATTGTACCAATGTTTACGTAAGCATGGGGGGAGGGGTAAGAGCTTTGCTTACTTTTGCTGACGAGGGGGAGAGGTGGGTTAAAATTGCAAAAAATGTGCTTACGTAATACTTGAACGGCCCCCTACCACTGACCGAAATTCGACTATATTAGGCTACTTAAGCTGCAACACTGCCGGCCGCCAGTCACCGAGCGATCGCACACGCGAGAGGTCGCATGCATGCTTTTTTTCAGTCCCGCAAATCCCGCGGATCCCGCGCCCGTAATCCCGCATCACGCGGGATAGGAAAATGACTCGGGATCCCGCAATACCGAGATCTCGGTATTCCGGGCTTCCACCCTAAACGGGATGCAGTTGAGTAGGTACTACCTAGTGTTTTCCATGGAGGTCCAGTCTGTCCTCCAAAAGCCAGCAGCTGGGTAGCACAATATACCCCTTCTTCTGGCTACTGATTACGCGTAACGAATGTCAAGGATGTAGAAATGACTGCTGGGACCAACGACTTAACATACTTTCCGAGGCGTGGAGTTATAAGGTTCATTAATATTTGAGTCGATTTTTAACCGACTTCAAAAAAGGAGGTTCTGTATTCGATCAGTTTGTATGTATGTATATATGTATGTATGGATGTATATATGTATGTATGTATGTTTGTTTGTATATCCGCGATTTTCTCAGAAACTACCAATCCAATTTCGATAGGTATTTACTCACATGGCTGAAGTCGGTGCCAAGGTAAATGAATAGGTTTTATGACCTCGGATGTGCCCAAGAATGCGGCGTTCTTTACCTATCAAAACTAGCCCTTATTTTTAACGGAATTAGACATCTAATAAAACAATATTAAAGGTTATTTCTCTCTTTGTAGCGCAAGTCTTTTTTGTAAGTTTTGAAGTCAGTTCAATTTATTGTAAAAAAAGTTTTTATTTTATCTAATTCAGTATAGAGCTGACAGTGTGTTCAATTAAAAATTCAAATAGATGTAGAACTGTATTGAACGGTGTACTGTATAGCACTGTTTATTGCGGTAAAATATGTGCTTATAAACTTTTGACAACTAGTGTGGTGTGCCTACACATTTCCAAAATACATCTAACAAATAAGAAATCAGTCATTTCAGAAACTAGTAATACGAAAAACAACTTTATTATTTTATAACTAACTAAAACTCACCTTCGTCCAAGACTTTCCAGCTAAGTTCGAGACAACTTATCCATGAGACGACTGCCAATTTGAACTCCACAAATCAATAACAGGTTAACACGATAGCTTTGTAAAACTGGTGTTATATTTTCGGCTTCTAATACCCACAACTACAATCATAAATAATTATAAGATTTTAAACTAACTACTTACTATGATGTCGTAGAAACTTCGACCGGCTTCTAATACGTTCGAGACACTAACGCCATCTAGCGGCGAGTAGCAGTACTAAGTATCTCGAGTTGCTTCTGGAATATTCTCGCCGGTATAGACAGTGAGTCGGTTTTACAAGAATGTTCTAGAACTCTTAGACCGGGGGGTATAAATAGATCGCAAAGGGATGCAGAGAGTGAGTCTTATTAGAAGATACGAGGCGATATAATCAAAGCTACACAAGTGAATTTCAGTGCGATGTGTTAAGTGAAAAATATTGTAGTGTGACTGTGTTAATTTTTATTTTGTCTTTATTTAATTTTCATATAATTGGCGTTAATTATTTCTGTCCCGAACCCCAGCTCGTAACAATAACAATGATAAATATCGCGTTATAAATTCCAATGATACTTTTAAAGATGTACAAAGACTTTAGTTACTTTCTGTTGCACGGAGAAATCTGGACATATTAATACGATCCACAAACCAAATTTTGAAGATCGACTGACTTAGCCACAAGCTTCTCTAATAAAAAGCTACAACTTAAAATTATTCGAAGTGAAATTAAGTTTGAGATCGTGACTTGGAATAAGGTGTCCATAATTTTAATCTAATGTACTTTCCATAAAATAAAAACAATAAATTAATGTGCACTGCCATTTGACGAATAAAACAAAATTGGCCAAGTGCGAGTCGGACTCGCCCATGAAGGGTTCCGTAGTAACTATAATAAAAAAAAAATAAAAAAAATAATATACTTAATATATTTATGTGAAAAAAAAAAACCTTACAAATTTCTTAAAACTAGCTTATTTACAGTTTTTACAACTACGCCGAATAACTTTGTTTTTCATAGTATTTGTATGAATTACAAAGTTATATTTGCGGTTTTAGAAAATATACTGTATCTCAAAAACTGCTGACTCGATCTCGTTCAAACCAATTTTGGTTGAAAGTTTACATTAAGACCAACAACATATGGTTTTTTAGATTTTTCACTTCATTATTATAGAAGTTAGAGGGGGGACACACACATTTTACCACTTTGGAAGTGTTTATCTTTGAAACAGTTAACTTTATGAAAAAGTCATTACAGAAACCTTAATGTCATTTTTAAAGACCTGTCTATAGATACCACACACGTATAGGTTTAATGAATAATAATATTTTCAGTTTCAGTTCCATGTATGGGGAGCCCCCTTTATTTTAAATATTTTTTTAAATTTTCTCTTAAAATCGGAAAACGGTTCACAGAATACATCTACCTACCAAGTTTTACATGTATAGTCCTAATAGTTTCGGAATAAAATGGCTGTGACATACTGACGGACGGACAGACAGACAGACAGACAGACGGACAGACATGTCGAAATTATAAGGGTTCCGTTTTTTGCCATTCGGCTACGGAATCCTAAAAAGAGAGTGGAATAAAGAAAACACAAAAGTAGTTTAAATTAGGGGAAAAATATGGGTCGTACACGCAAAACGGTCATCGATCAGCATAATGCTATACTACCATTCGAGACATTGACACCGCGCTTATTTGAGGGATTTCCGAAGCTGGCGTGAGGCTGAGCGGGGTAACACGATATGGCAAGAATGATGTCAGATTTTCTGGCTTCTGACACCCGTAACAACTTTCAAAAATGTACAAATGAGAGCCTTAGTCAACATGCAAGGCAAGGAGGAATCACAACATATTAATGTAGTCACCATGCACGGATCGATCTGGTAAGCGTTGCTTAACCTATGTAGGTATGGTTAAGCAACGCTTATGGAATGCAATAAAAGTATTGAGTATTGAAGATCGTCTCGTGTGGCTGTTACTAATTAACAACGAGCTCCTCAATTGATGTTGAATAAAGAGTATAAATCAATAAAGCAATGGCAAATCATTGGCAAACCGTTAAGCCATATTCATTACAAAGGGAGTAAGGCCAGCAGGCCGTAATATATAATAATAATAAATAATAATCTGTGGCCCGACTGTCAACCAGCACGTCAAAAATTTTCCTTCCAATTTTTATCAATAATTTAGAATATAAAATAGTTATTTAAAATGTTCGATAGAACAAAAATAGTTTAAAAAAAACTACAATACATGAATTTCACCTATACTACATCTACTAACCCTGAAACTGTGACTGAAAATAGACCAAGCAATATGAATGGAAACTTCGTGCATTGTTAACTATGTTGACCAGAAACCGGGCACGACTGCTCAAGACCACAAGCTCAAGATCTTCGGATTCGTCGCTCAGCTCCGCCTCGCAGCCGGACCTGCTCCAGCCGTGAGTAAAGAGACTCCGGCCGCTGCAGTTGCGTCGAGCTCGAGCGACGAATACTTCTCGCCGCCGACGACACCACCACCTGCGCGTCGACGGGGAAGAGGCCGACCTCTGGCCTGCTTGGAACCTCGAGGCCCACCGGCCTCTGATAGGGTTCCCGCTGCCGGTGGTAGTGTGCTGCGCATGCGATGGACTCAATCCATTAATGAGAACGTCATGCGCTCATACTTTGGGGCTACAGAGGGGGGAACTAACCTGACTGCGTACCGTGGTCGGATGCTCTCTCTGTTTCAGGTACTTGAACCAGCTGTCAACGTTTCGGCGCAACGACTATCGGATCAGATGCGGGTCATGCAGCGTAACCGTATGTTGGATGACGCCGTACTTGATAGACTACGCCTCGAATCACGGTGCAGCCGTGTCTCATCTGCTTCACCGCAGGCCGCGGTGCAACTACAACCCAGTATCTCACCGCGACCCGACCACGTCAGTGAACATGATGATGACGAGGCTATAACCGTGAGTACCCAGTGCAGTGAACGATTGATGAGTGCTTTGGAAGATGCATTACGGGAGTATCGTTCCACACTGCCTGAGCTTAGACCTCATCTGCCTCGTTTACCCATGCATAAGAAAAATAGGGTGCTAGTGTGTGCTCTAGATTCACTACTGTCAAATTATTTTGATAATAGTGAAGACCTCACCGATACCCATTCGGTCCTGTACTGTGCAGCTGTAGCAGCATGTCGGGTAGGTCATATCAAGTTCCCAAAGACTGACAGAACTATTCGACCGGCGGTACCAGCTTGGCAGTGCAGGATCGAACGTCGTATCGCTGGGGCTAGAGCACTCATTGGTAAACTTATCTGCTTCAGGCAGGGCAACACTCGTCCCAGAGTAGTGCGCTTTGTGAGGCGGGCATACGCGGAGACTGATATCAGTCCTCGGGATTACTTGATCCGCGTCACAGAGCGTATCGACTTCCTGAAGCAGAAAGTCTATGCATGGGCAAATCGAATTCGTCGATATAAGCGGCGGGTGGAGCGATACACTCAGAATCGCACATTCCAAAGCAATGAAAGGTGGGTTTATAGGGCCTGGGAGCGACCTGACCAAAGTGTGACTGATACGTGCCTACCGAATGATGACGCCATGTGTTCGTTCTGGCGCAGCATCTGGTCGGTGCCTGTCAGCCACACCGAGGGTGACTGGATGGGTGAGATCAAGCGCACGTGCGATCTTATACCAGAAATGGGGGCAATTACGATCAGCCCCCAAGATGTAACCCATGCAGTCCGTCCGTTATCCAACTGGAAATCTCCAGGACCAGACGGACTGCACAATTTTTGGATAAAATGGTTTCAAAGATCGCACGCCCGCTTGGCATCTCAGTTCCAGTCTGCCTTAGAGTCAGGATCGCTACCTCAATTCCTGACTACAGGAATAACCCACCTGCTCCATAAATCAGGTAGTACTGCGGAACCTAAAAATTATAGACCGATCACGTGCTTACCGACGGTCTATAAAGTTCTTACTTCCATTTTGAGAGCCAAAATTCATAATCATATTGATACAAATTCAATCATGTCTGCTTCTCAAAATGGATGTAGGAACGGGTCCCGCGGTACTAAGGAGCTTCTCCTCATTGATATTGCCATTAACCAACAGGTTCTTCGTTCCCGAAAGAATCTGTCGATATGTTGGATAGATTATAAGAAGGCCTATGATTCTGTTCCACATACATGGCTCAAGAAGGAGTTGAAGTTGTATAAAATAGACTCAGACAGAACTCGACAGATCCAGGAAAACAGCGAACCGATTAGGATTGAGCGTGGCATATTTCAAGGCGACAGTCTGAGCCCACTGTGGTTTTGTCTGGCTCTCAACCCTCTAAGTACATTGCTGGAGGGTTCGTGGCTAGGCTACCAATTGAGAAGAGGTGGTCAGGTCATATCACACTTGCTTTACATGGATGATTTGAAAATCTTTGCCCCCAGCAAATTGCAACTGATGGAGCTACTGAAGGTAACAGAAACTTTCAGTAGCGCCATCGGGATGGAATTTGGGGTGGACAAATGTGCGGTCATGCAAGTAAAGCGATAGCAGTCAGGGCCACTGACCACTATACCAACGGGCCTGTCGGCCTATATTGTCGCCATAATTAAATTAGTTTCTATTTGAAACAATTTTTAAAAAGTTTTAAGAGGCACATAGGCATTGCACGAACGTAACCGAATTTAAACAACTTTCGTGTAACGAGAAATTCATTGCTACTGTTTTTAAAGGATCTTTCAATTTCATATTATTCTTATTACTGCAAGTGACAGCTGCATGTTTCTTACTTATGAACCACGCAACTGCTTAAATACTTCTCAAAATAATTGTCGGTTTTATTCACTAGTTTGCATAAAATATTCTCATATTTTATTTATTCCGTGAGTAAAAGTAAAAGAGAATGCCAAGTTTCGGCTCACAAATCATGTAGCGTCCGACAGACTTTCTAAATTAATGATAATTCATTATATAAAATAGTAAGAATTATAGAGTATAAATAAAATCTGTAGAAGTACACCGTTTAAAAGTAATTTTAAATAGTTATTCAATTTATCAACACGTTTTCCATCTACAATTTTAATTAGAAATGTTGCCAATACCAAAATAAAATAATATCGATACGAAATTGCACTTGCAAATCGATTACATTCATATAATTATGAACCTACGTAAGTGAATTGATTACTTACAAAAGTCCTCTTAATTCTTATAATAATAAATAATGTTTAGTTATATTTTTGACTATTTTATAATAATTTAAAATAATTCAATTCAATTATTGATACGGTTTAGAATAGTTATATAGTTCTGGTAACACTTAATCTTTTAGTTGTCACTGACAATTGTCAAAAGTTTTATTTCTCCCGCGTTTTATGACGAGCGACGAAGTGTTGCGTGTTTTTTAAGTTTTGTGTTGTTTATTGCTATGTTACCGGACCCCGATTTCTGTATTACTAACGACTACCGTGGCTGTTGAAACTGAATTCAGTATTAATTATTCAATCATTTAATAGTTTATTTCATGTAATCGTTAAAATTAGAAGTATTAGGTGGTCAATTTCAAAGAACTATAACTTTTTTTGGTGTACTTCTTATAGAAAACAAATTATATAGTGAAATTCTATAATTATTTTCCTTTTTTATGATATATAGCTCATCTTTGTCGGTTCTGGCCGAGTGTTGAAGGAAGCCTCGGCATTCTCCTTTCCGAAATTATTTCCAACGCTTTTCTACTCAGTAAAGTTTTAATAGCTCTTTTAGAATTAGAACGCTATTTAAAATAATAATTCTAACAATTAAGCACTCACAATATTTTATGAAATTTTAACAGATTTTGTTGAACATACCATCTTTCTTTCTGTGCTTTTTATACCAAGTTCTTTTATAAATTTATTCTGCAGTAGAGCATTGATGGCCTAGTATTTACGAGCCCGACTTGTGAGTTGCAGATCCTGGGTTCGAACACAGTCAGATATATTACATTTATCCCCAACTGGTGAAGAAAAACGTGAGCAAACCGGCATTTTCAAGGACCAAAATTCAAAGGCGATTACAGCCAGTTCTTTTCATAGAGAGAAGGCCTATGTCTCTGCAGTGAGAACGTTATAGGCAAAACTATTAGAATTATTAATTATGTATTTTTTTACTTGTTATTACAGAAATCATATATGAAAAATGTAGCTTTCTACTGGTGAAAATATTTCAGAATCAAAATCGGTTCGGTAGTTGCAAAGATTAGTCCCTAAAACTTACAAGGTCACACCTTTACCTGTTTATATTCGTGTAGATAAAAGTTCACTTGAAGCACGCGATTATATTTATTTACTTATTATATACTTTAGTGTACACCTTACAATATTTCTATGGATACGAAAATTACAACAAGTGAACAATATTTAGTGTGCGGTTAGGACACCAATAATTTGAACACACCTGATTAACAACATTAGGTACTTAATTTATGGTTACAATGGTGGCTCATCGCTGATAGCGATATCTTCCAGACAACCTATGGATACCTTTCAGAATATCTTGCATACCTTGTGGCCTTTTCCTTTTTTATATTGCTCTTGTGTTCCGGGGCCACGGTGTCTCGTTAGAATGTTCCCGCAACCCCAGCAGGCAAAGGATCTGTCAAGCTCCATCAATGCTGCTGACTGCCCTTTCAGGTGCCCGAGGAACACGACGCGCCGCCGACTCGGGCCTGGTCCTTACCGGACGGAGAGCTACCCCTGCTCAACGTCCGCAAGTCCGCGCCTGCGGTGGCCGGACCTGTACTTGGGAACGCATTCACCAGCACTTAAATTTTCTGTAATTTATCAACATTTAGTAATAAAACAGGATAACTTTTTGATATTTTTAGCCAATGTAACTTATTTAAAAACAAAATAACAGAGATTTTTTGTTGAACCTTGACTTTTAACCGACTTCAAAAAAAGGAGGTTCTCAATTCGTCTTGAACTTTTTTTTTTATGTATGTTACCTCATAACTCGGAGAAGGCTGGACCGATTTGAAAAATTCTTCTTGTGTTTGAATGGGTATACTTTCTAGTTGGTCTCATTGTTACGAAATCAGGATCTGATGATGGGATCCTGGAGAAATCGAGGGAACTCTTCAAATATTATAGGCACACCTATAGCGTTTTGGATATTTCTTATATTATTTTGAGCAGTTGCTATGGAAAAGTACAATTTGGGGAAGTTGAACTGATGATAAAGACCACAGATGGCCACTGAAATTCCTAAATAATAAGTATTTCGTGGATTGCGATTCGATTACTTGAGTACGGATGTTAAACACTTTATGCTCGTCACAATACATATGGTGATGTAGAGCTGATGGTCAAGTACCAGGAGAACTACTCAAAAATTAACGGCTATGCATCGGGAAAAGCAATATTTTCTAAAAGGTGATAAGTTGTTGACATTACGGCTTTTGTAACTAGAAAAATTACAAACCGACCCACGAAAACCCACCCACTTCCAAATTACAAACCGACCCACTTCCATATCAAAACACTACAAAGTCAAAAATAACTTTAATTTTGGAAGCGGTGTGAAAAAAAAAAGAAAATCCAAAACCAATAACACCGACTTCCGAAATTAAAGTTATTTTTGGCTTTGTAGTGTTTTGATATGGAAGTCGGTTCTATTTTTTGCAAAAAAAATATTTATGTAAATGAGACTTTCAATTTTCAAGTTTTATTATTTATTTTGTAAGTGTTATATCTTTAGGCATGTTGTGGTTTGCAATAACTGGGGTTGGGAATTTCAAGATTTTTTGTAAAATAATAATTCCTAATAAGTTAGTGAAATTTAGTAATGATTGCTTAGAACCTTGATAGTTTCTACCCAAAGTTTGAGTTACATTTAACTAATAACCCGAAATGCATAGTTTAACTATGCTATATACTTGTTGCTTAACTTTTTTTTTTTTTTTTTTTTTTTTTTTTCGAGCTTATCTATTTATTGATAGGAAACAATGTCATATGGGGTTCTGAAGCCTATTATCGAGTTTCACAGCATGCATTATATAAAACTAGAAAGTGTAGCTTAAATATTGTTACAAAAAATTGGTAGTTATAAAAATGTAACTAAACGAAAAGGCAAATATAAAAACTCATAAACAATAAACGAATTATTATGAAATGTGAGTAGTGAAAACCTATTAAACTTTGCTATTAAATTAAGATTTGACACTTTTTTTGCTCCAAATATATAAACATAGTATTTAGAAAACCTTAGTCAGTACTAGCCATCCACAATCATGCTTATCTAGTCAGTTAAACAGTATTTATTTATTTCATAAACAGGTACTTACACATTGCATTTTGTACATTCGACATTACATAATTTACAATTTGTCACACTAGCACATAATATGAATAGGTAGGTATACATATACTTCCGTTAGTTTTGGACTGGATGGTGCTGATACTACAAAACGCCATCTACTACGATACTTATAATTATACCTACCTACATATTAATACATCATATTTAATTCATTAATAATAATATAGCTAAATTACAGAGTGCGTGCGTATGCCGATAGGTTTATATATCAGCATTGCTGGGCGGCAGACATAAAGCGCTGATTCTTATGGCTCCTCACAGTGACATTTTTAGAATTTAGAATTCTGACGTCCTATTTAGATTACAGAGTAATCTGTGTTAAGGACCGTCAGCCTATTTTTACTATGAGAGAGAAAAAAAAAGAAGATTGCAAAATCCGTAGGTGCTGCTAAGAAAATAAATATAAACTAAACAATCTTAAAAATAAAAATAGTGAGCAATTACAATCTAAAACTAAAATTAAACTGAAAAATAAAGAAATATATAGAATAATACTCAAGCACGATTTTTGTACTTTCACGCGTGTGTATGCGTGAGTGTGTGTGTCTGTTTGTGTATATGTGTGTGCGCCCGCGTGTGTGTGTGTGTGTATGTGTGCATGAGTGTGCGTGTTTTAGTGTGTGAACGAGAGTGTGATGAGTTTTAAGGTATATGCAAAACATACAGTAGGAGTTAAAACAAGTTTAAATAAAAGATTTAAGTAATTTTTCGGTGTCATCGTAGTTTCTTTGCAGTAGAAATTGTGTTGTCTGTTTTTTACAAATAGCATTAGAAGATCTGTAGATAGGGAGTAATTTGTTTATTTTATTGTATAGGGAGGGTGCAAGGTAGTAAGAAAAGCGTTTTGTGAAAGCGAAGTGAGAATGAGGCACTTCACATAGCGTTTGACGACGTTTGTGAGTGACTTTATCAGGTGAGAATGGGGTAATGGAGTGTTGAAGCATTATGGTGTGGAGTATGTAGAGTTGACGAACCGTGAGGACATTGCATTTCTGATACAAGTCAGTGGTTGGGTAAAGTATAGGACGGAATGTAGCTACTTTAAGTATGGCCCTTTGTGCTACTTCAAGAGGTTTAAGGACCGTCTTGGCAGCACCACCCCAACTTGTGATACAGTACGAGATGACCGATTGGCCCATGGCAAAGTACACGGAGCGGATCAAATGAACATTGGCAATGTTTCTTAAAGTTTTAAAAAGATATATTAATTTACGGACTCTTCCACTTAACTGGTCAATGTGGGCTTTAAAGTTCAGGTGTTTATCCAGTACAATGCCTAGATATTTTATGTCTGTGGATAAAATTGAGGGACAGTTACAGTTTGGTGATTGTAGTTGACAGATGTGAGCTTTTAGTGTAATAGGGCTAGTTGGTTGTGAAGTTATTTTTAGGGAAAATGTGATGATTTTTGTTTTGGAAGAGTTTAGGGTAAGGGAGTGAGAGATAAGCCAATTGAGAACACGGTTGAGGCCTTGTTGTGCTACAGCTTGAAGAGAGGTCCAAGAGTCACTAAAAAATGTGATGGCTGTGTCGTCGGCAAAAGATGTAATGTTACCAGATGAGACATTAATGTTGCAGAGGTCGTTGATGAAGATAAGAAAAAGAGTAGGGCCAAGGACGCTACCTTGGGGGACGCCATACGAGATGGGCAGTTCGTCGCTCAGGTAGTTTTCGACTTTTACTCTTTGAGTTCTACCAGTGAGATAGGATCGAAAAAGATTAAGTTGTGTACCTCTGACACCCAGGCGTTCGAGCTTGTGTATTAGGAGAGGGAGAGGAACTGTGTCAAAGGCCTTGGCAAGATCGAGAAATACTGTAAGACACTTTTTGCGTTGATTCAGTCTATGAACGATACCACTGACAAGTTGCAAAGCCGCATCAGAGGTCGACATCTTCTTCCTGAATCCAAACTGATTTTGTGATATAAAGTTGTTGGTCTCTAAAAACTTAATGAGCCTATTATTTAGCAAACGTTCTAGGATCTTAGAAAGCGCAGTTAAAACTGCTATAGGGCGGTAATTGTTGACATCAGTCCGATCTCCCCCTTTAAAAATGGGATGGATAATAGCCTTTTTGAAGGAAGAAGGAAAAACGCCACTGTTAAAGCAAAGGTTGAAAATATGGCACAATATGGGTGTCAGTAGTGAAGAGTATCGTTGTATTATGGTGGTGGATATGCCGTCGGAACCAACGGCTGCAGTTGGTTTAAGAGACCTTATTATGGCGGCTATCTCCTCGGGGTTTGTTTCCAACAACACAAAAGAACCAGAGTTGATAGAGGTATTAGGGATCTGAAAAGCGGGAAGTGTGGTAGTATGTTGGTCCTGTCTCATTTTATTTGCGAGATGATTTCCTATGTTTACAAAAAAATCATTGACCCTGTTTATAGATTCAGAAGGAGTACTGTACGATTTTAAAAGATCACTAGATGGTATTTTTGTTTTAGAGGTGTGGGTAACACGTTTAATTGTATCCCATAATAACTTGGGATTAGATCCTGCTTTAGTTAATTCATCTGTATCAAACTGTCTCTTTACTTTTTTCAGTATTTTATTACAAAAGTTCCTGTATCTACTGTAAGTGATTTTAAGGACTATGTTATCTGGAAATTGCTTAGATTTTTTGTAAAGCCTGTCTCTGTTCCTCATACATTTGAGTAATCCTGGAGTAATCCAAGGTTTAAGAATTTTTTTACGTCTAGGTATTTGTCTTATAACCGTTGCCTTATTTATTTCTTGAGAGAGTGATTCTATAAGAAAATTAGTGGCGTTATTTGGATTATTCATATTTAAGATACAATCAAGGTTTCGATTTTTCATTATTATTATTATTATTTATTTATTTTATTATTTAAAAGGTACAAGGTATATTATAATTTACAATAATGTCCCACAAAACTGAACAGACAGTTTGACTGTGGGATCAATTTATAATCTATTTTTAACTTATGTATATAATTAATAAATATATTATATAACTAATTAACTTAAAAATACAATAAAAACATTAAGGTAGGGTGCTAAGTAAATAGTTTTTCAATTTAGATTTGAATTTTTTAATATTATTTTCTTCTCTAATGCCCTCGGGTAAACTGTTAAGTAAATATGGGATCCTTTTTTTTAATGTCCTGTCTCCATAAACATTAGTTATTCTAGGCACAACATATTTACCCGAGGTCATTGCTCTAGTATTATATTTATTATTTACATTTATCAACACAGAATCATGCACTCGACTTCCATGGTTATTGGTTAAAAGAGTGTACTTATGCTTTAAACTGACTGGTAATATTTTACAAAGCTTAAATAGTTTATAATAATCACTTTTGTATTTATTTTTGGTTTTTTTATTTACAAGTAATTTTACAAATCTAATTTGGATGTTTTCAAGTTTTTCAATATAGGATTTGAAAGTAAGCCCATAACAGTCGAGTGCATAGTCCAGAATGGACTCAACTAAACACTTATATAATATTTTTAGAGTACCAGTGGGAACCCGGTAACTTAGATGGTAAAATTTACCTAGTATAGCCCTGAGTCTATTGCACAAGAAATCTATATGCTCACTCCAAGAGAAATGCTCATCGACTTTCATACCTAAATATGTTACAAACTTTACTCTCTGAATCTGTTTGCAGCCACAATCAGTGAGGTTATTATGAAAGCAATTAAAAGAATGGGTAAATAATGGTTGAGGATTATCATTTAGTGCTAAATATGGTGAATGTATAATTAAAAGTTTTGTTTTTTCGTTATTAAGCACAATACCATTGTCATGTGACCACTTGACTATGGCGTCTATGTCCTTCTGAACTAATCGGATTGTCTCAGTTAGGTCTGTGCCAGCCCGCAGCGTACACAGGTCGTCAGCGAACATGTGTGCAGAGCTATTTTTAATCACTTCACATAGACTATTTACATGCATTAAATAGCACACGGGACCACATCCTGATCCCTGAGGTACCCCACATCGCACTGATTTTTCGTCACTAAATGTATCGCCGATTCTCACCCTGTAAGTGCGTGAAGTGAGATAGTCTCTGAACCATTCCTTCAGAGGTTTTCCCACCCCGCATTCCTCTAATGCTGTCAATAGAGTACTGGTTTCTAGAGTATCAAAAGCCTTTTTAAAATCATAAAAAATAGCAACAATATACTTTTTTTCATTTAAATAAGTATTAATCTCATCAGTAAACTTACTTAGTAAAGTATTAGTACTTTTCCCTCTCTGAAAACCATGCTGTGATTTACTTAATATATTATTGCATTGTAAATAGTCGCCAAGTTGATTAATTATGCATTTTTCAATAATTTTGTCTATGCTCGATAATATTGCTATTGGCCTATAATTAGTGTAGTCCTTACGATCACCTTTAAGTCCAGGACATTGAAGTTTGTCTTGGTAACGGTAATAATTTCAGAATTACATTTTGGTTTAATGTTGAGGTATAATAGGGTCGAAGAGTGATCAGTTACTGTTGAGTCGAGAATAAATGTAGTTGAAGATAATTTTGTCTTAAGAAAAATGTGGTCGAGGCAGTTTATTCCCCTTGTCGGTAAACTGTGGGATGGTAAAAACCCATGAAAAGCAAGGCAGTTAAGGTACTCATGTGTCCGTTGGTCTATATCAGACATAACGGTATTTATATTTATGTTGATATCACCAGTAATAATCACAGATTTGAAGCTGGCTAGGGATGGTAGAGTTTCATTAAGTGCCTGTAAGAATATATCTATGTTAGCATTTGAGGGCGACCTGTATAAACAGAGAATTGCCACGTCTTTACCCATGGTAATGATTAAACCAGAGGCAGAGTCGTGGAGTTCTGGTTCTTGGACGTTGCTAGTAAGACTTGATTTAATATATGCAACAACTCCGTCACTCTGGTTGCGGTGATTATTAGAGTGATAAGCTGTGTAATTTGGAAGCTTGGGCAAATTAGAGTTACCTAAGCAGGAAAGCCAACACTCGGTTAGAACGATCACATCACAATCAACGGAAAGACGGGCAAGTAAGGTCTCGAAATTGCAAAAGTTACGATTAATAGATCTTATATTTTGGGAGATTATTTTGAGATGGTTATCATGGTCTCTTAGGATAGAAGAACAGTTTTCTGGCGTGCAATGATATATTTTCGATACAGAGAACTCATCTAAGTTGTTATTTAGAATGTTTATGTTATCGAATATTAAGCTTTTGAGAAACTATTTGAGTGAGATGAGATAGTTCCGATACAATAGTCAAAGTACGGTAGGGAGCGAGCAGGGAAGGCCAGAGAGTGGGCTTGCAGTATGGGATCATATAGAATATGTTAGATAATAATACGATAGGTGAATAATATATTAGGTTGTATGTCTTGTATGTAATGCAGTGAATGTAGTGTGTGTTTAATGGGAATATTAGAGTATTCGGTGTGTGTTTGGTGTGATAGTATAAGTAGAGTATATGTTTGAATATTATAACCTTGAGTATTACATGCCTTGTAAAATTAAATCTAAGTGTTATTATAAAAGTTGGAAAAGAGCCTACTATTTTAAGAAGAGAAAATAGTCATGCTACTCGATTCTTAGACATATTTTGCAGCTGTGCTTCATTCTTGATAATAATATACGGAGATTCACTGTCTTTTTTCATCAAAATACGTCCGTTTGATATCCAGCAGAAGTCATATTTGTGTGATTTGGCTAAGTTCCTGGCCAAATAGTATAATTTTCTTGAAAAAGGTGTAAGTTGTTCTGCAATGAATATAGGCAATAGGTTTGCAGTGAATCCTAGATTGCTAGTGTTCAATTTCTGGCCAGGATTATGTTTGTTATAGGATTTTGCTTGGTCGAGAAATTTATTTTTGGAGAGGGTGTTTGAAAATTCAATCGTTAAAGCTGATGTGTTATTGGGTTTATTGATGCGGTATCTGGATATATCTCTTATGTCTGATTTTAGGTTAAAGCCAAGGTCATCTGATAACTTGGAGATTGAATAATAAAGGTCTTGTTTCGACTCCTTTACGCGTAGGGGAACATTTCTTATTTCCACACAGGTTTTGATCATATGAAGTTCCATGATATCTATTTTTTGTTCGAGAGTAGAAATTTGGGTACTTATCGCATTTTTGTCCATTTCGAGTCCTGTGATCTTAGTTTCCATAGAAGATATTTGATCAGAAATATTATTCAGGGAATTTATGAGGTCATTATTCGAGGTTTCTATCTTAGAGTTTTGATTTTTCAGATCCATAATAAGTGGTTCGAGTTTTTCAAATCGAGAATTCTGTGATATTATGAACTGTTCCATCATTTCCTTTAGTTCCTTCTGGAGGGTAGTATTTTTGGTCGTCTCCTCACACGAAGACCGAGGACGTTTTGCTCTTTGCGTAATGTTTGCGGGTGTTAAGTCTGATGTTATTTCCTCGTCGCAAAGTTTGTTTACGTCGGTATCAGAGCGCGACTGTGTGATGTTAGTTTTCGGAGGGGAGCGCAGCATATTTGACATATAGATGAAATTCAGAAAACGTACCAGAATCGCAGATATATGAAGGAGTTCTTAGTCTTTCGTCTTGCGGCGGTTTGACAGTTTAACAATGATCTTCTTACACTTAAGTTGTCGCACACGTAACTTGGTAAAACTTCTTAAAACCAAACGAAACGAGAGTCGAGCGGGTAACGAGCACTTTGTCTATGTAGATAATGCGCTCCAAGGCCGGTCATTGATTTTAGCTCAGATAACTTACTCCTAACCTCAATGCCAGTCTTCTTAAGTAACATAAGACTCAGAAACTTGGTCGTTATAATACCTGCTAGTTATAACGACAATATAATAACGATGAGTATGCTTCCGAAGTAACTTGTGAAACTACTTACTTGCTGTTGTTCCTCATATCGATTTGTTTCCGAAAAGTTTTGGGATTGTGGTTGACTAAGATAAAATAAAAAGATAAAACAATACAGTGTATTTACCTACTATCACCTTTTGTTTATCTTTTTTGCTTTAGTAATGTTTACCTTTTTTCTCGCTCTGTCACCTGAAATATTCCCTGTGCTGTAGGTTACAGTAAGATTCGCGGTTAGCCTTTTTTTCTAGAGGGAAAATCATCAAACAACTCCTCTCGTTACTTGATTTTATATCATTAAAAGTTTGTGATTTTCCGGTTTAATTATATGTCACTTTATTAATTGCCAGACATACAGACTGCCTACATGTTTTTGTTGAAAACTAATTTACTTTCCGTTTTTTTTTGGTCATTCTGTCCTACCCTAGGAGTTTTTCCTGTATCGTGACCTGCATTTTACGAACACTCACACCGAGAACAAACTGTTTGTAGGTCATACAAATATTTGTTCCTATACTACAATTAAACCCGCGACATGCAACGCAGCAGTGAATCACTCAAATGACTGTGTGGTCAAACAAACTAATTACGAATTGATTCTTAATTAGAGAAAAACTCGTCTCTAAGAACAAACATATATTTTACAACTTCAATTTGACTTGAAAACTTACATAATTTTAATCACTTTTAGTATGACGTAACACGTTTCTGTCTATACTGTTCGCGATGGAACTTGAGAGACATCCGTTATGTCTGTCCGCCATGTGACACCCTCTCAGTCTGTCCTCGCCCCTTCGTGACATTTCCGACACGTTTTTATTAAATTTTCTTAATAATAATTTGATTTCCTCCAGTCCATCACATCGGTAAAATTGACATGCAATTTCATGAATTGAGAAATCTATTTTTAAGAAATAAATTGTTATATATTGAATAAATACATTAGTTTAGTGGCTGTATCGTTGGTCGCAAGCACAACTGTAGAGCAAGACGTCTCAGATTCGATTGCTAGTTCGAGCAAAAAGTGCTAATGGGTTTTTCTGTGATGAATTTCTCAGGTATTAGCCCGGAGTTTGGAAGTTCTCGTGTCTCTCCCGGCTGTCATTTTAACACCTTTGATATTCATTACGGGTAGCCAGAAGCCAGTAAATCTGCCACAAGTCTAGCCTTGCTGTTACCCAGTTACTGGGTTGTGGAGGTCAGACTGGCAGTCACTCCATGTAAACACTAATACATGCATGCAGTGAGACTGGAAGCCGCCCCCAAAATATATAGTTGCGAAAAAGCTAAGCAGTTGATTATAATAATATACATTAGTTGAATGCAATTCCAGCAATAACATATTATCGCACTTTTAAAATGATAGAGACTTAAACCAACAATTGCTGTTTTTGTGATTTTGAACAAAAAATTATTTCAAAAAGCAGTGCTGAGTAAATTTAAATGTGTTCTCCCGTGACCGAAGTATATAGTGTACCGTTATTACTTGTAATTCAAAACCAGTATTTTGTCGTGTATTTAGAGAAATATTTAAGACCAGAAATTTTCTACGCCAAGGGATATTGTGTTGTTCAGTTACGGTGGAGGTGTGCCCCGCTTGGGACGAGAAATGCGGATGACCATGGTGCGGAGCGAAAGGGTGTGGCGTAGTGGTTTCGGTGGAGTTGAATAAAAGATATAGGCCACAGGTTTAGAGCATTTATTTTCGAAGGGGGGTGGGTTCGGTTCACAGAGGGTTCTTTCACTGGTCGAGGGTATTGGCTGGTACTGCCCTGAGCTCTGGCCGCGACGCACGCAGACCGGCGGGCCGATCCCGTAGCCGGCAGCGACCACGTGTCCGAAGCAGAGGATAGGCAGGGCAGGCCACGCGAGTGGATGTCTCTCCTGCGGGTAGCCGCGGAGGCAGCTTGACACCCAACTCGCACGTGGCAGGCGCAGAGGTTGGTGCAGGTAGACCACGCGGCAGCGCGTCTCTCCGGCAGTAGTACGCGGAGGCAGCGGTGACGCCCGTCGCGTGGCAGACGCTGAGGTAGTTGAAATTCGAGACCGAAGGCAGTAAAGAAAAACGAAGAAGAAAAACCCTGGAATCACACGAAGGGTGCTTCCGTAAGCGCGGTGCCAGGAATCGTGAGCGCCAGCGATGCGTGCGTCTCTCAGCCGTGAGCCCAAAGAACAGTACCCGGGAAACGAATGGGAAACTCACCATCGCGGCGGTTCACAAAGGTTAAATAAAGATAAGCGTGCGCATGCCACGTGCAACGATATAGAAGGTAACCGCGTGGCAAGGCGTTTAAGCTCGTAGCTGCTATGACACAGCAGGAAAGGTATGCTGCGACATGCTTACGCTTCACAAATTTAGAAACACTAGTGGAAAACAGATGACAATGAAATAACACAGTTATGTTCCAGACGGAAGCCATCTTGACAACCGGGCAATTATATTAATTTACAAACGCTGCAGATTATGGTGAAATAAGAGGATTACGATTTGGCAAGATGGAGAGAAAATGGCAGATACGACGAGCACTTACCCTTGGGCACAAAGGGATTTCAATATTAGTTACTTGTAACAGTAGGCGATGAGAAAGAAGCTCTGCGGACCGGGGATTAGAATTTATAGCCGGCACAAGTGTTGTCACTTCAGTGAAACCATAGACATTAGGGATGAGCGTGGTAATTCGATTTTAGTTTAATCAACTATCACGCTACAAGGGAATGGGATGCAGTCGCCTCCTTCTGCGAAGCAGTCATGCTAGCGAAGGAGGAGGCCGAGCGCGCGTGGAAGAGGCAACTCTCTTCCTGCGCCGTCACCCAAGCCATCGGGAACCGTGAGCCGATCTCCTGCCACCGTAGACGCGGTCTTGCGGACGGCGAGCAAGGGGTCGCTCACCGTCCGGTAAGGAACCTGGGTCGGTGGCGCGTCGTGTTCCACGCGCTCCTCAAAGAGCTGTCAGCACCAGTGACGGGACCATACAAGGCTATTGTTTGCCGGGGCTGCGGGAATGTTCTAACGGAATACCGCGGCCCCGGAATTTAAAGGCCGCTGAAGGAACAGGGTGGGGTGGGAGAAGTCTGATACTCCCTTCCGCTTAACCCAGAGCGGGAGAAGTCATTTGATGATTTTCCCACCCGGAAAAACATCCGGGTTGTGGAGGTCAGATATACAGTTGCTTCATTTAAAACAGAAGCACTCGGCTGTATCCGATTAGACTAGAAGCTGATCCCGACGTAGTTCAAGAAAAGGCTGATGCATTTAGGTAAATCAAAATGAAATGATGATAAGAAGATCTAAGAAAGGAATATAAGTTTTTTTTTATTCCAATTAACCAATTACAATACAATTTTTAATTCTGCCAAACTGTAAAACAGTTTGTCGGCAGTGTAAAAGAGTTTGTCGGCAGAGTAAAACAGTTTGTCGGCAGATAAAACAGTTTATCGGCTAACGCTTTTCTCTTTACTCAACTCTCCCAGCCCTCATTCTTATCTAATGCCTCACTTTCGATTTCTATGTTCTTCACACAATAAGAATCTACGTTTATTCAATAATCTTCTCTTACTCTGCCCTTCTCATACATCTGACTTTGTTCATTCTTCTTTTCATACCCAGTCGATTCTCCTCTGGAATGCACTTCCTCTCGAGATTAGAACAGCTGACAGTCGCTATGCATTTAAAAAGAAATTGCGGATCTATTTTCTACACCAATAAGCAGAATTTCCACATTCGGTTTTCATTTGCTTCTTCATTATATATATTTGTATGTATTTATATAAGTATTTATTCATGTATATTATTTATGTAGATTTCTATTTTTTAATGATACTAAGGTTTTTGTGTTATTACTATTATAATATATTTTTTCTAATTTTACTTCACACGTACATATTGCACCTCCCACACTATCTCTTCACCACTCATGGTTGACAGGTAGAGAATGCCTAGAGCATTAATTCCGCTCTTGTACCTATATGCATAAAGTGTAAATAAATAAATAAATGATATCATAAAGGCCCATTGCGTAATTCTACGATTTTTTTTGTGGTTTTAATCTACTAAGATTAGCTAAAAAACGTTTGAATAAAGCTAGAAAACTTCAGAATCACGATAAAATACAGCACTCTGCTGAAATAAAACAATATTGGTCTCTGGCGGCGCGCCAGCTGCCCTCACTAACAATCATCGCGCACTAAACGGTAAAATTCACACAAATTTTTTTCGCAGACAATTTTGCAAAAGCTGTAGTTTCAAAGCCTTTGTTATCGAACATCTGTAACATATTTCGTGGAAAGCTTTATTTAAAACTGCTCTCTGCTTCTTTGAATATTAAATCCAGCATTGGTAAGGTAAGCACTGAATATCTTATGCCCAGAATCGTTATTGAAGTTCGCATTCTGAGTTTTATGAGGTGTTATATTATTAATAATACTGGGTTCTTTGAGAGAGAATAACTGCAAATCATATTTATAATACTATGGTTAGTCAAACCTATTGTAAGCAATTTCGCACTCTCAGAATGGAAGGGACTTATCTCAAAAATAGTATTTATTGGATTTCAGCAGTAATAAAGCAGCATTGAATAGTAAATTATATCTCAAGTGGCAAATGTATAAGCTGTGTCTTATAACTCGTAATTCAGATCCCTGTTTCCAAAGCAATTAAGAGTAGTGTTTCAAGCCAGTTTACATCAAAATCTGAAACGACATGAATTTAGAGTTAGGTCACTTTCATTCTAAGAGTGCGAGTTACAGGTAAACTTTGTCACTACTTCTTACATGACTACTCCTGACAGTCAATTTGTCTCGACTTAAAACCACTATTGCTAATCAGTCATTATTTGTCAACATCAGTCCATACTAGGAATGACTTCTGACAAACACCCAGACCCGGAGTAACTAAACTTATATCAGTAATATTCTTCTTTCTTTGACAAATCTTTTACTATTCAAGCAGCTCGTTTGTGGAATGCATTACCCATAGAACTGAAGTGTGCTCAAACGCTACCAGCGTTCAAAAGAATAGTGAAGCAGCATTACCTTTCCCTGTAGCTTTTCCATTCTTTCTCAACTATGCATGTAATATTTATTAGTATATGATTTTTATATTTTGTTATAAGTATTTTATATTATTATGTTTCAATCAATATTATTTATGATGTTTGTACACTGACAGCCCTAAATCTGTCTCCTTTAGTTTTGTCCTTCCAAAGGTTGTCTGTAAGAGTTCGCCCTGAGCGATAAGACCGCCCATTGTACACAAGTTTTAATTTTTGTATCCAATGAAATATTGTAAGGTGTACAATAAAGTATACAACGTGTAATTTAAAGGGTATATACATACCAAGTGCACGGGTTCTTTGGATGATAACAAACGATATGGCAAGGGTTTTGTAATCCTATGTCTACATGTGTGGAGCTTATTAGAAATTTCAATACATTGATACCAGAGACCGAATTTTTCAAATTAAGAAGAACGAAGAGAATTATCATATTATTGTCAAGTGACGTGGAAAGTGATGACCCTCATAGTGCTGTGACACGTTTGATATTACTGGTATTCAAGAAACATATGAAACCAATAATTTGGGATCAATTCTGTGAGTCACTTATTTTGAGCTGAAACTTTGCATAGAGATTCCATACCAGATGTTGTCTTCAGTCCTTTTGGATAGATATGGGGTTTCCGTTACACGTTGTATAATAAATAAATACCTAATTATTATTTCTCAACAGATAACCTGCAAGTTTGTAACAAGGTCGCAGCAGATGGCGGGAAAACATCGATGTATTCCTACACTATCCTATGCTTACTTTATCTCTCTTTCACTACTGGACTATCAGATGTACACGACACTTGATTAATTTAATAATAGCCCTCCTAACCGATTTTGGCCACGGTGGGCAATCTCATCACTCATTAGCCATCTTCGCAGGAGATAATTATTATAAAAAAATAAAATAAAATAAAAATTTAAAATTATAGTACACAAATATGTGTAGGTACAGGCGCACTCTATGTTCCATTGCATAGCTCGATGTGACGGAAACCCGACACGATCAGAGAGAGATCATGCGCAGGACCAGAGGCTTACCGTGCTTTCACGTCACGGGGGTCATCACACCACCAACTTCCAAACTCCGGGCTACTACTGAAAAATCTCTATCAGAAAAACTCAATTGAACTCATTGAAATTTTTCCTCACCCGGGAATCGAACTCGAGATCTCTTGACCAGGATGCGCGATTGCGGCCACTAGACCACCGAGACAACGGACATACCAACTTGTCGTTCTAATCGCTTCTCCTCCAAAATAATTGCGTGCACAGCCAATGTGTGGAACTTCCTGCATGTCTTTAAAGTAAGAGTAATCAGGCGTCTTCTGGATTCGTTCCTTCCAACGTTGACCTCATCTATCGCTTAATACAAGGCGCGATAGAGGTCAGAGCGGGCCGTCGAAATTCGACGCCGAGGAATAATCCGGAAACGTCAATCAAATAAAAACGTAAATCTTACTTAACTTCAGACAGAAAAACGTAAAGCATACAATTCCTCACGATCTGAGGATAATCCGCCTTCGTGAAACTTTTTGTTTACAGCTCCCTGTAACAAAGAGTCACAAACAAAATGCCTACAATTGGGCCCCTGATATATTAGCTGAAGGCTCCGTTTACCTTAGGTAAGGGATAAAAAGGAATTTCGCCAAATTTTACCCTTCGCATATGGTACGTATGAAAAATGGTCACTGAAAGTTTGGCCGACAAACCTGGGAACAGCTTTGTAAGCAGACTTGGAATTGAAAATGCAGGATTAGAACACAGGAATGAATTCAAATGGAGTATCGTTACTTTCTCTAGAGTTATAAATTATCCGACTTTTATAACTTATAGCACTCACAAACTATGCAGGATAAGGTTTCGGACTTGTGATCAGTGACTTCGGTCATAAGTTCGAACCCCACACATTACAATATTGTCGTGAACCCCCTCCAGACACAAGCATATTTCGCTTAATTGGAGGGGTTAACAAGATTGCTAGTAATGTGAATTTTACCCATATTGCTAGTTACCTTTTCAAAATAAAAATAAAAAAGGTTTTTTTTTTGGAATTGAATTTTTAGTTCCGGAGATTACATCCGACATACGAACTTGCAAACTAATTGTACTCCTTTATAATATGAGCTATAATATGTAGCGTTTTATCTGGAATATTGACAAAGCACATACATAATTTACTTTTTTATGACAGCTTGTTAGCATTAAACGCTATCCTGGTTTTGTTTACTCCAAGTAATAACTACTATTTTCCAGTTTCACAATTTGCATTATAAAAACAGTTTTAGATTACACAGCTGGGTCCTTATTTGCGAATCAACTGATACCTATACTGAGTGTCGGCCCTTGAGAAAACATTATACTGTTCGGAATATTCTTTTTCCTAAATACATAAAGTGTAAGTATTAGTAACTTTTACCTGAGTAAAGTTTGAACCTAATTAATAACTAACCAATTTTATAGCTACACAAAGTCTGTTCTGGAGATGGCGGCTGGAGAATAATATTCATAAATATTTTTTTTTATGAATAAAATATTACAATAATTACTACGGCCCCGAACCGAAAAAAAAACCGACATGAGAAGTCGAGTTGGCGTACACAGTTACACACACCCGGTTTCTGAAAGGCTTATCAACGCAAAAATTAACTAATTGACTGTTAAATCTCTTGTCAAGAGCTATTTGCGTTGCTAAAAGTAATGTGACAACATTAACAGTTGAGTTAGTTGATTACTGAATTGACAAGCCTTTTAGAAACCTTAGCAGAAATTCAGTCTTATACAATGACTTAAGGTAACGTCGCAAATAATTCTCGTAAATCTTGTAGATAAGTTATTATCGCTTAAACTCACACCATTTAATATGAACACATGACTTATAAACAATATTATTCATCCGAAGTTGTTCTAGAACACGTTTTATCTGAGACATTTTAAGTGACATAATATAAAGCACTATAGTTGGTTCACGTTAAGAAAATAGTAACGTCATCGTTATCCGCGCGTCTCGACCAATCAGGTCGCAACAAATTAGAAAGCTAAGTTCACAGTAACCAGAATACTGCAGATCTTTTGGCGAAACGGTTGTCTTTTATGTCTTTTTTACATAAAATAATTAAATTTAATCCTATTGAATTGGTGTGGGTCCAAATAAAAAATATGTTGGTGCCAATAACTCAACATTCAAGATGAGTGATGTAAAAAAAAATTGTGACGCAATAACTTTAATAGATCGATGCTAATCGATGGAAGAAATGCTGCGACCACGTGATACAAGAAGAAAATCTTATGTGAAGTTTGGATGACGTCATAAAGAACACAGAACAAAATTCTTTCATAATAAATACAAATAAAGATTCTAGTGACACTGATTAAAAAATATTACTAATTTAAGACATTCTTTATTTTTATCCATTAAACTTAATCTTTTGAAATATAAATCTACTTTTGAATTTTTACTCCACTGTGAAAACACCTTTACGCTGCAGTTGCACTGATGACGTCACTATTTTCTTAACGTGAACCAACTATAGCACTTCGCAGGCGACTTCTTTCGCGTGGATTTCATAATATTTTATAGCACTCACCAATAATGCACGTTACTACCAATGACCAATTTTTTATCGACTCAGTTTTATCGAGTCAGTGTCAGCTCTCAGTTATATGATTACAGCCCCCAGTTGATCTTCAAGGGTAAGCAACTGAAAGCAGTCAAAGGTGTATCGTATTACCCGGACTGAGCTATGGAGTCGCAGAGGTCAGATGACAGTCGCTCCGTGTAAGGCCGTTATCCCACTGGCGTTTTACGAGCGTTGGCGTCTCTCCAACGTCTGCACAGCGCCAACGTTGCGCAGACGTGACGTTGACGTCGCGTTGTCGCGTGGCAAGCATTAACGTCCGCTGAACGCGACGTTAACGTCGCGCACATGATACTATTTGAGGCGTACAATCAGAAACATAATGGATTTCGACGGGGAAACACTACTGTTGGTTTTACTACTTCGACGAAAATTACGTAAAAGAAAAAGAAAATGTCGTCGTCAATTTTAGGAAAACCCTTTATGGTCCAATCGATCACAAGAAAGTGAATATTTCGCACTGTACTCTAATAATATTAAAAATAATGAATCGGAATTTTATAAACCAGACCGAAGACCACATTTGACGATCTTTTAGAAGTGATTCAAAGTGACATACAATATAACTGGGGTATGTTAGGAATCTTTTCCTAACATACCCATAAACAGCCTGTATGAAAAATTTAAATGTATTATTATAAATTAAAAATTTTCATACAGGCTGTTTAAAATATTATATTAATAAAACGCTTCTGTGTATATTTTCAAACGACGACAAAAAAAGGAGGAGGTTATCAATTTGACGCGTATATTTTTTTTTATGTATGATCACCGAGTACTCGAAGACGGCTGAACCGATTTGGAAAATTCTTTTTTTGTTTGATAGGGTATACTTTGAAATTGGTACCATTTGTCACCAAATCAGGATTTGATGATGGGATCCTGGAGAAATCGAGGGAACTCTTCAAATATTATAGGCACACCCATAGCGTTTTGGGTATTTCTTACAGTAACTTGTGAAGTTGCTCTCAAAAAGTACCATTTGGGGAAGTGGAACTGATGATGAAGACCACAGATGGCCGCCGAAACTACTCAATAATAAGTATTTCGTGGATTGCGATTCGATTACTTGAATATATAGCACTTTAAGCACTTTATGTTCGTCACTATGCATATGGTGATGTGTAGCTGATGGTGAAGTACCAGGAGAACTCCTCAAAAATTAACGGCCCAGCATTGGGAAAAGCAATATTTTGTAAAATGTTATAAGTAGTTGACATTTAGGCTCTGGTAACTAGGTAAATTAAAAATCAAGCAACTAAAACGAGTGAAATAAAAACTTTTTACCAAATTTTAAACCGACTCCCAAAAAACACTGCAAAGTGAAAAATAACTTTAATTTCGGAAGTCGGTGCCAAAATAGAAAATACAAATCTAAAGACACCGACTGCCGAAATTAAAGTTATTTTTCACTTTGCAGTGTTTTTTGGGAGTCGGTTTAATTTTTTGGTAAAAAGTTTTTTTAACTACTTGTTTTACTTGTTCAAAGACACTGTCTTATGGTTTACAATAATCAAAGTTTGTTTATTCGGATATTTTCGTCATGGACACCTTTTAGAATCATATTATAATAAATGTATGTATTTTCAATATCGAAATCGTTTTCTCATAGTGACTCTTCTTCTGTCTCTCTTCTTCTTCTTCTTCTTTCTGAATCGTACCAGTACCTACCTACAACTGTGCAAATGGCCATAGCCCGTAACCCTCGCCCGTACCCACACGGACAAGCAGGACGGCGTGATTGTACCTGTTGCTAACAAACGCGACGTTAACGTTATGTTGGTGCGACGTTAACGTCGCGTTCAGCGGACGTTAATGCTTGTAATGTGACGTCAACGTCGCGTCTGCACAGCGTCGACGCTGCGCAGACGTTCGAGAGACGCCAACGCTCGTAAAACACCAGTGGGATAGCGGCCATAAGCACTAGTACTTAACCGCATCTGGTTTGCCTGGGAGGCTATCCCAACATACATAGTTGGGTTCAAAAGCCATCATGAAGTGGCTATCCTGTGTTGTAATTTATTTTATTTATGTAGAGTTCTGTAGTCTATGCTGAGCTGAGGCCATTTTAGCATGAATAGCTGTTTTTGTTCAGTAGATCATTTCTTTTTTATAATAGGCTCGCGTTTGACCATCATCTCACCTGATGCTAACTTACCTAAAAGTAACCTATTCACTCTTGACTTAAAGACCCCCAGGTTATCGGGCTATCGATAAACACAGACTCTGGAAGGGAATTCCGCTCTTTAGGCGGAACGGAATGAACGTATTCCCAAAACGTTATAAAATATCATATAGTTTTAAGATATTTTAACGCCAATAAACGCATTATTTAGGGTTTAAAAATTAAAGTGTAAAAACGACACTCCATTACTAAGACTCCGTAGTCTGTCTGTCTGTCACCTCGGCTGTATCTCACGAAGCGTGATATCTAGACAGTTGACATTCTCACAGATGATGTATTTCTCTTTTTTTTTTTATTTAAAATATTTTCGCGTTTGACCACCATCTCACCTGATGGTAAGTGATGATGTGGTCGAAGAGGAAGAGGGAGTGCAGCCGCTCTTTAACTATGATCTGTTTTTTCCGTTTCATAAATTTTGAGAGTGAAGAGGAGAGGAGAAGGAAGTGAAGTGAGGGTTCACGCTGTTAACCCCCAGACCCGCACTAGACAGATGGTATCGATTGGGGGACTAGTCTGGAGACTGCGGGGACGCCCGAGCCCCCCTGGGAATGTCCATCGGGCCCTCTCATCTGGTCGCCAACCAGCACGATGTGTGTGGTGCATTCCGGGATTTTTCGACAGTTGGCGGGGTAGCCTTTCATGCGTGGCTGGCACACTACTTGGGCCCCAAACTACCTGCGGTCGGCCAGCGTTGCACCGTGCCTCGGATCCCACTACCCTCCGCGACTAGTCTCCCGATACGTCCGCACTAGTACGAGCCAGATTGGTCTTTCAGCAGTGAAGCAACTACTTCGACCCAAATCCTTGATAGGCTACACAGGGCATCGTACCGGAACACAACTAGGCCGTTTGGCGGTACGTCTTAGCCCTGTGGGTGGTCACAAGCCTGCGGTTTGAACCTACCACCAGTTTGATGTCACCTGATTAGCACCACCCGGGGACCACGTGTAGGGATTCTCAAAGGGGTATTCTCCTACGCACGCGGGTGACTCGGCCCCCTATAATCTCTTGCCGCTATTAAAATAAATACTATAAACAGAATAAAGTACATTGTGTATTAAGGGTGGTAAGTAAGGAATTACAATCGAGGCTCTAGTAGAAGCACGAAATCGGAGACTGAGGGCTTTCTGAGTCGAGGTTCGTAATTCCCGTACCGCCCGTGAAACATACAATGTTTTTCATCACATTTGCGAGTAAATAAATAAAATTATAGAGCAGAAAAAACTTTAAATTAATTGTTTTTGCTGCATGGATAATATCTGGCGGTGTTGCATTCAAACCACACTCATTGGACGACGAGGGCGACATTTTTTATAACTTTTTTACTTATCTTCAAATACAAAAGGTAAATAATCGTGTCTTATAGCTTTAATACACAAGTCAGCACAACTATTATTACGTAACTTACGAAATAAGTGAACGTTTTTTTTAAGCGGATGACGGACTTTATGCCCACACCACAGATTATACAAATGTTTCGTTCAGAAACGTTAAGGGCCCAATACTTACGTAGTTATACTGCCATGACGGAGTGAAAAAAATAAAAATAATTTCGACGGTTTGATACAAAAAAGTATTAAAACCGATTATTAAGAACATTAATTGAGTATTTAAGTAACAAGTAGCGAGATTGCAATGACATTCCTATTTAAAATATATAACCTTTTTAGAATATTTTTCATTTGCGTGTAAACTCATTGCTTGAACTTGCATGACCTGAGTGCTGTGCTATAAATTAAAAAAAAAATATGTTCCGACCTTGGGTTTCATGACAAAAAGAAAGCCCGAGAGTTTTATATGGGGCATTACGGCCAAGGTAACCCGTATGTTTAGATACTGTTTACGTGCAAGTGTTATGAAAATATTTATTTCTTCCATACAATACACATGATGATATTGATGGTTTTATTGGCATTTTTATAGATAATGGTACGGAACCCTTCGTGGGCGAGTCTAACTCACACGTGGCTGGTTTTTCTTTCTTTATTTCAAATAACTGTATCAAATGAACAGATATTCCAAAAGCATGCGACTTTCTAATATCCGACTAGCGGGCTCGTGCTAAACTGCTCAATAGACCCCTAGATTATTGGCGGCAGCACACTGTCGATTAAGGATGATAGCCGTTCGTCGCTTTCAGCGCTTACCAGCGCAATATTCTGTTTGTATTGGTTACGCACTGAGAGAAGAAATGGTTAGTACTGCCAAAGATACGATGGATGGATTGCATAATGTACGTTAGAAGAAGAAATGCTCCACTAATCTTCTATAGATACATATAAATAAAATTAAAAAATCCATGTGTCTGACAGTAATTTCAGAATGACTATGTTTTCTCAAGTGCTCATATGTTTTTAGGGGTCTTTAAGTCAAGAATAAATACGAGTAGATTACCTACTCCTAGGTAAATGTGCTTCATCTTCGACATCAATTACTATAAGGTGAGATAGTGGTCAGGCGCGAGCTTCATCAATAAAAAATTGTTTTTTACACGATACTAAAGTACAATCAAACTTTGTCTGTCTGTCTTGAGTTATATTTGAAATTACTGAATAGATTTTAATGGGACTTTCACGAGATAAGAATGGAGTACCACAGAATTAGAAATTGCACGGGAAAAGTTTAAAATAAACTGAAATATAAGCAGTAAATCGTTTCATTTTCTTTCTAACTTTTTGTACGTAATAATTTAAAAGTAAAATGTTGGCAACAAACAAAATTGCCTCTCAGTGTAGTATATAAAGCAGTGTTATTAGCTATTAGGGTGCTAATGCATCTCCCGATTGAATTGCGTGCTCCATTGAACATTCTTATCGCATTTAGGTAATGGCCACAGTATCACATTACATTGTAGCGGATATCATGCAATCGGGTGTGTAGGGTTTTTCCTCATATCTATAAACAAAATTACATAGTCCTTTAAGTATGTCACATTTATTATGATGTTCAGTGGAACTAAATTTGAAAATTATCATATAAGGGGGCTTGGTGATTGGGTTGTGTAAATGTGACGAGATTTCGCGGCCACGGAACGCTCAACAGAAGGTACCGGGTGAATTTGTATTCAGTAGAGGCTTGTTAAATTAAAAATATAAAATAATTCATATCTTAGACATAATTAATGTCATTAAATTATAGCCACGGCATACACCTATCTATACTTTACACCTATAAGTATACTTTACCTATGATAACAAATAAATAAATTTGACTTTGACTTGGAGTTGCACTAAGTTTGTATGTATTTTCTTGCAAATATATATTTTTTAAGATTGATGTACCTGTTATTTCTACAGTTTAACAAGCAGTAACTCCAACATCACAGCAGCGTGAAATACGTCCAGTGCGTCAATCCCCCACTAAAAGCCAGGCCGTAGCACAATGATTGCAGAATCACCCTGCACCCATTAACGCACGCACACGTGAGCAAATATTAGACGAGCGTAATGGCCGCTCGTGTACCAGAAAGTTCCGGACGACTCTAATAGGGGAGGGGAGGCCATTGAAGAGTGTGTGGAAGGCTTTTGTTTCAGTAAATATGAAGTGTCGTGGAAATTACGTGTGTGTGTGTCAGGTGTTGTGGATGACGTTTCATTGTGAATTAAATACAAACAAATAATGCTATTATTGTTTAGGTTTGTAGTTTTTTCTATGCTTCCAGCTCCTTTATCTACATCATTTATAAAGAGGAAAAATGTTATGTTTCTAAGTTTGTATTCGGGATAATCTCCCAAACAAAATGACACAATTCTATATGTTTTTATTTTTGTAGTAAGGTGCACCATTTTATGAGTGTAAACTATTCTATTATGTATTTGTACTTGCTTTTTTTTTGGGTGCCCACGTGCATAGAACATAGTGCCCAGAACACTGGCCGCATTGTCACGTTGAATGGCTGGCCGCTGAAATTCTAACTAAATTCTAATTCTAAACTTTTCTTCCCAGTTTGTGGTTTTAAATTATTTCGAAATCCACATGAACGTAATGTTAGTGTTTGATATTAATGTATTCGTTTAAATGAGGAGATGATATTTATTCCGCATATGGGTTATTAAGTAACACTGACACGTTTTATTTTTCGTAAATTTAAACTACAAGGAACCGATATTTCCTAGCTGACTACTCTAAGAAGAAACAGCGAAACAAACTCAGAGGTTAAGGTTTTTTTTTAATGTTCATACAATCCGTACTACTGATAAGAACCATGTGGGTTCATGTCTTTTTTTTTAAGGGTGGGAAATCATCCAATGTGTGTCAGACTTCTACTGACTAAAACCCATCCGTGTTCCATCATATGTTCCAAGGCGTCCAGATTTAAGAATTTGTCAATTGTCGCTTAGCGTAGACTTTAACTTTCTCGAAAGATTTGACAAATAATACCATAATAAAGACTGAGAACTGAGATCAAATTTTGAGCAGACCTATCCAGTCAGTACAAGGTTTTGTCAGCAATAGGGTAACTCAGGCCTTTGCTGTATGAATTCATAAGAAATCCTTTTCCATCTGTAAAGTTTAACTAAAGTGAAGCGCCAATAGCCTAATGCTAAGATGTCAGACTTATACTGTGACTGTACTGTGAGTGTGTGACTGTGGAATACTCTTCCCGTGTCAGTAAGACAAGCACAAACCCTTCCTTCTTTCAAAAACATGGTAAAAGATCTCTATCTCTCTCTTTAATATGTTACTATTTTTTTTTTATATATCGCAGCTTTGTTATTTTTATGTATATATATGTATATGTGTATTGAGTATGTAGGTTATTACTTATTTATTGTATATAAGTAAATAGTACACCATGGACTACCCGCGAATTTATTTTCTCCTGCTGTGTCAAATCCATCTAAAGGTTGTCTGTAAAAGATCGCTTTTAGCGATAAGACCGCCCATTGTAACACCTTTTGTAGTTTTTAAGTCCTTATTTAATTCTGTTATGGTGTACAATAAAGAGTATATCTATCTATCTATCTTATGATCGAGAGGTCACGAGTTCGAACCCCACCCATTATTATTACGTTATTGTCGTGAACCCACTCCAGATACAAGTATATTTAGCTTAGTTGGAGGGGTTATTAAGATTGCTATAAGTACTGTGCGTTGTCTCTTATGTCTTTATCTTTAAAAAAAATACGGACTGGCAACAGAAAAAATTGTTACGTTTTTTTTCCGCTAGTTGTAAAAGACCGAAAACAGTTCGTCTTAGAATTTTTAAACGTGGATTTTGTTATTCATTTTGTTGCAAATTCCGAGAACACTTTGCACTGGCACCCTAACAGACTATGCAGGGACACTTTGAAATTCCCAATTGCATCCAGGATAGCTATACAGTAAATATTTAGTCTACATTCCATGGCCGTACAGAGGCATGTAAAAGCGACATCGTATCGAGCTGGAATGCGTCCCGAGGTTGAATGGCGTTGGCTTGGCGCGCCACTGTGTATCGTGCTCCTAATGTAATTGAAGTTTCTGATATTTGTTCTACAGAATATCTAATTTAATACATTCAATGCTTTAATAAAATTTTGTATTTACGATGGTCCTACTTTAACATCTTAGAATAACAACGCATAGAAGGATAGTACGAGTGCAAAAAGTGAGGCAACTAAAACTTAGCCATTTTTGGCTAACTTTGCTCGACGAGCCGTCAGTATTCAAGGTCACATTCTGCCGAACAGAGCTCGCGAGTAAATAATTTAAAACGACCGTTTGTAGCGTAAAGGGATGTCATAGTCCTTCAGGAAAACAAAAAACGTGTAATCAAATTACATTTCACAAGTAAATACTTACATTTTATACATTATATTTAAGTAAATCGATCATCAAACAAAAATTCTAATAACCTAACTTATCACAATTCAATGTTGCTATCCGTGAGGAAAAAAATACCCATATTGATTTCTTTTGTACTTATTTTGGTTTAAAAAAATATAGTTTTGGCGGCAATTATGTATGCGTGAAACTAAACTATATTTATTTACAGCTACTACCTACAGTGTTTTATAACTAAAAGTTACTGTTAGTTCGAAGAGTGGCATCATAAAGATGACAATTTTATTAATTAAGATTTTTTTCATTTATGTAATGTTCTCAATAATATTTTTCTATTTCATAAATACAACACATACTTTTAATTGATATCAAACGAGATTTTTCAAGCAATTAATACATTTCTACACTCGGCGTCACAAAAATCGCACCTCTCTGAAAATATGTTTCAAGCATGTCCCGCCATCAACGAATACATTAAACCCAATTAATATTGGTATCGATTGAAAGTATGTTTATCGACCTTTAAATTAACAACAGTTAGAATTCCTAAACGCAACAAATCACATTAGCACGTAACGTTAAAAAAAAAGTTCTCAAAATACACATTACAACGGTCACTAGTTGCACCACCCTACAAGGGTATAAAACGGGCGACCCGCATCAAATGTAGGACAACAAAATCATTCTGCTCCGACGCTCGCCCGCGACAGTCGTGCCGCTCCGCGCTCTCGATCGTTCCGTGCCTGAGTCATCGCTCCGTTCGTCACGCCCGCCGTGACGTCACTCGTAGTCGCCGACTACGACACCTGGTCCGGATCCGCCTTTTTCGAGGCGGTGAAGGATATCGTGTTTCTCTAACAGAGATTGTCAAAACAATTTGGTTTGGCCCCTTCAGGGTAAAACCACAGTTTCGTGGTCCTTGGTTGGAAACCTCACGGTGTCAACAATACCAAGGGGGTGCTGACCCGACGCACCCGCTGATTTAATTGGAGTCGAGTGCTAGGTTTTGGCCTTGGGGGATCTCCTAGTCAAACCTAGTTACTGAGTTCTCTTCACAGCATACACACCTAGTGTCGGTTGGGTGTATCTACCCCTTCGCACTAGACCCAATAGGGCCCGGTACGCACATTAAGATTGGCGACCGGATTACAAGCTTAGGGCACACCATTAGGCACACACCTCCCTGCTATCCCCGCAGGGAGCGAACTCACTTCCGGGTCATTCCCGCCCGGAGGGTTAGGCAAATAGGGCCCCTCAGGCCACATCAGACGGCAACACAGCTACCGAGTTTGTCTGGGTTTCTCTTCTCGGTAGCGAAGTGTTAGGAGAAACTCCGGGGCAGGGCTCTTTGGGGACCGTCTGCTCGGGGAGCTCACGTTTGACGTGTCTCCTCGAGGCGCTTATGTTAGGGTTAGGAGATTAGGATGCCCACCATTGTCGCCTCCAATATGGAGGACAGGATTGAGGATCTCATGTCCAAAGTAGAATCCCTAACGGTTCGGTTAAATAGAACAACCGATATATTAGGAAAGATCCTATCTAAAAACCCCGCCCTACAAAGGGAGTATGAGGAGGAGATTGACTCCATACCCCCCGCGGTGTTTCCCACCCCGCAGCCAGATTTAGGTCCCACCCCCGCGCCCATCGCAGATAGGTCCCCCTCCCCCCCCAGACGTCGAAATGGACTCTGAGGAGGAGGAACAAGAAAAAGAGGGCTCGGACGGCGAGCGCTCGGAGCGCGCAGAGAGCATACACTCTGAGCGCTCGGAGCGAGCGGAGTCCGAGCACTCCTCCGACCAAACCTCTTCCTCCGACGAGTTTATCCTCGTCGAGGGAAAGAGGAAGAAGAGGTCGCAGGCCTCGTCCTCCACTCAGGCCCCTAAGGCCAAGAAACCCTCCCCCCCCGAGCCAGCACGCTTAGTGCAGAGCCAGCCCTCCACTTCCTCGGCCACTAGGCCCAGCCCTACCCAAACCCCAGTCGTCAGCGCCTCAGTGCGCAAGACCATCCCTCCCCCACCCATCTTCATCCATGACAAGGGGGCTTGGACAAACGTGTCCAAAGCGTGTGGCGAGCAACGCATCGCCTACACGAATGCCCGCGCCGTTCAGAACGGCATAAAAGTAGGGTTAGCGACAGCTAACGACCACCGCGCGCTTTCGAAGCTACTCAAGGCTCGAAATATCCCCCACCACACTTATACGCTCCATGAGAGCAAGCCCGTTCGGGTGGTCCTCTGCCGGATCCCCAGTGAGATCCCCACCACCGAGATCGTCTGCGACTTAGAGTCACAGAACATCCCGGTGATTGAGGTGCACCGTATGCACGGCAGATGTGGCAGGGCGTCTAACAACGTCCTCGTCATCTGCCACCCCGTCTCCGAAGGTCCCCATCCCATCTTTGCGCTGAAGACTGTATGCAGTCTTTCAGGAATTCTCATTGAGAAGCCACACAAGAGTGGCACGGTAGGCCAATGCCACCGTTGCCAGTTGTACGGCCACGCGCAACGGAATTGCTTCGGCAAACCCCGGTGCGTAAAGTGCCTGGGCGATCACGGCACCGCCGAGTGCAGTCGCCCAAAAGATAGGTCCCAATGCCCAGACCCGCCCAGCTGCGTGCTGTGCGGGCAATCTGGCCACCCCGCCAACTACCGAGGCTGTCCGAAAGCCCCGAAAACCTCCGCCCCTAAACTGGCAACGCGCGCTAGCGCACGCCAGGGACGAGAGTGTCCTACACTCTCGTCTGAGCTCCCCCAGACCCTCAGTCCCCAGCGTCCAACTCCTTGGACGGCGGCGAATCACGCCCAAAACTTCCCGGCACTAAGGCCGAAAGTCCCTGGGCTGATGGATCAACCCATCATGCCCTCCGCTCCGGTTGTTGTGGCTTCTCAGCCCCCACCTCCTCCCCAGTCACTCCCTCGCTCGGATGAGCCGGAACTCGATGTGTTCCTCATCCTTGGGAATACTTTCAGTTTCTTCCAGTCCCCCCGCGCCATCCAAATGGCAAAGGAGGTCGTGGCCTGCACTAGCATCAACTCCCTGATTCGGGTATACTCTAAGTATCCCGATGTCAAAAGTCATTTTGATAACCTTTTTAAACAGCCATAATGTATAACACGGCTAGTAAGAGATTAAAGCCCCGATCCCTAAAGCTAGGTTACTTCAATGCAAATGGCATCACCAATCAACGGGACGAGATCGCGACTTTCCTTCGCGATCATAGTCTCGACATCCTTCTGGTCCAAGAGACCTTCCTCAAACCCCACCTTAGGGATCCCAAGGTAGCCAACTACCGGCTAGTTAGGAACGATAGGACTAGATGCCACAGAGGTGGCACTCTAATATATTATAGGAACTCCCTGCACTGCATCCCTATGGATCCGCCGCCCCTTGCCCACTTAGAGGTATCCGTTTGCCGGCTAGGCATGACGGGCCATCCCTCTATCACAATAGTATCCGCGTATCTCCCACCGCACAGCGACGTAGATTCAAATTCTTCGATAAACGCCTCACTACGAAGCGACCTTACAGCCCTTCTTGACATGAGTGACTCCGTCCTTATAGCGGGGGATCTCAATGCCAAACATCCCGCATGGTGTAGTCGTATTACCAACCCCCGTGGGAAGGTACTATACGACCTTTGCACACCTCTCCACATAGATATCATAGGTCCTATGCGGCCTACTCATTACCCGTTCGAGCCATCCCACTTGCCCGACGTACTCGACATTGCCCTCCTGAAGAATGTGAACTTACGTTTGCACTCTTTAGAGACGGTAGACGAACTTGACTCTGACCATAGACCGGTGATCTTGGAGTTAACTCCGAGATCGGGTCCCTATGACCCTAACCGCCCCCCTCCCACACAGGTGATCACTGACTGGAGGAAAGTAGGCGAATTGCTGAAATCCAACACGTCTCCTCACCTGGACAAGATCCCCGACCACATCCAGTCCGCCGCCGACACGACGGCTGCGATCGACTCACTCACGGAGCACGTGCAATCTGTCTTGAACGATTGTTCAAAGGAGATTCCGGTGTCAGAGCACTGGCGCCGGAAACTCCCGGACGATGTACGGGCCCTGCTGACTGAGAAGAACGCAGCAGTCCGTGCCTACAGAGCTTTCCCCTGCCAGAATAACAAAACTTTCATGCGGTACTTACAGCGCAAAGTAAGTAACAGCATCAGAGAGTGGCGTGAAGCCGGCTGGGACAAGACCCTGAGCGAACTGGAACCCACCCACCATGCCTTCTGGCAACTTCAGCGGAATATGCGCGCCACTGAGGTTGCCACAATGCCTCCCCTTATCCGCCCGGACAAAAGCATTGCCTTCGACGACGAAGACAAAGCCGAATGCCTAGCCGACAGCCTGGAGGCACAGTGCTCTCCCAGCTCCCAACCAGTCGACCCAGCCCACCTTGCCCACGTGGATGCTGAGGTCGAACGTAGATCTGCCCTACCCCCTGTCGAGGACCCTGATGCTCCCCTCCCCCCCGTCACGGAAGACGAGGTGGAGGAGATCATCAAGAAACTCAAACCTAGGAAAGCTCCCGGGACTGACAGACTGACCACTAGGGCACTTAAACTCCTCCCACGTACGTACATAGTCCTACTGGCTGCCATCTTCAATGGCGCCTTGTCCAACAACTTGTTTCCACAAGCTTGGAAAGAGGCTATAGTGATAGGTATCCCAAAACCCAAAAAGCCCAAGAACCTCCCGACTAGCTATAGACCCATTAGTCTGCTCAGCGCCCTCGGCAAGGTCTACGAGCGGATTATTCTTAATCGGCTCAAGGACTTTGTCGAGGCCAAGAGCCTAATCCCTAACGAACAGTTTGGCTTTAGAGCCCATCATTCCAGTGTCCACCAAGCCCACCGCATCGTAGAGCACATTAGCGGCCGCTTTCAACGCGGTCTGGTGACGGGGGCCCTATTCTTTGATATAGCGAAGGCTTTCGACAAAGTCTGGCACAATGGCTTAATTTATAAGCTTTACCAACTAGGTGTGCCGGACCGTCTCGTGCTCATCATTCGAGACTTCCTGTCGAACCGCTCCTTCAGATATCGTATCGAAGGAGCGCTTTCCACTCCCCGCCCTATCAGAGCCGGCGTCCCTCAGGGCGCCGTGCTCTCCCCCCCACTCTTCACGCTATTCACTAGCGATATCCCCAAAAAGCCCCCAGTAGAGTTATCCCTATTTGCCGACGACACGGCCATCTACTACTCGGGACATAATCCCGTTAGCATCGCTCATACCCTCCAGACCTCAGCCAACGCACTAGGCGATTGGTTTAGGAAATGGAGGATTGAGGTAAATCCCGACAAAAGTCAAGCAGTCCTGTTTCGCAGGGCTCGCCAGCATAAACAATTCACCCCCCCTCGCCCGATCACTATGTTCGGCAAGCCAATCCCTTGGGAGAAGCGAGCCAAATACTTAGGTGTGATCCTCGACCAGTTCCTCAACTTCAGTGAGCACATAAAGTCGGTTCGCTCGCGAGCCGCTTTCGCTCTCGGTAGGCTCCACGCCCTGCTGAATAAACACAGCAAGCTCTCCCTTAAATGTAAAATCCGAATATACACGACATGCATACGTCCTATCATGACGTATGCCTGTCCGGTGTTTGCTCATGCCAGTCCCAATCAGATCCATAGGATGCAAGTCATTCAGAACCGTTTTCTCCGAAAGGCCACGGGCGCGCCCTGGTTCTGTAGGAACGAGGATCTCCACGTAGACCTCAAACTCCCGACCATAAAGCAAGTGTTGAAACGCATGTCAGTGCGTTACTTCACCTCTGCTGAGACCCACACTAACCCCCTGATCGTATCGGCCGCCCGATACAGACCCTCCAAGATTTCTCGGGTTCGTCGCCCGCGTAACATCCTAGACGAGCCTGACGACCCCACCACCATCCGACAAGAGAGCAGTAGGGAAACCAGCACTCTTAGAAAACACAAATACAGAACGCGTTCCTTATTCCGGCCTCGCCGACGAGGCCCATCGCGACGTCCGCGTACTTGTAATGAAAATCCTCCCCGACCTTTGCCAAACGAGCCAGCCCGCGATGCTGAGCCAGTAGCAATAAATACTCCCGTAAATAATATGACCCAGCCTGTCCCTTTGCTGCCCTCCCAAAATGACCCCGCTATGCCGAGGCCCGTACTCCACAGGGAGTGCCCTTAGCGTGCGGTCATTAGCTTTAAGTAAACTTTAGTTTGTAAGCCCTGGCTGGGGGCCTTTAATTTATTAGAGGTCACCACAGGAAAGTCCGGTTAAGTAGACTCACAGCCTTAGTGTGCTGATCTACAAGTGGCCCTACCTAAAAATAAAAAAAAAAATAAAAAAAAAAAAAAAATAAAAAAAAAAAAAACAAATGTAGGTCATTCGCTATCCAACCTTTGAAGTGAATACACGTGAACAGCTGCAGCAAGAAAAATAACCCTGAAAATGGATACAACTGCAGATGAAGCCGCTCAAGTCATTGCACTACTGCAATCAGGGATGCGGCAATGTGATGTTGCTCGGCAACTGAATTTGAGTCGTTTTTCCGTTCGACGAGTGTTCGAACGCTTCTAAGAGACTGGTGGCTATATCCGAAGATGTCGATCTGGAAGACAACGCTGCACATCCGAAAGAGAAGATCGCTTCATTGTTTCAACGTCTTTACGTAATCGGTTCTCCAATTCTGTTGAGCTGCAGCAACAACTCCGATCAGCTCGCAGAACTTCTGTAACCGCTCGATTGCTTGCGCGAAAAAAAATGGGTGCCTTACTTTGCCAGTGCTTTGGACCACTTAGCGCGCGTTCTGTCCGCTGTTACTAAAACTTAATTTATGAATTGCTCGAGTGGAGTACTTCAAATGTTTTTACTATTATGAGTAGTCCATGAGATAAGAAATATTGTGTGATCGCTTTATTTTAAAAATATAATTACATTAATATTTTACAAGTGTTTAAATTAAAAGTACCACCCATTTTAGCGACATTTTGTAAAACATAGGGGTTTTAAAAAAAATAAGAGCAATAAGTATATAGTTATTTATTTTATTCTTAAACTAGGTTTATTACTATACGTATTTTACAGTATTTAAAAACAATTTACATGTAAGAAAGTAGTAAAAATATTATGTAAAACCAGGTGCAGAATTCGCGGATGCGAAAAAAAATCGTAACTTTTTTCAGGTATAATTTAGGCCTTTTTACATTAAAACTAAAGTACATAGAACAAAAATATTACCACCCCTATAAAGGTAATTTTCTTTACTCTTAGATGAATATAATAGTTTAAATGGGTTATTCTTAAATTTTTGTCAAATTTATAAATTAAAATAAGCGGCACATATTTTTGCCAATTCGCATTGCCTACCTAAATCTTTAAATCTGTAAATATAGACCGCCAAGTATTCATATTTACTCATACAATAAATAGGCCAAATCCTGACGTTTCGAAAGCGTCATAAATCTCAAAAATAAAGTATTATTTACATTAATAAAAAATTAAATAAAAACGGCTACATACGTAACCTGACTGGGACTTCCGACCTGACGGGTTAGTTTTCGCAATCTGTTACAATCTGAAGAACAATTTACACAAATTAATACCTTAAATTAAATAAATATAGTCAAATATCATTAATAATATTGTATGTTTAAGAAAAACATCGTATTTACGATAATATAGCAGTACAAAATTAAGTTCAGGACTACGACACTGCGAGTGTTTTTAAATGACGATTTTTTAAATGATGTCTTACAATGTACCTAAAATATTACTTGAATATAAAAACACACACGTTAGAGATTAATTAAGTGTATAAACATCAGCAGAATTCAGTAAAATAATAAACTTACGACATATTTTATCACCTCCTTGAAAACACTAAAGGGACACTTCACTCACATAAATACAACTGACGATATTTCGTTATTTTTCTACCGTGATGTTGGTAATATGGGCACACGTCTATGAGAAATATATCTGTCTTTGGTTTAAATACATACTACTACGACTCTATGCGTTTGGAATAGTAACTAAATTAAAATAACAAACTTCGTCGCCTTGCAACCACGGTTGCACGAAGCAAAATTGACAACTTTTTCTTTGCAACCGTGGTTGCGAGAAGCGATCAAGCGGGTAAGCGTCTCCACGATAAGAAGAAGATTGCGGGAGAAGAAAATTGCAGCTGACAGGGCTGCTACAGGGCCAAAATTGACTGCACAGCACAAGAGAGACCGGTTGGAATTTGCCCACGACCATGTGGATTGGACAATGGATCAATGGAGGGCTGTGCTCTTTTCGGATGAGACGAGGGTTTGTCTTTTCTGCAACGACAGGCGTAGAAGACTGTATAGGAGGCAGGGCGAACGATTCGCACATGCCTGTATTCAAGAGACAGTGGAATACATGGGTGGCTCGTGCATGTTCTGGGGCGGCATGTTAATCGACGGCAAAACGAACCTTGTGTGTGTTTCTCGGACTGGAAGTGCTCGCGGTCAAGGGTCGCTGACGGCTCATCGGTACATAACAGAGATCTTAGAGGAGCACGTGGTCCCTTATGCGGGTTTTGTTGGCAGTGCGTTCATGTTAATGCATGATAACGCCCGCTGCCACACCGCATTAATTGTAAAAGACTACCTGCAAGAAGTTGGGATCCCTGTTATGAGCTGGCCGGCGCGAAGTCCAGACCTGAACCCTATTGAGCACCTTTGGGATGAACTGAAACGGCGAGTACGGGCACGTGATCCTGCTCCTACCACTCTCCAAGACCTCCAAGATGCCGTCGTTGCAGAATGGGACAACATTCCTCAAGAGACTGTTGTTACATTAATTAGGTCCATGAGAGAACGCATGCAAGCAGTCATCAGGGCTAGAGGGGTAACACTAGGTTTTAAGTTGTTTTTAAGGACTAAGTTGTAACTTTTTATGTAAAAATAAAACGACACATTTTATTCATTTGCATTAGCTTGTTTTTTTTATTCCCTGGTGAACAAAAACCAAATCTGTTGCTTTATTCTGAAATTTAATTAAATTGCCTTTCCAATGATATCTTATAATCATACGTCTATCAATGTTTAATAGGGTTAAAATGACTTTGAAGGGAATTCTTAAAGACGTGCGATTTTTGTGACGCCGAGTGTATAATATCATTATAACACATTACACATCAAACATTCTAAACGCAATAAACGATATCTCATTTCGTTTACCTTCCGTAAATATATGTCATATAAGTCATATTACATGAAAAAACATCATCTTATTTAGTTTCATAACATAAAACACTTGATTTGATCCAGCAACATAATAGTGCGTTTTCCCATTTTTGTGGTAATGGTACTGGTAATGGTATCACTGAAAGCTATATTTGTGTGCGTTTGAAGAACGTAGACACATTCGGCTCACGCACACAAAGAAAACAAAGTGGACACACGAAATCGCTCGTGTTTTGTTCTAGACGCCTCTTCTATGCGTTGTTATTCTAAGTTTAACATCTTAAATCAGATTCCATATTATGATTCCGATGCGAGAGATAAGCGAAGCTTTACAGAGAAAAAGAGCACTAATGCACTATTAAGACTTGGTACTGGACTGGACTGGACTTGATAATTAAAAACTTTAAATAAATGGATAGATAGATATATTCTTTATTGTACACCATAACAGTTAAACAAAATTATGGATTTAACAATTAAAAAGGGTGATACAATGGGCGGCCTTATCGCTAAAAACGATCTTTTACAGACAGCATTTGGATGGATTTGACACAGAAAGAGAAAATAAATACGTGGGTAGTCCACGGTGTACTATTTATGTATATAAAATACAAAACAATAAATAATGTTCTCAAAACTTATAACGGGTGATTTTTTAAGAGGATTTATAGGATTTGATTTTCAAAAAAAACACAAAATATTTGAAAAATTTGATGAAATCTTTATTGGAATCGATAGAACGATCAATATAATTTAATGTTTGAAGATGATTTCATGCAAATGCTGGCCGTGGCTCCGGTTTAGATGGCCCATTCGCAAGGCCCAATTTCGGCACACTCTCTCCAACATATCAGCCGGTATATCACGAATAAATGCTTCAATATTGGCTCCCAGTGCGTCAATCGTTGCTGGTTTATCCCTGTAGACATGAGCCTTAACATGGCCCACAAGAAATAGTCCGAAGGCGTTAGATCAAACGATCTAGGCGGCCAATTGACGGGCCCAAAACGTGAGATAAACTGTTCACGGAAGGCGGCTCTCAATTGGGTCATTGTTTCGCTTGCCGTGTGGCATGTGGCACCGTCTTGTTGAAACCACATGTCAGCCATGTCCAATTCTTCCATTTTGGGCAAAAAAAAATCGCCAATCATCACACGGTAGCGCTCGCCATTCACAGTAACGTTTCGGCCATTGTCGTCTTTGAAAAAGTACGGCCCGATGATGCCACCGGCCCATAATCCACACCAAACAGTACATTTTTCCGGATGTAGTGGTAGTTCTTGCAATGCTTCTGGCTGGTCTTCACTCCAGATGCGGCAATTATGCTTATTGACATATCCACTTAACCAGAAATGAGCTTCGTCGCTGAACACAATTTTTCGATAAAAAAGTGAATCTTCCTCCAACTTTGCCAATGCCCATTCACCAAATGTTAGACGTTGTGGGAGGTCGTATGGCTTCAATTCTTGTACCAGCTGTATCTTGTAAGGTTTTACACCCAAATTCTTTCGCAAAATTTTCCACGTAGTGGAGTAACAGAGGCCCAATTGCTGCGAACGGCGGCGAATCGACATTTCACGGTCATCACTAACACTGGCGGATACAGCCGCAATATTTTCTTCTGTCCTCACTCTACGTATGCGTGTTCGTGGTTTAATGTCCAATAATGTAAACTGGGTTCGAAATTTAGTCACAAGCTTCCGAATAGCTGCCTCAGTAGGCCGACCAAACTGCCCATAAATTGGAAGAAGTGCGCGATGCACTCTCTTAACCGAGCATGCATTTTGATAGTAAAATTCAATAATTTGCAAGCGTTGTTCGTTCGTAAGTCGATTCATGGTTAAATTATAGACCAAACTGAACAAGTTTGACAACGACACAAGACACGATTCACGCGTGATCTGTCAAAAACAGTGTTGCCAAAAAGATACCAGCAAAAAAATCACCCGTTATATACATATAAATATTAAAAAAAAAAGAAAAAACAAAGACATATATAATAACAACAATTTAAGGAGAGAGTTTATCTCTCTTTTACTAAATTTTTAAAAGAAGATAGGGTTTGTGCTTGTCTTACTGACACGGGTAGAGCATTCCACAGCCGTACTGCTTGAGCTGCGAACAACTTACCATAGAAATTGGTGGCGTGACTCGGTACCACAAGCCTTAAGTTTTCTGATGACCTCAGAGATTTTGCATGTGTGTCATGAAGGAACTTAAATCGTTCTTTAAGATAAGTGGGGATTTTAGGATTAAACAGCACACTGTAAAGCAAAGACAAAATGTGTAAGTTCCGGTGAAGACGTATTGGAAGCCACTTGAGTTTCGTACGAAATTCGGATACGTGATCATATTTGCGCAAGCCAAATATAAATCTAATGCAAACATTTTGGAGTCACACAAGTTTATCAAATTGTGCCTCAGTAACATCAAGATAACTGACATCAGCTTAGTCTAGGATGCGGAGTAAAAGAGACTGTGCTAGCGCAATTTTAGTAGCAATTGGCAGAAAATTACGCAACCATCTTAGGGAATGGGCAGAAGCAAATAATTTGCGACTGACTTCTTGTAATTGAGGACACCACGAAAGATGTTTGTCAACCCAAACCCCAAGGTTCTTGACTTTCTCGCTTAATGGAATAGCAGTGCCGTTGAAAATAACCTGAGGAAACTGCGTCCATTTCACCTTAGGTGCTAACCTGTAACTACCAACTACAATGACCTCGGTCTTTGACGGGTTAACCTGCAAACCGTTCAGTTAAATAGTTCAGCGGGAAAGAGCAATTCAAGGTTTTCTGTGGGAAGTGAAAAATGACCCTCCATCTCTCTGTATTGTTTTTGCCTCTTTAATTTTCAAGAATAACGCCTCTAAAGTTTCTTTAAAACATCATAAGGTCTTATGATGTGTATAAGATCTTTATAAGATCTTAAAACTTAGACTTACTTTTAATTAGCACAAATATATAACGAAAACTAATAAGTTTAAGTGTTCATAACAAATATAAAAGTAAGGTTGTAGTGTGACTACGTAAATAGGTTGTGGTCGCGGGCAGTTAGTGGCGCGGTCACATCACATGTTTGGCACGCAATTTTGTGGCCGCAGCTGAAACCTAAACCAACATAGAGACAATTGAATTATAGGGAGATGCAAAGAGTCGTGATTGCAAAAGTTTACACATACATATTTTCTGAAAATGTATTCTATGCCTATATTGTCTAACATGTATGCATTTATGTAAGCTCTCTAGAGCAAATCTACTTTATGACTGCATTTCCTACTTTTATGTTTAATTCATGTCGTGGCAACGATGTAAAAAAGTAACTTAAACGTGTATTGTTGTATTAGTTATCCTGAAATAAATAAATTCGTTCAAGAAGATTTATTTTAAAATGTCTGAAATGGGTACATTATCAACGGTAGAATTATATTTCAAAATTATAAATTAAATAATAACAATTAATGATAAATGATATTTATTTTGCGAATTGGTTATTAAATAACACTTTTACACGTCATTTTTTCGTAAACATTAACTAGATGAGGCCGGTTTTTCCTAACTGACTACCCTGAGAAGAAACACCGAAACAAACTCAGGGGTAAATTAATTAATTAATTAGTTTTAAAATTTATTACCAGTGGATAGCGATGCCCATGAATTTCTGGACGCCATATTTTAATTTATTTTTAGATGTATACAACATGTAACGGAAACCCCATATCTATCCAAAAGGACTGAAGACAACATCTGGTATGGAGTCTCTATGCAGTTTCAGCTCAAAATAAGTGACTCACAGAATTGAACCCAAATTGTTGGTTTCGTATGTTTCTTGAATACCTACCAATAATAAGAAACGTGTCACAGCACTATGAGGGTCATCACTTTCCCCGTCACTAGCCAATAACACGATAATTCTCTTCGTTCTTCTTAATTTGTAAAATTCGGTCTCTGGTATCAATGTATTAAAATTTCTAATAAGTTCCACACATGTAGACATAGAATTACAAAACCCTTGCTATATCGTTTGTTATCATCCAAAGAAGCCGTGCACTTAGTATGTATATACCCTTTAAATTACACGTTATATTATGTAGTTTAGGGTTTTTATTTAAGTTTATAGTCCATTATTGATTAAATGAATACCTGTAAAGTTAACAAAAATTATAAATTCGTCTGATGATTTTGAGGAGCTCTTGGCTAAAGAATTAAAGCCGCATGAGGACATTTTAGTCCGACAATTTACTAGTTCCTTACATATTTATGGAGTATGTGTTTCCTGATAGCTAAAACCTCCCCAGGTTTAAGTCTCTCTTTAACCAAGAGCGCATGCTCCATCTTCGACCACATCACCACTTACCATCAGGTGAGATGGTATTCAAACGCGGGCCTATAATTTATAACAAAAATATGTAATTCATAAAAACATTATTTACCTACTAAAAATTGAACCAACTTCAAAACTTACAAAAAGACTTGCACTATAAAGAGAGAAACCTTAAATATTGTTTTATTGGATGTCTAATTGCATTAAAAATAAGGGCTAGGTATCTGCTCACATGGCTGAAGTCGGTGCCAAGATAAATGAATAGGTTTCATCACCTCGGGTATGCCCGAGAATGTGGCGTTCTTTGCATATCAAAAGTATTCATTTTTGAAGTCGGTTAAATTTTATGTAAAAAAAAAAGTTTTTATATCTTGCTTTTTAGTGTATCATTGTTTTTGTTTCATGAGAAACCTATATACCATTCGCACACTTTTTAAAAACAGAGTTTGCTGTACACGTCTTTTTTACCCACTTAAACCATATTTCAGACGTGATTGAGAAGGTCTGTGCCTCAGCTGTGGTGATATTAATAGGCTAGTAATGCTAAACAGTACATAGATGTACGAGGGCAGCAATCGCAGGAGATTTGCTGTTTTAAATTGAAGAGTTCCATCACTTAATCATAATCATAATCATCATTTATTGCATTCATGTAGTTTACAAGTTGTTACAAATAGGTTATATAGGTTTCATACATGAACCCTGCTAGGGCACAACAATATAAATAATTTAAAGTACTAGTGTCCATAATGAACAAACAACTCAAAAATTGATACTAAATTTAACATGAAGTAAATATCACAATCACAGTGTTAATACTAAAACAAACCACTTGAAATAAAATACTAAATTTAAAATTAAATAAATGTCACATATTACAGAGTCACTAATAATAATAACAAAAACTTATCTCCGAAGGTCTTCATTTGAACCTGATCTGCTATATACTAAAACCTTTCTTGTAAAATATGCTTTCAAACAACGAAAACGCGATCGAAATCGGATAAGTAGTTTCTGAGAATATCGTGGATATACAAACATACATAGTACATACATGTATACATACGGATCGAATACAGAACCTCCTTTTTTGAAGTCGGTTAAAAATATAAACGTTTACATACTCGTAAAAAGCTTTTATGCAGAGTTTATCCATCCCAAATACAAGTAAAGCTTACAATATAAAAGTGCACGAGAAAGGATTTACAGTTTCAAACGGAAATTCCCACACGTTCCTCTAGTTTTCACAAATGTTAAATTATTGTTGACTAGAACTTTCCTCCCGAAGTAGTATCTAGGTAATACCATTGAGGTAAACTCTGGCAGGCTACAGTAATAGGACTCCTACAATAAGCTATTGTTATAACTGCCTAAGTCCTAAGTGCTTGCAACTTACTCCTGGTTGGAGCAATTAACGTGAACGTAACCGTTTTGTATTATAGTATAATGTTACGTTACATATACAGGTTTGCGTTAATGGAATAGCATACAACTCTGCAAGCTGGGCTTAAAATATTAGTTTAATATTCTCAGCATATTTGCAAAGTTTCCGAAAGAAACTTTTTCTTTAGAAGATGTTTTATTCCAACATACATGTATATTATGACGGCATGGTTAGCATAGTTGTTGAGTGAGTGGCTGTTGCCTACGTGTCACAGGTTTCGATTACTGCACCGCAATAAATGTTTGCATGGCCTACAGATAGATGTTCGAGGTTTGGGTGTTAGTAACAATGCACTTATGATACAGGAGAAATTCCAATGATTTTTAAACATAAAAAAATATTCTACTTCACAAAGTTTTCTCCCCACAGTCTTTAGTTTTCTGCAACGTATTCGAAAACGCTGTAAGTTTACATTTTTGAGATTGAGAACGTTCTAAGCACGTCATCTCTTAAGAATGTTCACAGATACTTCTAAAGCTCAAGTATTCAGTGGTATTCAGTCACAATAATCCCACATCCTATTCACAAGTCTCCAGTAGAAAATGTCCACCTGAAGGAACATTTTTACTGCAACGAAAGCAGTAGGTACAAGAAACCTCGTTACTTCTTGTAAACGTTAACAAAACTATTGGTCGTTGCACACATTCATTACCGCTGCTATTATCCTCATACAACAAAGGCATTAGAAGACAAAGGCCACAGGCTAATGTGTGGATGTAGCGGAGGCCACGTATAATACAAGTCCGCTATAACATACCTTATATCATTTTATTTAATGGCAATTTAAATATGTTATTTTTTTCCTTGTCGCTTCGCTATTGACAGAGCGGTCGTGGTCACGTTGAGGCTTCCGCGTTGGTGGTAGGGGCGGAAACAGCTCTTCGCACGATCTCCCGCCATCTGTCCCTGTTGGCAGAGTGCTTGGCGCACTCAGATACGCCGCTTCCCAATGCTGATTTCATCTGGTCAGTCCAGCGCATTGGTGATCTGCCACGCGACCTGGTTCCCTCCACCTTTCCTTGAACGACCAGCCGCTCTATAGAGTCGTTCCCCCGCCTAGAGACGTGACCAAAGTACTGCAGTATGCGCGACTGTACTACGGCCGAAAGACGCTGCGTGATGCCGAGCTCCTGAAGTATGGACACGTTCGTGCGGAATTCTGTCCATGATATTCTAAGCATCTTTCTCTAGCACCAGATCTCCAGAGCATCTATCTTCCCCTTGTCCAACTCGCGCACTGTCCACGTTATTATGTGTTAATATGTGTTATTATTATGTTATTTTAGTTAGAGCCTATTTTCTTCAGACCCCCGCTACAAACTTGCAGAAGCGCTCGCCAATGTACAATTCCTTGCAAAAATTCCCACCCCTATGTTCCCTGTCGGATTCTGTTTCCTGATAGCTATAACCTGGGATTATTTAAGTCAAGAGAGAATACTTCTAGGTAAGCGTGCTCCATCTTCGGCTACATCATCACTTACCATCAATGGGGATCGTGGTCAAACGCGAGCCTATTATCAATAAAAAAAAACTTGCGGAAGCGAATAAACAGTAGCGGTACCACCCTAATGTAATGCTACCTGAACAAAGACCGTTTTGTATCCAGATGAGTGTGTTTAGCCCTCCATTGTGTGTAGGGGTACAATGTAACCAATCATCAAATCGAGACTTAAGTACTTTTCCCAATTCGATTAAGTTTCTTTGTGTCGATTTATTTCCCATTTTCTGGGTAGTTGAATTGTGTTTTAGGGCCTCGATTGATCTATTTTATTTTATTTTCTATTTAAGAAAGAAACGTTTGAGGTTTGTTTGTTGTTGAGTCTAGACTGCCTACTGGAAAACTTTCATATACATCAAGCTTTTCTAAAAAGTAACCAATGACTGTTGTAGAAACAAATGGTACTAATTTAAATTAAATACAGTTACAAATAATGGTATAAGTACTTACCTATGCCATGCCATTATTCGATGGCGTGTTTAATCTTAGAGATATTAAAATATGTAAGAAAAACAAAAGAATTATTAAAAAAAGTTATTTATAAGTACTAAAAAAACCCGACTACTCAACTGAAATACAAGAAATAAGCAACATTTTTATTTTAAAACGTGACAAGCAGGCGGAACCCTCCCATTAAAAACAATGTTCAATTAGGACTAGGGTTACCATATGTAAATAGTGGGATGCCTGTCTATGTTACCTAAAATGCCTGAATTTTCAGAAAAATGCCTGTCTAAAGCAAAACGCTGTAGGTAATAAGTAAAAGCCAACAGATAATAATGAAGAAGGATATTTATTACTGATATTTTTCAGAGGACATTATTTATTTTTAATAGTTCTTTCTTTTCTAATACATAAACGTAAAAATCTTCACAAGATACCTACAGTTTTGTAATTTTCCTGAGTAATCAATATTGCTTTTACTTATTCAATTGTCAGCCGATTTCTTTTTTTAAAATGCCTGTCTCAGACCAATGCCGGCCGCACGCCTGTCTAAACCTTAAAATGCCTGTCAAATGCGGCAAACGCCTGTCATATGGTAACCCTAATTAGGACCCACCTGCTTGTCACTTTTTTTACTAAGTACAATGGCGTCACACAGCCGTCTTAATTCATTTTTTTAAATGTCACCTATCTAAGAACAGTTGGGCTGCTAAGATGAATCTAACGATACCTCAATTATGTAAATCAGTTCAGGAGTTCTGGAGATTTAATGTATAAAAGAATATTACATACATACATACAAGATACGCGCGAAAAACATAACCCTTCCTTTGCAGTCGGGTAAAAATAGAATAATGCGTTCATTGAGATTTTAAAACACCTTAAAACTAAAGAAAAGAAAAATACAAAGCTATTTATGCCATAATGTCTCATCACAGCGTAGGTATTATAGAATAGAAAAGAATATAATCTATACTAATATTATAAAGAGGTAAAATTTGTAAGTTTGTATGTAGGGGGTAATCTCTGAAACTACCGAACCGATTTTGAAAATTCTTTCGCTTACATGCAGTTGCATTATCCCTGAGTGCTATAGGCTATAATTTATCTTTATATCATGCATATTAGCCGAGCTATTATAATCTTTGTCAAGCAAGTCGGGGACGGGATTCCGTGGAATATTTTCGACTTCTACGCGGACGAAGCCGCGGGCAGAAGCTAGTTTTATATATTTCGGGCAACTTGGCCCATACAAATAAAATACAATAAATATAAATAAACTAATATATATATATATATCACTATCACCAAAACGTATACTATGTTACACAAGTTATCGGCGTCGTCGTGTGTCGCGCGGTGTCCGGAAACCGGTCTCGAAAACGCCGGAACATTACACGTCTCGAACAAAATTCCTCCTTCATGAAAGTCGACAGATGCCTGATACTCGTAGCAACACAATATATGCCAGATGGCAAAACATGCCACCTGACGCAGATTTTCGCATAAGAAATTAGACTTTTCAAAACTTAAAATTGCTTAATCAGTGTAGCAGTAACTAAACTTATCCACAAACTAAACCAAAACAGAGTATCTGATTTCTGAAAGTAGTAAATAAAACGAATAGCTCAGTAATTAAGCCAGGCAGGGCAACCTGAGGCTATCAGGTAATTAATACCACTTACTCAACAAACTCCCTATATTTAATTCAATTTGTGTTGGTCATGTAATCTTTGTTTACGTTTCTTATACAAGAATACCTACAATAAAAGTGAACGTTATTTATATAAGACATGTCATCATCGGACTACAAGACAAACGGCGATGCGCCATCGTTACATGGTGGACATCCCACCCATACACACTAAACGTTTTGGGAATACTTTCATTATGCGTACGGCTAAGGAGTGGAATTCCCTGCCGGAGTCTGTGTTTCCCAATAGCTATAACCTGGGGGTCTTTAAGTCAAGAGTTTCTTCTAGGTAAGCGTGCTCCATCTTCGACCACATCATCACTTACCATCAGGTGAGATGGTGGTCAAACACGAACCTATTCCGAATGAAAAAAAACCTTCTAATATTAAGACTAGTATTTTGTCTCGACATGTGTCATGCGGGATTCTGCATGCCTTTCAGTAAATATAAATTATGCATTATCACCATCAGCTTAACCTTTCTCCAATTATGTCAGGATCGGATTCCAGTCTAACCGGAAGCGGCTAAGTGCTAATATTTTATATGGTGATGACTTCCACAATTAAGTAGCTACGTAGTATGACAACCCTTGGCAAAATCAGATTTCCTGGCTTCAGTTAAGAGGAGGCTCCCTAAATTGTATGTAACTTTTCATCACACTTGCACGTAAACAGTATCTAAACATACAGGTTAACTTGGCCGTAATGCCACATATAAAACCCTCGAGCTTTCTTTTTGTCATGAAACCCAAGGTCGGTAAGTATTTTTTTTTTTAATTTATAGCACAGCACACAGGTTATGCAAGTTCAAGCAAGGAGTTTACACGCAATTGAAAAATTGTCTTAAAATGTTATCTAAACAGAAATTTCATTGCAATTTCGCTACATGTTACTTAAATACTCAACTAATGTTCCTAATAATCAATTTTAATAGTTTTTTGTATCAAAACGTCGAAATTATTTTTATTTTTTTACACTCCGTCATGGCTGTGTACCTACGTAAGTATTTGCCCTTAACGTTACTGAACGAAACATTTGTATAATCTGTGGTGTGGGCAAAAAGCCCGCCATCCGCTTAAAAAAAGTTCACTTATTTCGTAAGTTTCGTAATAATAGTTGTGCTGACTTGTGTATTAAAGCTATAATTCATAATAATTTACTTGGAAACGTGATTAAAAACATTGTATGTTTCACGGGCGGTACGGGAATTATGAACCTCGACTCAGAAAGCCCTCAGTCTCAGACTTCGGGCTTCTACTAGAGCCTCGATTGTAATTCGTTACTTACCGCCCTTAATACACAATGTACTATTATTTTGTCTGGTCTTAAAGATGTACGTGCTTTCCGAGGCACGAAAGAATCTCAATATGTTGAGATGGTCACCATCCACGGACCTACCTCGCCAAACGTTGCTTATCCTTGAAAATTGACCCATGTGGCTGTTATTATGTAGCCATGAGCTCCTTGAATCTATAAATTATCCTCTGGTAAGATAATCCAAAAAAGGGTTTCGTAGTTAATCAACAAGAAACCCTTATAATTTCACTAAGTCCGTCCGTCCGTTTGTCCGCGGTTTTGCTAAGAAGCAGTTGACCCTAAGAACTATAATTTGTCATGGCATATTAATCACATCTACAAAATTATTATATTATACAAGTGAAGGGGGCTAATTTTCCAACTGATAAAATGTTTATGGTGTAGGTTTAAAAATTAGAGTGTTTTCTGCCTTGAACGTGCATACATTAAATGTTTTTCTTTTCGTTTTTTGCTGTAATGTAGTAGACATAAAACTCATGCCTAAATGCCGAAAAACTAAAGTATTTTGATACAAATATCCCAGTTACAGTCATATTGGAAAGTCCCAATTGCGGTGAACAACCAATATTTTGTGGCGCGAACCTAATTTATTCGTGCAATGTAATGCATCCGCTGCAACAAAGTGCTCCCATATCGACGGAAGCGCTGCAGCTGCTGAATGTTACGAGCGGATTAGTTTTGTGATTGGCTTTTCGGCGCAGCGTAACCTATTGGCTGTAAAAAGCTAAATTAAAAGGTCCTGTCTTTTGTGGAATTTGCTTCTCCCGGGATAAAACAAGAAAATTTTAGTTGACTTGATTTGCATAGTCAGTGCGAACTTAGTTTGTGTGCATAGTGTTACTTTTTACTTGAAGGGTGAATAAACCTGCATTACTTTTGACCCAATATTGTTTTTGTTTTCAAGAGATAATTCGCTTTATTTTGGAGGGCAGTGTTGATCCAAACGTTAAGCCTGCAATACATGTTGGCCGAGCGTTGTCGAGTGAAGGCCAATACCAACATGTAGACGGTATATTTGCTTTGTCTTGCTATCGCTCGGTGTCACTTGCCTAGTTGGCCGAGTGTAAGCCAGCGCCAACGTGTATAGAGCTCATTTGGTGCAACTTGTCTTCGCTCGCCGTTGCTCGTGATCACTTGCCTCACTTCGGATCGGTGTCGGTTTTTGGTCACAAATCAAAGGCGCTCGCCTGCACTCGGTCAACGTGTGGGCAGCTCTACAGACCCTTTTCTACATTGGTCGTCTGCATTGGCGTTCGACGAACTTGTCGAACGTGTGGACATTATTTCTTGCCTTGTACCTATTTGCCAACGCTCGCGTTGGCCTATGCTCGGCCAACATGTATTGCAGGCTTTACAGGCATGATTTACGAGTTGAAGGTTGTAAGTTGAAGTTAAGGCAGGCACATAAATTGTAGTTTTCATCATTACCACAGCTGGTGAAACCGGCTTGTCCAAAGGCCGAAAAATCTGAAAACATGAGATATCAACGAATTCGCACTGGGTTATAACCCATTCCCACTCACAGAAAGGAGGCCTGTGTCCCACTAGTAGTGGAAATTTTATAGGCAAGTGATTTTATGATATCGCTTTTGTTTAACTAAAAGGCCCAGACGACTAGAAAACAAAGTCTAGAATACAAGGAGTATCAACTAGTAATAAGAGATTCACACAAATCGCTCTCTTAGAATGAAAGTGATCTAACTCTAAATTCGTGTAATTTCAGATTTTGATGTAAACTGGTCTGAAACATTACTCTGAATTGCCTGAAGAATTATAATAAAATAGAATATGCAATAGAACTGAAGACCTGAACTTAGGGTCTTATGTAAGTAGATCACATCCAAAGAGATCCACCTCACCATCATCATCTCAGCCTATAGACGTACATTACCGAATACAGACCTCCCCTAATGATACATTTATACAGCTTCTACTACCCAGTGGTATCGTGGTAATGATTTTGGCAGTCTATGTGAGTAAGTATGTATGTGTCTGTATGTTTGTATGTTCCATTGTTTCTTTGTAAACTTAACGAAGTGACATAGATGGGATCTACCGATATGATAAAACGACTCATCGAGATGATAAAATGATCTACCGATATGATAAAGCAATCCACTGATGTGACAAATCTGTGCGTTGATCATGAATCAAAACACCGATATTAGATATAAGACACCGATTGTTTTTTTCTTATCATTTCGGTGTAAATTATCACATCGGTGGTAATATAGACCACCGATTACAGCGATATGAGAACAGCGACGTGAGAAATAACACACATTTTAGAAAATTAGAAAAAATGCATAATATCTACGATAAATTCAATAACAGACAATGAAGCTAATTCACTTACTACCTCTGTTAGAACCAAACAACAATAATAAAACTACTCATTAAACTAGAAAATGCAACCACCGATAATATAAAATAATTGTCCGGGAGCAACTTAAATGGCGTACTTATGTTATTGGCGGGAATATGCAGCGATTTCACACACGTCCATCCTGACTACGCACTAGCATACACCAACAAGGGAAATACAATTGGGGTGGAGACGCTGTCGGACTCGTCGATGTAAAGTAAGATTTAAATTACTTTTGTCCAGCGATATGAGAACATTTTTCAGGACCAATACGTTTGTGCCTCTCAGTAATAATAATCGTTAATTATGTATTAAAATGTGCTATATATTAATAACAAAACTAATATTCTATGAAATAGAATAAGTTATATACCTAACTTACTTATTTTTATGAGTGTATAAGCTGTTTTGTTTGTAAAAAAAGTAGAGGGACAGCACTGATTTGAAAAAAATAGAGGTTTATGTATTTATTTCTACCTTTGTAATAGTCCTAGGAAAATTATATTTTTGCCACAACCCAATAACTACCTATTGATTACAAAAAAAAAATAATTCAGAACAATATTCTTTTTTTCAAATATTAATTTCACCGAAGACAAAAAAATAAGTCATTTGGGAAATTCAACCATATGAATCAAGGAAAAACTATAATATTTTTCAATTTCGTTCCAGTTTTCTAGATACTTCAACTGCATAAAGAACTTTGTAATTCCATATAAATATATAGGATTACAAAGTTACATTTGGGTGTATCAGAATTCTACTGACTAAAAACCCACCCTGTTCCTTCGGAAGCCCTTAAGTTCCGGGGCCGCGGTATCTCGATGGAACTTTCCCGCAAACCCCGACAGGCAATGGCCCTATGAGGCCCCGTCACTGGTATTAACAACTTTTTGAGGCGCGCGTGGAAACAACGCGCCGCCTGTGGCGTAGTGGTTTAGGTGGAAGTAGAATGAAACTAATAGACCACAGGTTTACAGCATTTATTTTGAAGGGGGGTGGGTTCAGTTCACAGAGGGTTCCCTCACTGGTCGAAGGTATTGGATGTTACTGCCCTGAGCTCAGGCCGCGACGCACGCAGACCGGCGAGCCGATCCGAAGCCGGCAGCGACCACGTGTCCGAAGCAGAGGTTGTGCAGGGCAGACCACGGGAGAGGAGGTCTCTCCTCCTCACCCAACTCGCACGTGGCAGGCGCAGAGGTTATTGCAGGTGGACCACGCGACAGCGCGTCTCTCCGGCAGTAGTACGCGGAGGCAGCGGTGACACCCGTCGCGTGGCAGACACTGATGTAGTTGATAGTCGAGACGAAAGTGTAGAAGTAGAGAAAACGAAAATGAAAACCCCTTGGGCACAGAGGGGTTTCAATGTTAGTTACTTGCAAAAGTAGGCGGTGAAAAAGAACTCGGCGGACCGGAGGTTAGAATTTATAGCCGGTCACCGCATAAGTGTTGTCACTCCGTGAAACCATAGACATTAGGGATGAGTGTGGTAATTCGATTCTAGTTTAATCGACTAACACGCTACAGTACCCCGCCTGTTAGCGAAGGATTTTCCCTAGGATAAATCCGCTAGAAGGCCTAAACCACTATTACTGACTACCTATACGTTCATACATCCCATTCATGTGCTTCCATACTATTAATCATTCATCCATTCATTCTATGTCCATCCCTGACTTGGAAGTAGTCCTAAGTCAGTGACTTACTATCACATACGAAAGGTAAACAATTATAGAGTAGTTTAACTCGAGACAGTCAGTAGGAAAAACAGCAAGATAAAGCAAGTGTATCTCCATAGGGTTAGGTAACCTTGGTGAACTGTTGCAGGCTATAGCTAATGTTAGGTTTCAAAGCAAGAAGTAAGTTCATCGTTGAATATTAAATCATCAAAGTTCTAACAACAATTTAATAATAAGTTAAGGTTCTATTTTATGTTTAGGTTTAAAATTAAATTATGTTAAAGCTCAAAGCTAAGAGTATTTAAAAAAATAAAATAAAAAAACATGTTAAAGTTAAAAAAATTTTTTGGTGATGGTCCATGTATATGTTCAAATTGGTTTAAGTTTCATTACTGGAATACGCATCTTATGTCAAAGTCTATTCGAGTGAGTTTCCGAACGTGAGTGAAATTTTAAAAAAATAAATCAAGTCCATATCCATACTGTTGCGAGAATATCCGAACGTTATAGACGTAATTCTAAAAGACAAGTATCCAAGATTGGTAACTACGTGGAGATGTCAAAGTCAGTACGTAAACGTCAAAATTATAATATGTCAATGATCTTGAATTAATTAGGTTATGTTATGAAACACGCGGAAATATTTTCTAAGAGAATTTATTAATTTAATTAGGGCAGGTTGAATCTAAGTGATATTCAGGACACGTTTGTTCAATATTTTAAGGTGATTTAAAGTTTAAGTTAGGTTTCCGGGTTAGTGCTTAGGTAAAAGAAATTAGATAAGTTTGTAGACTAAATGTTGTTAGAATATTTCATGTAGATGCTATTATTAAACGATGCGATGAAGTGCAAGTTAGGTTTCAGGTTTAGTGCTTAGATTAAAGCTAGATTTGTTACCAGGGTAGACTGGAACATAGTATAACTGTGGTGGAAGATACCTGCAGTTATAGTTTTATGAATAGTTTAAAAGTTATGTTTTAATCTGGTTTAGGGCCTAGATTAATGTTAGATTTTTTTACCAGGGTAGACTGGAACATAGTTTAACCGTGGTGGTAGATACCTGCGGTTATAAAAGGAAAACAATACAATGGACTATGCTATATATTGTTTTATGAATAGTTTTAAGGTTAGTAGTGAGAAAGTTTTACAGTTATAATTAGACTATAAAGTTATAGATTACTATGCAAGTAGTTAATAGGTAGGTATGGTATTTTATATAGACATTTACCGAGTTGAAGCTGTTTTCAGAACAGTAGGTTATAAATACAAATAAGTAATGGTAGTATGCTATGAGGAAGTGTTGTGACGAGTAACAAAGAGGGTCAGCTGCGTTCTCCATAGCTACGCCTAGTTAGGAATTAATGTAGATTAATTAGTGTGCGGACACCCATGTTTCAGGGGGCCGTCTTTAAGACATCCATGAGGACATAATAACATAAATAAAAGTTAATGGTAGTGTACCATGGAGACTACTCTGCCATGAAACAAAAGAATTAATCGACCTGAGGGCCCACTATGTAGCCTCTCATAGTCACGCCGTGAAGAGAAAAATAATCAAAGAAATTAGATGTGTAGTGTATGTATGTGTGTGTCAGCAGACAGGTGGTCATGGAACTGAAGTTATGTTGGCTTATAGCCATGAAGTCATGGTATTTAGTTCTGTTAAAAGATAAATAAATATAGTTAATTTTAGAATAATAGTTTGGTAACTTTAGTCAGTAGGTTTTAATTAGGATTACCACACTGTAGGTGGGTGTGAAATATGACACTAGGATAGCTATAACTAGAGTTATAGTTAACTTAGGTAGTTAGGTACAAGTCGACCCTCCACGACTAGTATGGTAGGCAGTCGTGGGTGTGCGTTCCCTTGGCATCCTGTGACCCTGTATAGGGTCAAACACTAGTTAGTTAGCTAGGCCTACGGGGGTTAGGGTGGACTGTTTCGCCTTAAATCCTTAGCGTGCCACTCACCCAAAGGCTTTCCTTGCATGTCTACCAACTCATAAACTATAGGGGAGAGTTTGGCAGATACTTTACATTTAGTAAATTTAGGAGCTATTTTTTTACTGAAATATTTTTCTTTATCACTCTGGTAGTAAGTACGTTTCCAGACTACATCACCTACATTGAATTCTACATTCTTGCGTCGTAAGTTGTAGTCTGTAGCATTTCTAGAATGTGCTCGTAGTAAGGCAGACTGTACTTGGTCAAAAATGTTAGAAAGGCAACCTAAGTTTTCTGCATACTGGTCTCTAGGTTGGAATATTATTTCCTTTAAGTCAGTTTTTTGGTAGATGGAACCGTCAGCTACTAATTCCCTACCAAATATAAGGAATGCAGGAGTGAAACCAGTAACTTCACTAGTTGAGCTATTTAGTGCAAATTGTACAGCTGGGATATGTAGATCCCAAGAGCGTTGGTCATTATTAATGTAGGTAAAAACAGCTGTTATGATTGTCTTATTGTACCTTTCCACGGTGTTAATCTGTGGTGCATACCTAGGAGTATAGTGTATGCTAGGTATGTTATATTTACTGAATAAGTTTTTAGTTTCATTTGAAGTGAACTGAGTGCCATTGTCTAAAATTATACATTGAGGTATTCCATGTACCAAAATACGTTATCCTCCATTCGTTTACAGATAGTTTTAGCGTTAGCATTCCTCATTGGGAAAAGAAGACAATACTTAGAGAAACAACATGTCACTACAAAAAGATATGCGTTTTGGCGTCTAGAGACAGGCAGAGGGCCAACAATGTCAATACTGAGCATCTGGAATGGTCGAGAGCATTCTTTAGGTTTCCCCATGACCCCCAGTGGAGCATGGTTTACTTGTTTATGAGCTAGACAGATTTCACATGAAGTTACAGCTTTCACCACATCACTGTGCATTCCTGGCCAGTAGTAACGAAGAGCTAGTCTTTTATAAGTTTTAAAAATGCCTAGATGACCTGCCGTGGGTTCTGCATGGTTGTCAACAACAACTTTAGACCTAGATTCATATGGAATAACTTCCTTCCAGTCAAACTCATTAAAAATAGCGAATTTACTTTTCATGTACCGAAATAACTTGTTATTCTTAATAAGATAATTAGGATAAGAGATTGGGCTCTGTATACAGCCATTATAGATTTTTAGGTACCAAGTATCGTTAGTTACTGGTGGGGTGGACTGGGTAGATATTTCAGCCATTGGGAGAGCGCGGGACAGAGCGTCGGGGAGAGTATTATCGGAACCACGGCGGTGTTTAATATCGAAGTTAAATGCAGAGAGCCTAATTCCCCAGCGGGCTAGTCTACCAGTAGGATTTTGTAGTTTTAAGAACCACTTTAGTGCAGAGTGATCTGTGTAGACTATGAATTTTAGACCATTTTCAAGATAACATCGCCAGTGCTCTTTTTTTTTTATCGTGGTAAAATTATCAAATAAGTCCTCCCACTCCGGGCAGGGTGGGAGGGACTGTCAGACTTTTACTGACTAAAATCCACGGTGTTCCTTCAATAACCCTTTACGTACCGGGGTCACGGTAACGGGATGAGTCCCACGACCCCGGCAGGCTTCGGCCCTCTATGGGGGGGCCTCGTCATATTGCTGGCGCTCTTTGAGGCGGTGCTCTAGAGCCAATAATACTGCTAGCGCTTCCCTCTCCGTAATACTATAGTTTTGTTCTGGTTTTGACAAGGACTTACTCATATATGCTATAGGGTGCTCGATATCATTTTTAGTTTGAGTAAGCAAAGCGCCAATACCATGATTACTAGCGTCTGTATGTACTTCAAAAGGTAAGCTATAATCTGGACATGACAAGACTGGTGCTGAAACTAGTATATTCCTGAGTTTATCAAATGATTCTTGGCACTCATTGGTGCCAAGCAAAAGGTGGAGCCTTTTTGCTGGAGCTAGTAAGTTTATTTAACGGTGCTGCTAGTGAACTAAAGTTTGGGACAAAACGTCTGTACCAGGATGCTGTTCCCAAGAATCTCTTTACTTCTTTAGGATTAGTTGGGATTGGAAATTTTATGATTGCTTCTACTTTTTCTGGGTCTGGGTGCAAGCCCTTTGAATTTACAATGTAACCCAGGTATTTAAGTTCATCCCGGAAGAATTGGCATTTGTTTAAATTAATTGTTAAATTGGCCTCAGTTAGTGTTTAAGGACTTTTAATAAAAGAGATATATGGTGGTCAAAATCAGAAGAAACCAGAACTATGTCATCTAAGAAAGCAAAAACTCTGTTTTCAAATTCCGGGCCATAGAATAACTTATCAACAAGCCTCTGTTGAGTAGCAGGTGCATTAGTTAGTCCAAAGGGTGTAGTTTTGAACCTGAAGGTTCCACGGCCGGCAATGTAAAAAGCATTCTTGTTTTTGTCCTTTTCATTCAAGGGTAGCTGCCAGAAACTTTTATAAAGATCTAGACTTGTTAGGTATTTAGCATCCTTTAGGTTATCTAGAATTTCAGAGATATAAGGTAAATTATAAGCATCCTTTTTAGTTACTGTATTTAGCTTGCGACTGTCTAAACAAAACCGCAATTTGCCATCCCTTTTAGGTGTGAGAAGTACAGGTGAAGACCAAGGACTTTCGCAGGGCTCAACAACATCTAGCTTTAGCATTTCGTATAGCTCTTCACACAAAATGCGCTGTTTTTCAGGCGACATTCTGTAGTAATGCTGCCTGATTGGAGGTGAGTCTCCAGTATCTATGCAGTGTGTGATGTGATTGGTACGACCTAGACCTTTTTTATCTGATGATATAGTTTCATATTGTTTAATAATGTTATCTGCTTTTATTTGTTGAGTCCTTGAAAGTTGAGCGAAGGAATGTAGGTGTAAGTCTGTATTAGAGTTTATTATTTGTTCATTATGACTCATAAGAAAGATTGACTTAGTGTTTTTAGGGAACAGTTCAAAAAGATTCCAGAAGTCAATGCCCAGTATAATGGGTATGTCAACTGATGGTATTACATAGGCCTTAAGTATGTGGTGTTTACTTTCAAAGGTTATAGGTAGATTTAGTATACCTATTGGTGATAACATTTGTCCCCCAGCGGCAACAAATTTTAAAGACTGTTCACATGATTTTAGGGTTAGGCCCAAATTGATGAGTTTTTCATGAAAGTTATCTCCAATTATGGTAACTGCGGATCCTGAGTCCAATAGTCCACAAGTAGGCAAGTTATTTATTAGAATACTTGCATAAGGCCTAGTATCATTTAGTGGTTTATTGTGGATTGTTGTAACAGCATAATGAGTGGAAGATGGTTTTAATGTTGGTGGCCAATCTGCCCACTCACCACCGTTTTTAGTTTTATTTGGTTTTTTACATTATTTACATTATTTATTTACATTATTTTTTTTACATTATTTATTGTGCCTGTGGTATGCAAACTCTGGTGCAAGAGTGCTGAGATTACTTTTGCTGGGTAGTGTGTAGCCCTAGCTTTATATGTCTCATAGTTTTTGCAAACCTGTTGTAATTGGTCTAACGTTTGCACACTACTTAGTGCTAGCACATCCGCATAGATGGGTTTAACATTATGAGAGATAATGTCGAATTTTTCCTCTTCTGAAAGTTTTTTTTCGAGTCGGTTGAAGAGACCGCTCATTATAGAAATGTAAATAGTTATATTTTCAGTTTCACCTTGTGTACGCTGTCTGATTTCAGAAAGGAGTCTATAGTCATAATCATCACTATCAAAGGCAAACTTAAGTTGCTCGATTAACTGGTCCCAAGACAATATATCAGTTTTTCAGTGTCTATACCAGTGTAAAGCATTGCCATTGAATATGTCATAGGAAAAATTCAACATGTCCTCCTTGGAACTTCGCTTACTTAGTCTGAACTCTTCAATTTTTTGTACAAATGACCTTACACACGTATTCCCATCGTATTTGGGTTTATTGCCATGGTGACTGGGACAAGTGACAACTATATTTGGGGTTTTTGTGGCACTTGCTTCAGCCTGCTGACTACTGGCAGAACTATCTGATGTACTAGGGGTGAGTTTACTCAGGAGAGTTTTGTACTGAGTGTCTAAGCAACCAAACAGTGAATCAAGTTCTCTCTTCAACCGAATCGAGTCTTGTGTGGTTGGAGTTATTCTTCCTAATCTATGGAATATGTGGTTCCTAATTGATGTAGCTACACTAAGAGAACGTTCAGTGTTTATGGTAGATAAGTAGTCTTTAAAATCTTCTACCGTCTGACTCAGGCCACTCAAATCATCCTTCTCATCTATCCCGGACAGCAAAATATCCTCAGTGTCATGTAGTCTAGAAAGCTTGTTAATTTGCTTTCTAAGGTCAGTGACTGTGCCCTTTTCACCGCCTCTAATGATGACCTCGTATTCTAATTCGGCCTTTCTTAGGTGGATAAAATTAATTGGGTTAGCGCTCATTGTGATCTTTACACTTGACAACAAAACCCTAGTAGCTGACTAACAAATTAAATAAAACTAACAAATTAAAAAAAAAATATAGTAAGAAAATATAGTAATTACACACTAGGTACTTACCGCCACGATGAGTGAGTAAAGGTAAATAGCGACCAGTGAAGAAAACCTTGTGAACCTTACCGAGTGGGCGCCACTGTGGCGTAGTGGTTTAGGTGGAAGTAGAATGAAACTAATAGACCACAGGTTTACAGCATTTATTTTGAAGGGGGGTGGGTTCAGTTCACAGAGGGTTCCCTCACTGGTCAAAGGTATTGGATGGTACTGCCCTGAGCTCAGGCCGCGACGCACGCAGACCGGCGAGCCGATCCGAAGCCGGCAGCGACCACGTGTCCGAAGCAGAGGTTGTGCAGGGCAGACCATGGGAGAGGAGGTCTCTCCTCCTCACCCAACTCGCACGTGGCAGGCGCAGAGATTATTGCAGGTGGACCACGCGACAGCGCGTCTCTCCGGCAGTAGTACGCGGAGGCAGCGGTGACACCCGTCGCGTGGCAGACACTGATGTAGTTGATAGTCGAGACGAAAGTGTAGAAGTAGAGAAAACGAAAACGAAAACCCCTTGGGCACAGAGGGGTTTCAATATTAGTTACTTGCAACAGTAGGCGGTGAAAAAGAACTCAGCGGACCGGAGGTTAGAATTTATAGCCGGTCACCGCATAAGTGTTGTCACTCCGTGAAACCATAGACATTAGGGATGAGTGTGGTAATTCGATTCTAGTTTAATCGACTAACACGCTACATGCCGACCCGGGCCTGGTCCTTACCGGACGGTGAGCGACCCCTGCTCGCCATCCGCAGGCCCGCGCCTACGGTGGCCCGAAATCGACTCGCGATCCACGACGCCCAGGTCGTCTCCCCCGGCGGCTGGGGCGCGAGGAAGAGAGTTGCCTCTCCCTCGCACGTTAGGCCTCCTCCTTCGCTAGCATGACTGCTTCGCAGCAGGAGGTGACTGTATCCCATTCCCTCTCGCTTCGCACCATGGTCTAAACCAGAGCAGGGCGCGAGAAGTCACCGCCGCCGATCGCCTCTATGAGGATACGACGGTGCTCCACCCATGCAGGGCACACCTCGACCATATGCTCCACCGTGTCTTCCACTGTAGATAGGTACCTAGATATAATAATTATGCTCAAAAGTAACTTATTAAATGGTCATCGGAATAAAAAAGCAAGAAGTATTAAGAGTATTGGGGAGTATTAAGTAGAGTAAATTGCCCGAAATTGCATAATAACTTACTTATGGATTAACTTTAACCGAGATGTTTGACGAGTGCGGCATAAATTATTACTAACTAATGCAAAAGACGTACGTGCGTATTCATATGTGCGTATCAAAGCCTCCGAAAAAAACTCATGGAGACAGGGAGTGGGCTTTGAAAAAAACTTTAGCTGAAGTTCAAGAAGTAGTACCGGAAAATAAAAAAAGGAAGGCTACCTACAAAAATGAGAAAAGCTCATAAGACAGAGAGAGGGCTTTAAGAAAACTCGTTGTTGGTATACAAGAAGTAGAAAGTACCGGAAAGGAAAAAAGTAGGACTTTCTACAAAAAGCAATGAGATCCCATAAAAAACAATACTTGTCAAAAACCCAAGTCTCGCGACTTAGTTGTTCTACCGTAAAAAGTTGTGAGATCCATGTAATACCAAGTCGGTTATTAATTTATTCAGTCCCTACTTAAGGGACCTTCTGTCTTAAGTATGTTACGTAATTACCTATCTAACCTAACGACACCTTATAGTGACCATGTCAATATTAAAAATCTTTACCATTTTAAATAAATAGATTGACTTGGCAATCGCAATAAACAATTTAATTTATATATGTATTACTTGTGAGATATATTGGGGTTTCATGCAAATAAATACAATAAATAAATAAATTAATATATATATTTCACCATTACCAAAACGTATACTATGTTACACAAATTATCGGCGTCGTGTGTCGCGCGGTGTCCGGAAACCGGTCTCGAAAACGCCGGAACATTACACGACTCGGACAAAATTCCTCCTTCATGAAAGTCGACAGATGCCTGATACTCGTAGCAACACAATATATGCCAGATGGCAAAACATGCCACCTGACGCAGATTTTCGCATAAGAAATTAGACTGTTTTCAAAACTTAAAATTGCTTAATCAGTGTAGCAATAACTAAACTTATCCACAAACTAAACCAAAACAGAGTACCTTATTTCTGAAAGTAGTATATAAAACGAATAGCTCGGTAATTAAGCCATGCAGGGCAACCTGAGGCTATCAGGTAATTAATACCACTTACTCAACAAACTCCCTATATTTAATTCAATTTGTGTTGGTCATGTAATCTTTGTTTACGTTTCTTATACAAGAATACCTACAATAAAAGTGAACGTTATTTATATAAGACATGTCATCATCGGCAAACAAACACAAAGACAATCGGGACGACAAACGGCGATGCGCCATCGTTACATGGTGGACATCCCACCCATACACACTAAACGTTTTGGGAATATTTTCATTATGCGTACGGCTAAGGAGTGGAATTCCCTGCCGGAGTCTGTGTTTCCCAATAGCTATAACCTGGGGGTCTTTAAGTCAAGAGTTTCTTCTAGGTAAGCGTGCTCCATCTTCGACCACATCATCACTTACCATCTGGTGAGATGGTGGTTAAACACGAACCTATTCCGAATGAAAAAAAAACCTTCTAATATTGAGACTAGTATTTTGTCTCGACATGTGTCATGCGGGATTCTGCATGCCTTTCAGTAAATATAAATTATGCATTATCAGCTTAACCTTTCTCCAATTATGTCAGGATCGGATTTCAGTCTAACCGGAAGCGGCTAAGTGCTAATATTTTATATGGTGATGACTTCCACAATTAAGTAGCTAGGTAGTATGACAACCCTTGGCAAAATCAGATTTCCTGGCTTCAGTTAAGAGGAGGCTCCCTAAATTGTATGTAACTTTTCATCACACTTGCACGTAAACAGTATCTAAACATACAGGTTAACTTGGCCGTAATGCCACATATAAAACCCTCGAGCTTTCTTTTTGTCATGAAACCCAAGGTCGGTAAGTATTTTTTTTTTAAATTTATAGCATAGCACACAGGTTATGCAAGTTCAAGCAAGGAGTTTACACGCAATTGAAAAATTGTCTTAAAATGTTATCTAAACAGGAATTTCATTACAATTTCGCTACATGTTACTTAAATACTCAACTAATGTTCCTAATAATCAATTTTAATAGTTTTTTTGTATCAAAACGTCGAAATTATTTTTATTTTTTTACACTCCGTCATGGCTGTGTACCTACGTAAGTATTTGCCCTTAACGTTACTGAACGAAACATTTGTATAATCTGTGGTGTGGGCAAAAAGCCCGCCATCCGCTTAAAAAAAGTTCACTTATTTCGTAAGTTTCGTAATAATAGTTGTGCTGACTTGTGTATTAAAGCTAATAATTTACTTGGAAATGTGATTAAAAACATTGTATGTTTCACGGGCGGCTCAGAAAGCCCTCAGTCTCCGACTTCGGGCTTCTACTAGAGCCTCGATTGTAATTCGTTACTTACCGCCCTAATACACAATGTACTATTATTTTGCCGGGTCTTAAAGATGTACGTGCTTTCCGAGGCACGAAAGAATCTCAATATGTTGAGATGGTCACCATCCACGGACCTACCTCGCCAAACGTTGCTTATCCTTGAAAATTGACCCATGTGGCTGTTATTATGTAGCCATGAGCTCCTTGAATCTATAAATTATCCTCTGGTTAGATAATTCAAAAAAGGGTTTCGTAGTTAATCAACAAGAAACCCTTATAATTTCACTAAGTCCGTCCGTCCGTTTGTCCGCGGTTTTGCTAAGAAGCAGTTGACCCTAAGAACTATAATTTGTCATGGCATATTAATCACATCTACAAAATTATTATACTATACAAGTGAAGGGGGCTAATTTTCCAACTGATAAAATGTTTATTGTGTAGGTTTAAACATTAGAGTGTTTTCTGCCTTGAACGTGCATACATTAAATGTTTTTCCTTTCGTTATTTTCTGTAATATAGTAGACATAAAACTCATGCCTAAATGCCGGAAAACTAAAGTATTTTGTGACAAATATCCCAGTTACAGACATATTGGAAAGTCCCAATTGCGGCGAACAACCAATATTTTGTGGCGCCAACCTAATTTATTCGTGCAATGTAATGCATCCGCTGCAACAAAGTGCTCCCATATAACGGAAGCGCTGCAGCTACTGAATGTTACGAGCGGATTAGTTTTGTGATTGGCTTTTCGGCGCAGCGTAACCTATTGGCTGTAAAAAGCTAAATTAAAAGGTCCTGTCTTTTGTGGAATTTGCTTCTCCCGGGATAAAACAAGAAACTTTTAATTGACTTGATTTGCATAGTCAGTGAGAACTTATTTAGTGTGCATTTTTTTTTTTTTAACGTGGTAAAATTATCAAATAAGTCCTCCCACTCCGGGCAGGGTGGGAGGGACTGTCAGACTTTTACTGACTAAAATCCACGGTGTTCCTTCAATAACCCTTTACATACCGGGGCCACGGTAACGGGATGAGTCCCACGACCCCGGCAGGCTTCGGCCCTCTGCAGAGGGGGCCTCGTCATGTTGCTGACGCTCTTTGAGGCGCGCGTGGAACACAACGCGCCGTCGACCCGGGCATGGTCCATGGTCGGACAGCGAGTTGCCCTTTACTCGTTGTCCGCATGCCCGCGCCTACGGTGGCCGGAGATCGTCGGCCGACGTCCGACGCCGTGGGCGTCTACCACTGCGGCTGGGCTGGAGGGAGGACGCCATCCTCTCCCTCACGCGGCCCGCCTCCTCCTTCGGAAGCATGACTGCTTCGCAGAAGGAGGCGACCGCTTCCCACTCCCTCTCGCCCCGCAGCATGGCCTCGACCAATGCCGGGCGCGAGAGGTCTCCCCCTATCGCCGCCGTGAGGACACGTCGGTGCTCTGCCCAAGCGGGGCAGTCTTGCACCGTGTGCTCTACGGTGTTCTCAGGGCGACCCTCGCAGTGGTGACACCCAGGCGTTTCCTCCTTTCCCATCAGACACAGGTACCTCCCGAAACTTCCGTGTCCGGTGAGGACCTGCGTCATGCGGTAGGTCAGGACGCCGTGACGCCGATCTAGCCACTCCTCAAAGAGGGGTCTTACCGCCGCAATTGCGGCGTGCCCGGCCGTCGTTTGCGACAGTCGTTCCCTCCATACTGCCGTGAGATCACGCCGGAGCTCTTCCCGCCGCGCTTCGACTTCTCGAGGCAGCGGGGATACGCCCCGGCGCTGCACCTCCACGCGCCCATAGACGCGCTGGAGGGCAGTCGCCTCCAGATCCCAGGGCAGGTTTTTTGTGTGCATAGTGTTACTTTTTACTTGAAGGGTGAATAAACACTACTACATTACTTTTGTCCCAATATTGTTTTTGTTTTCAAGAGATAGTTCGCTTTGTTTTGGAGAGCAGTGTTGATCCAAACGTTACAGGCATAATTTACGAGTTGAATGTCGTAGGTTGAAATAAAGGCGGGCACATAAATTGTAGTTTTCATCATTACCACAGCTGGTGAAACCGGGTTGTCCAAAGGCCGAAAAATTTGAAAACATGAGACATCAACGAACTCGCACTGGGTTATAACCCATTCCCACCCACAGAAAGGAGGCCTGTGTCCCACTAGTAATGGAAATTTTATAGGCAAGTGAGTTTATGATATTGCTTTAACAAAAAGGCCCAGACGACTAGAGAACAAAGTCTAGAATACTCCTTTAATCAACTAGTAACAAGAGATTCACACAAATCGCACTTTTAGAATGAAAGTGACCTAACTCTAAATTCGTATAATTTCAGATTTTGATGTAAACTGGTCTGAAACATTACTTTGAATTGCCGTAGAAACAGGAATCTGAATTACGAGTTATAAAGAGACAGCTTATTCATTTGCCACTTGAGATTTCGAAATAACGATAACTACTTGGAAACATCGCCTTGGACATTTGAGGTCCTTCACTGAGTAATGAAACGTCCTCATTACCTCAGCAGTAACACATTAGTGCGTAATTTAGAGTAGTACAATATACGCACCTGGTGTCGTTTGTGGGTCTCTGGGGCAGTTCTTAGTGGATGGGGATCTGTTAGGGCAAGTGGAAGGTTTTGTGGTCTTGAAGATAGTGTATGAATTATTTGTATTAATTCTGCATTTAAGGACAAGAATAAAATCACTAGTCTAAAACAGTAACCTTTGAAACAACCACTTTTTCGTTGTACAGTGAGCCGTATTACTAGGTATTACAAGCCCACGAAAAATTCAGTGAATTGTGAAATGTACAACGAAAATCTAAACAAAAATATTTTCTAGAAATAATCCAGAAACTTGAAAAAAAATTGCAAGAAACCACGAAAAACTATTTTCATTTCGAAATGATCAATATTTTCAGAGATGTTTTTGTTGGGTAGATCTATATACACTTAAGTAATTCTTTAGTATCAACTAAAGAATTACTTTAGCGTATTTATTAAAACTCGATTGAAACTATGGTAACCACGGTATCCTCTCTATAGGCAGTGCCTCAATAAGCAAGTAAAGTTTTCGACATCTATAATACGGGAGATTTCACAAAGAAAGAGTATAATTTTTGGACGCACGTCTAATAACAACTCTACCTACATAATCTTTGTCCGCTATTACATAAAAACGCGTCCTCAAACAGTATTCAAATTGAAGTTTGCACAAAGGGAACTTTAATGTACCAAACTACGCCATAATCAAATTAAACGTGCCTCACCTACTAAAGAACATGACCGACAAAAGCGTGAAGCTTTGTCACAACTGCTCCTAGTCCCATTGTCCTAATATTACCCACTAAAAGTCACGAAGCCATGAATTTAACACCCGACTGAATTAAGGAGTCATGGGAACGGTTATGAAGACTTGGGCGAACGTATCGTTTTCATTTAGGTACCTGTTTATTGTCCACTTCAAGTAAGAGAAATTTGTAGGTCCATTTAGTGGTTTTGATGTTTACAGCGTAATTGTGAGCAGTTTTAGTATCTATACATCTAACTACGACTATTATAATTGTAAACTTTGCCACAGTCGTCGTCAGACACAAGGTGTGGCGGTACTTCACGCCTGGACAGCCTTTAAATCTGTATAAAGCACAGGTCCGTTCCTGCGTGGAGTATTGTAGCCACTTGTGGGATGGCTCTGCAAAATACCAGCTTGCTGCACTGGACTCGATCCAGCGCAGAGCCAAAAAGCTAGTGGCGCTAGGCGCTAGTGGACAAGCTTCACAGCCTGACTCATCGGCGAAACGTTGCTTGCCTGTCGGTCTTCTACAGATTGACTACGGGGAGTGTGCGCAGGAACTCCATGATCTGATCCCTCCATCTCCCTTTCCCTACCAGACTACCAAACGCACTGCTAGGTCCCACCCACACTTGGTTGATTTACTGTCTCGTCGCTCCAAGCTTGTTCCACATTTATTGTACGTACAGCCAAGTTGTGGAACTCTTTGCCAGCTTCTGTGTTCCCTGCCACTTATGACCTTTCAGCCTTTAAAGCAAGAGTGAATAGGCATCTTCCAGTCTCGCTCGTCTCATTGTAGACCTCATCTATCGCTTACCATCTGGCGAGATTGACGTCAAGAGTGTGCTCATCCCGAAAACAAAAAAAAATGCTACATTTGCGAGCCCATGGAAGTTAAGATTTAAGAACTTACTTTCAACTTGTTTACGTAATGGATATTTTTTTTTTCATTTCATTTCATTTCATTTCATTTCAATAGATGACATTTACGATGAAACGAGCAACCCACAAGATGCCTGATCTTTCTTGCTTTAAAGGCTGACGGGTAAACTCGATCGCATAAACTTAAAAGATTACGTTTACTTAAAAATAATTAAAAGGTGCACGTCGGACCACGCACAGTGTATGATTTTGTAGTCACACGTTCCGTCAACAAAAAATAAACACTAAGTTTTGTCTATAGGCTTTTACTTATATAGTGTCATTTTACAAGTTGTTTGTTAACTTATTACCTGCAAAGCCTAGTTACTTAGCTAATTATTTATCGTTAATATTTTCAGATAGATCAGTATGTTATCTGGTAAGCAATTTATCCTATAACTAGTACTCACGCGGGGCTTCGCTCCCGTAGATTCTATCACGATAAAAACATAACTCTCCTTTTTTGCAGTCGGGTAAAAATCCTATGACCTTCCTCAAGCTTCAAGCTACTTCCATACCAAATTTCATCCAAATCCACCCTGTACTTTCGAAGATTAGCGCGTTCAAGCAAACAAACAAACAAACAAACTTTTCCGCTTTATAATATTAGTATAGATATGCAAAAAATATCCGCTCAATATTGATATGTATATGCTTTTAATTATATTTTTTTATCCCAAACTAGGCACAGCCCGTATCTTGGAGTCCCATAATCTTCGTTTTTGCGAAGATGTAGTTTTCGTATGACGCCACAAAAGTTTGTTGTATTTCCTTTTGTATAAAAGGCGCCCAAAACTATGCAGGGCTTCATAAATCTCCAGCATAATACTACTAACATATGATATACCTACATATAGCCCGGCTAAGCCCACAACAGACTAACATTTTTATTATTCCCCCTTCGCAGTAACTTCAAACAATCCTAAAGTTTTAAAACCACACAACAAACGTTGGAAGTCTCCGCACATGAGTTGGAGGCTCGCTATGTCCGAGCGAAAGTTTTTTCATTTTCCGGTAACTTGTGGGTAACGTGAAGCCGTATCCGTGGTCAGCGCCGGCTTCCAACTTGTCATTTACTTCGGGGTTAAACGTAATTTCGTTCCTGAAATTTTGCATTCCAGTTAGTTTTTTGATGATTTTTAGCTTTTGAACAATGATTTCTTGAGTATAGATTCGTGGTACGTTAATGTATAGGAAATATGAGAAACCTTGAGCATGAATATGAATCAAACTGTAAGGATAGACATGACTGAAAAAAAAAATTAAACATATGCTCAAACTTTTCACAAATTGACTGAAAATGTAGAAATGTTTTCTAGTTTCTATATTTATTATTAATAATTATCATGGTTGACAGCGTTCAAAAATCATTACAGTGCTAAAAGGAGGAGGAACCCTTAATTTTAGGAAGTGCATCTGTGCCAGTTACCGACCACCTGGAGCTTTTGAGCATGAAGATGACATCAGACCTCAACTTCGGCTCAACCATAATATTATATTTGTATATTTATATTATAATATTTGCTTCCCATTTTGCTGTGATATGATCTGTGGCCATATCAACATAATTAAATTGTTCATTAGAAATAGTATCTATACATATAAATATAATAGCAATTTTAACTCAAGTGCTCTCACACGGTATTAAAACTCGAATAAAAACGTATTTTTGTCGTTTTTTATTCGAAAATTTTGTCTCTCTGTCTTATTTATTTATGTAGGTACTGCTAATCTTTGAAACGGCTGAACTGATTTCACTGGAAGATTGAGGAGGTTATAGGGCAACAAATAAGTTATGTACTTATCCCACGGGGTCAGGATTTACATAGTACAAACCATGAAGGCAAACCGACTTCCATGCGAACGAAGTTGCCTGTTAAACTATTTTACAATATAAACGTTTCTTGGATAAAAATACGTGTTCTATACTTTTTGATGATTTAACTGACTCTTGCTTCTCATGACTGATTCGGTTGAAAAATACTGTAACGCACAAATATTGCAAGTTATTTTTCAATCCTATTTCAGTCAGCCACAAAACCACTGCTAAGTATACCTATGGAAATTTTCATTAGGAGATCCTAATGAGAATCTGAGCATATTAAGATCTAAGATCTAAGAGTATGAGACATTAAAAATTATAATCATAATATTTAATAAATACTACCAAGCAAAACTGAAACATAAAATCTACATAAGGTCCAGTAGAAAACCAACTTCATGCATGAGTTGCCTGTAAATTGACTAATCTGTTTTTACAGATTAGTCAATTAGGCACACACAATTCTGTTTAATCTCTTTAAGTTTTTCTCGCGTTTATCCAACATATCACCATCTCACCTGATGGTCGATGTGGAAGCGAAGAAGAAGCACGCTTACACAGAATTAACCTATCCACTCTAGACTTAAAAATCTCTAGGTTATAGCTATCTGGAAACACATACTCGTTAGCTGTACGCACATTAAAAGTATTCCGGAATCATTTTGTGCATATGGGTGGGATGTCCATCATGTCGTGGGTCTCCCTCGTGTGTCCGAAAGGAATTTGACAAATTTTCACTTCCCAAAAAATATTTCGCATACCTAATTTCATTTGCCAAATTATTACTTAGCAAAAATCTATTGACAAAAAATTGTAACGCAAACCTAATATTTGGGGAAATGAACGTTTAAACTATAACTTGTTTACCAACTAGTACTTTTAACAATTTTTATTTAGTCAAATATTTCAGTTGGAATAACAGTTTTTACGCAAAATCTTGTAAGTTCTATCGTAGTTATAGGTAATAGTAACCTAAGTAGATATTAAACATAACTAGTAACTGATTACCACCTGTGCTAAGATAGGTCGACGGATCCCCGCCCCGCGGGGCTCCTATTTCTGGGTGGTTTTTTTGGTTTGGTTCTCTCACTTGGTTATCACACTTTCAGCTCCGCTCCGCTTCGCTAGCCTTCTAACCTAACCTCTCCGAGTTTATTGTCTGAAGATTGTTTGCTGTAATAAATCATTTGATTAAAGATCAAATGCCATACCTAATGACATTATACTTCGTAATATTTTGCCAAGTAAAAATTTGACCAAATAAAAATATTCGTACTAAAATCATTCGAAATATTGCAATGGTATAAAAAAGGTTGCTAAAATTTGTTTGGGTAATGAAATTTTGTCAAAATCTTTTCGGCAAAACGGCAGGATCCCATCATGTCGTATATGTAATCGACAAAGAATTTCTACATCAAATTCTCTGTGCGGTTTTAACAGATTACACTAAATTACTAACATTAAATTATAAGTACATCTGAAAACGCTACTAAACGTAAAAAGCAAAATAAGCAATTTAAACAGTTAACGAAAACCCGTTTCAATTAAATTGTCGTTTTTAAAAGTGAACAACGGAATGCAATATTAATACATTTAAAGAAATTATTATAGGCACTACTGGTCAGAAAATCAACCCATATCAATAAAGATTTAGACAACTTTACATCCTGATCCGCAAACCTCGATAAAACATTATTACCCTACTGTTTATACGACACACCACAGGCAATAAAAACAAAGTAGTATATTGCAAGTGTCGACAAAAACTAGGAAATGCTGTTACCTTGCGTCGTTCGCAAACTACTTAACAAATGTGATTCAGCAATCTGTATCCCAACCCATCCCGTAAATGTGGGAAACGTGTTTGTTGAATTTTTGCAGTCCATTGCTGTGTTTATTCGCAGTGATTGTTCTGTCAGCAATGTGGGGCTCAAATGGTAATAGATTTATTGCAGCAAATTATGCTTGCTCACTGATGTGTTCGTGGTTTGTGTATGATTGCTTTAATAGGCCGCGACTACGATTATTTAATAATGTGTTTTAGATCTCTATCCATTCATACCTACTATATAAATAAAATTGAAGTGTCTGTCTAAGATATCACAACAACTGTGCTTTCTCCAGTATACTTAGTTATTTATACGGTTCTTCATAGTCGTTTCACTCTTGACAGTGTTGTCGTTGTCGTCAATCAGGAACAGTATGAGTGACAAGTTCTGTTATACGGTGCCATTCTTGTCGGACCACTGCCTTTCTGGTACACTCATGAACAGGGCAGCTTGTTGCTGCCTTAATTTGGTCTGTCCATCTCATTGAGATCTACCTCGTGCTCTGGTACCTTTAACTTTGCTCTGCACTAAGAGACGTTCTACGGAGTCATTGTTGCATCTTGATACACAGCCAAAGAAAGTTAGGATGCGTGCTTATACTATGTAGATGACAGGCGCCGTCTGATGTCTATGAAACGATACTAAAATAATTAATTAATTATTGTTATTTATTACCCAAAGAAAAGAAAGTACATGACTTGTTACATATCACGTGTATGAGTTCTTTTTACAATTAATTCTAGAATAATGTCCCCTATACTAGGAAAGTCCTGTATTATAGGAGACATCCATTCGTCCGTCATTACAATTTACAAGAATTCGGTGAACCATACATGTATCATTAACAATAGCTTATGTACCTGTGAGCACGTGAGCGAGTTAAGTATATGTATTTATTTATTTATTTACCCACTAACGACATATTCACTAGTTATTTAACAAAAACAAGGCACGATTAAAATAGTTTGCGGTGAATTCCTCACTTATAGGTGTGTAAAGAAACTTTCTAAATTTGTGTATGTTGTACGGTTTACGATTACCTACGGTTCAAGCAGTACGATTGTGGATGTATTGACTCGTGTCAGTAAGAAAAGGACAAACAAAGTCACACACTCTTTTAAAGCACGATAAATAACCTCTTCATGTCTAATCAAAATATATGTATTGAATATTTAGTTTATTACTTATGAAGGAATTGTATTTAAGTACGCAATTCACTACCTTTTTTCCGGTGGGAAAATCGTCAAATGACTCCTCTTTCTCTGGATTGAGCAGCAGGGAGTGTCAGACTTCTACTGACTAGAACCCCGTCCTGCTGCTTCAGTTTCCCTTGGGGTCTTGGGCCGTGGTATTTCGTTAGAACATTCTCGCAACAAATTTGAATACCTGTGTATTTATTTTCTCCTTCTGTGTCAAATCCATCCAAATGTTGTCTGTAAAAGTTCGCCTTTAGCGATAATAACGTGAAAAGTAACACCGTTTTTGTTGTTAAATCCTTATTCAATTATGTTACGGTGTATAATAAATAGTCTCTTTGTTATTAATATTCTTAGAGGAACTCTGATAAGTTGAAGGAATCACGGTATACCTACTAATGTTCTAGAAATTTGATTACGTTAACACAAGTTTGAAAATGTACCGTATTTAGACAGTGTTTCACTAGGAAATCAGTCCGTACTTAATATTACAAGTAAATGCAAAAATCATTTTGACAAAAATTTTTGCGGTGTTATTTTAGAAGTCAGTTGAATTTTTTGTTAAAATGTTTTTATTTCTCTCTTTTTAGTTGGTCAGTTTGTGATTTACCTAGTTGCAAAAGCCTAAATTTCAACTACTTATATTCTTTAACAAAATATTGCTTTTCCCGATGCTGGGCCGTTAATTGTTAACTTGTTGCAGTTGCTCTCAAAAAGTACCATTTGGGTAAGTGGAACTGATGATGAAGACCACAGATGGCCGCCGAAACTACTCAATAATAAGTATTTCATGGATAGCAATTCGATTACTTGAATATGGATGTTAAGTACTTTATGTTCGTCACAATGCATATGGTGATGTAGAGCTGATGGTGAAGAACCAGGAGAACTCCTCAACAATTAAAGGCCCAGCATTGGAAACAGCAATATTTTGTAAAAGGTTATAAGTAGTTGACATTTAGGCTCTTGTAACTAGGTAAAGTAAAAATCGACTATCTAAAAAGAGTGAAATAAAAACTTTTTATCAAAAAATTAAACCGACTCCCAAAAAACACTGCAAAGTGTAAAATAACTTTAATTTCGGAAGTCGGTGCCAAAAACGAAAATACAAAACTAAGGACACCGACTACCGAAATTAAAGTTATGTTTCAGTTTGCAGTGTTTTTTGGGAGTCGGTTTAATTTTTTGATAAAAAGTTTTTTGACACTAAAGTTTTTCAATTTCAGGGCAACATTGGTGATAACGCAAAAACCACTTGGGCGGTCTATTTTTTAGAATTGAGAGCAAATACCGTTAAGACGTAAATAAGTTTACAAACAAAAACTCCATAGTCAGTTTTCTCTTCTCGTTACCATCGTAAAAAAATCCACTGAAATCACGATTTCGGTCTGAAAGCATCTTTGTCTCTCTCACAAAACAACAATTCTGTATTCTCTTTTTCTTTCTGCACTTACTCAACCCATAACCACAATTTGTACTCGTCGATAAAGCTGCCACATACACTAAAAATCGTGTAGACATTCTGAGCATGTCTTAAACAGATAGATACCGAGTGTGGAAGCCTGAAGGTTCTCTGTAAAGTGCTAACTTTAATAGAATAGAAGTTGTTGGCAAGTTGCTTTATTTCCTGACGAAACGTGCCCGAGCAACGAGTCACCAGGTGATACCCACTTTCAGTATTCTACAGATGTTTCAAATTTTCTACAAACTTCTTCAAAGATACCAGTGGAGTTATTGAATTTCTTGAGCCTAATGTATTGTTTCAAATTGAAATTAAAGCGAAGTTTTCATATTGCAGTTTTAAAATTTACTGAAATGAAAATTTGTCAATGAGCTCATGGCTGAATAATAACAGCCGTTCGGTTCAATCTTCAAGGTAAAGCAACGCTTATCGAGGTTGATCCATGGATGGGTGACGATATTAATATGTCGTGGATTGATGGCGCTATGGTGCGACGGACGGCGCCATCTAACAATGAGTTTGGTGAACTAATAAATCGTTACCGGAAACACAAGCGGAGCCCTTCCGCTTGGACACGATCGTCGGTAGAAGGGATGTAGTGAGGACTGGCGGGAGGACGGAGTGATATAGACTACCTCGGACAGTCTTGGCAGAAGCTCAGTACCAACGCACGTGTTTGTTTCAATGTTGTGAAAACCGTTAGTAAAATAAAGTTATTTGGATTTAAATTATCTTTCGTTCGAGTACCCAAGTCAGTGCCCACATTTACCTAGAACTATGTCGGATCGTGATGAAGACCCGATGTTTCGCATCTCGGCCACCCTTGATGCGAAATCAGAAGTGGGATACACTCGAGCTGAAGAAAATCAAGAAGTATCGCAGAATGGAGCCATGACGTCACGGTGTGACGAGAACTTACTTCGTACGCTGCTGGCTGCTCAAAATCAGAACAGTATGTCCCTGATAGAAGCCATCAAGGGACCGGCAGGTACCAAGCATATTTCTTTGCCTGAATTTGACCCGGACATGCCGGATGTAGACGCACGTGCCTGGTGTACTACTGCAGACCTGTGCCTATCGGAAGTACCGCTTCAAGGAAGTGCCCTGATCATCACCTTAAGCAAGGCTCTGAAAGGAAGTGCTTCACGTTGGTTGGCGCAAGTATCGTTTGCGGGTATGACATGGGGTGACTTCAAAAGCTTGTTTTTGTCCCGTTAGGATTGCATGGACACACCAGCCGCTACTCTTGTCAAAATGATGAGTAGCAAGCCCAAGGAAGGTGAATGCTATGCTGGATACGCCGCCCGGTTGTTGTCTACCCTCACATCACGCTGGCAAAACATGAGCGCTGAGCAGATAGCCATATCTACGGTGCTTGCTCATATGGCGCAATTTGATGGGCGTATGCAGAGGTTGGCGTTTACTACCGAAGTTAGCAACAGGAACAAGCTGCAGTGTGAACTTCAAGCGTTTTCGTTTTTGAAAAGGAAAGCTTCGATGGGTAACTCGACCGAGGCCGCTTCAGATTTCAAGCGATCGAAGTTTCAGTCGGCGACGATGAAATGTCATAACTGCGGTAAAATAGGCCTCCGAGCGTCCGATTGCCGTTCCAGAAGTGAGGTCAAAGGCAAGGCAACCAATGCTGCCACTTCAGCGTCAAGCTCTGCGGGACCGAAGCAGCGTTCGGACATCACCTGTTTCAGATGCGGCAACGTCGGACATTTTGCTACGAAATGTCCACGTAGCAACCGTGGAGGCGCCGGCGCGGCAGGAAGCCCAAGCAGTTCCGGAGCAGCGCCTGCAGCAGCGACGAGTAACGAGAGGCGTGTTGAAGTTTGCTATGTTAGCAATCCCAGCGGTACGCTGATGAACACTGGTGAGTCATATCCATTTTATTATGATTCTGGTGCCGAATGCTCTCTTATCAAAGATTCTGTTGCGTCAAAGCTTAGTGGCAAGCGTGTATATAACATTGTCAACTTGACAGATATCGGTCATGGTAGTGTGCAAAGTACCCTACAAATTTTATCTGAGGTTATGATTAACGATTTACGATTAGAGATATTATTTCATGTTGTTCCCAATAGTTGCCTTAAAAATGATATTTTAATTGGTCGTGAGATTTTAGATCAAGGATTTAACGTCAGTATGACGTCTGATAGTATTGTTTTTGTCGTGATAAGGTTGTTACGTTATGCGATGTTTCAAATAAGCTCGGAAACGATTCCAATTGTCATATTGTTTTCGACAAAGTTGATGCAGACATTCCACTAGAATTTCGTTCTCAATTAATTGATTTTTTGTCAGAAAATTCTTCTTCGTTTTCTAGTGGTGTTTCTAGATCCCGGGTAACAACAGGTCAGTTGCAAATTAGGCTTGTAGATCCTAGTCGTACAGTTAATCGTCGTCCTTATAGGCTTAGTGCTAGTGAACGCGAAGTTGTTACTGCTAAGGTTCGTGAATTAGAGGAAGCAGGTATTATTAGACCAAGTTGTTCACCTTTTTCTAGTACAGTGTTACTTATTAAGAAAAAGGATGGTTCAGATCGCATGTGTGTCGACTACAGGGAGCTGAATGACAACACTGTGTCGGATAGGTTTCCACTGCCGTTGATAGAGGATCTTGTATCTAGGTTAGGTGGAGCTAAATGGTTCACGTGTCTTGATATGTTGTCAGGCTACCATCAAATCCCAGTGCACCCTGAGTCAATAGAGCGCACTGCATTCGTTACACCCGATGGACAGTGGGAATATTTGACCATGCCCTTTGGTTTAAAAAATGCGAGCTCAGTTTTTCAGCGGGCAGTAATGAAAGCTTTAGGCGACCTTGCTTATAGCTATGCTGTGACGTATGTCGACGATATTTTAATAATAGGATCAAGTGTGGAGGAGAGTTTAGTTCGTCTTCGCACTGTACTCGATAAATTGACAAAAGCTGGTTTTTCCCTGAACTTTGTTAAGTGTTCATTTCTTAAACGACGGGTTGAATATTTAGGCTTTGTTGTAGAGGATGGGCAAATCAGACCTAATTCAAATAAAATTGCAGCTTTGTCCAGACTTCCCCCACCTAAAACCATCACTCAACTGAGACAGTTCATAGGTTTGGCCACTTATTTCAGACAATTTGTGCCACAGTTCTCAAAAATAATGGCTCCTCTGTTTCGTTCAACAAGTGGCAAGAATAGGTCCATTGAATGGGAACCCAGTCATGAGGCCATTCGTCAAAAAATAATTTCCTACTTAACCAGCGAACCAGTTCTAACAATATTCGACCCTGCGCATTCAATCGAGTTGCATACCGATGCCAGTGCTGAAGGATATGGTGCCATTTTTATTATTCAAAAGATTAATGGAAAACAACACGTAGTCGCTTATTATAGTCGTCGTACGTCTCCAGCTGAATCGAAGTATCATTCATTCGAATTAGAAACGTTAGCAGTCTTCAATGCCCTAAAGCATTTTCGACACTATTTGCTAGGTCGTAAGTTTACCGTTGTGACGGACTGCAGTTCTGTTAAAGCCTCTAAAAACAAAACTGACTTATCTCCACGAGTTCATCGTTGGTGGGCCTACATGCAATCATTTTATTTTCATAGATGAGCCATGTGGACTTTCTTTCTAGAAATCCTCTCCCGACACCTAAAGGGACTTTCACACGGGTAGAACAAAAGCGTGTCGATTTAGCTGAGCTTTCTAGTAACTGGTTGCAAGCTGAACAGGAAAAGGACGAAGAAATCAGTAAGATTGTGTCTGATCTTCTTAATGAAGTTTTTCCTGAGGAAACTCGCAAAACTTACGAAATTCGTAAAAATATTCTGTGCCGTAAGATTCAGCGTAACGGTCGCACTCGTTGTTTGCCTATTGTACCAAGATCTCTTAGGCGGTCTGTAATTAATAACATCCATGAGTCTGTCATGCATTTGGGATGGGAGAAAACTCTCGAAAAGATTTACGAGCACTATTGGTTTGAAGGGATGTCAAAATATGTGAGGAAATTCGTAGACAATTGTATCACTTGCAAAATAGCGAAGCCCCACTCTGGTAGAGCTCAAGCAGAACTTCACCCCATTCCCAAGTTCAATTTTCCATGGCACACAATTCATATTGACGCTTCTGGTAAACTGTCTGGTAAAAACGACATCAAAGAGTACGTGTTTGTCATCATAGATGCTTTTACCAAATTTGTTTTGCTCCGTCATTCGCTTAATATCGATACTAACAGTAGTATTTGGGCTATTAAGTTCTGTATAGCGTTGTTTGGTGCGCCGAAGCGTATAATAGCTGATCAGGGTCGTTGTTTCGCTAGCAAAGAATTTTCCAATTTCTGTACTTCTAACTGCAGCGTCAATGAAAGGCGAGAGTTAGCAGCAAACTGGTTTATTCAATAAGTATAACAAACTACCCACCACCATACAGATATTACCCGATATAACCTAAACCGACGGTACATTTCTCCCCCTTAAGCTAAAGCATTAGCTTTTCTTATATCTAACAATTACAATAAATATTATTATATTATTTATTTGAGAGTCCCTGTCGAGCCCGATTATATGCTCGCAGAGCACGGGCAGACGCACCTGGTGGTGGCGGTGATGCTCCCGGCTCTGAAGCCGATTCAGACCCAGTGGATTGCGACCTCTCACCAATACCATCAGACGCGTCCTCAAATGTGTCCTCAGTCTCCTCACGGACCGAAGGGACCTCCTGCTCTGATGGTATATCTTTACCCCCAGAAACTATGCTAGTACGGGATAATGAATGTCGATTTTTGTTGTGTAAGGGCATGATTTGGTCAACATGTCTTCGCCAACCGTCTCCGCGTCCAACGTCCACCTTGTACGAGACCGGTCCAGTTTTTTCGACTATGGTACCTGATACCCATTTATCCCCCTTCGCGCTGTAGTCGCGGGCCAGCACTGCATCAGCAGGCGCCAGCACGCGCGGCGTACCGCCCGCAGCGGCCACTTGCCGCTCTTGTGCGGCGCGCACTACACACGACACGTCTGGCCGCAGCGCGTCGAGCCGCCCGCGAAGCCTACGCCCTTGCAACGCTATCGCAGGAGACACTCCCGTAGTAGCATGTTGGCAATTTCGATATTGAAATAAAAATTTATTTAAAGCCGTGGCGACGTCCTCGCCCTCGTACAAAGCACGTTTTATCGCTTTCTTAACGGTTTTTACCGCATTTTCTGCAGCCCCGTTTCCCTGCGGTCTGTAAGGAGCTGAGGTTACATGTTTCATACAATTTTTAAGACATAATGTTTTAAATTCCTGCGAGAAGAATGGAGGACCGTTGTCAGTGACGAGTAGTGACGGTAACCCGAACCGAGCAAAAATACTTCGCATTACCGCGATAGTCGCCTGCGCGTCCGTTTTTCGCATAGCAATGGCTTCTATCCATTTCGAGTTAGCGTCTACCATGATTAAATATCGTGTTCCCCCACAATCCGCGAAGTCCGCATGCACGCGCTGCCAGGGATGCAGCGGGAACTCCCACGGGTGCAGCGGCGCGTGCGGCGGCGCGTCGCGCACTGAGCGGCACGCGCCGCATGCACGACACACGTCCTCTATGTCCTTATCTAAATTGGGCCAATACACATAATTTCGTGACAAATTCTTCATTTTATTCATGCCCAAATGACCTTCATGAATTTCATCTAAAAGTTTTTTTTGTAATGAACTCGGTATTATGATTCTATATTTATAGATAAGACATCCTAATTCTTCAGATAAATCCTGTTTCCTTACAAAATACGGTTTTTCGGTATCGTTCACTGTCAACGGCCAACCAAAATTAACAAAACCCTTTATTTTGCATAACAACGAATCTTTTTCAGTCTCCCTAGCAACATCCTTAAAACTAATAGGAAAAGATTCCTCTATCAAGTTAATATAGTTTACTGCCTTCACCAAGCGAGCCTCCTGAGGCAATGGTAACCTTGATAACGCATCGGCCGGCCCATTGTCCGCCGAGCGAACGAATTCTATCGTGAAGTCGTATGCGGCCAGGCGCGCCGCCCACCGCTGTAACCGACTGGCAGCGGTCTGTGGAATGCCACCCTTAGCACCAAGTATGTGCGTCAACGGCTGATGGTCCGTGCGTAATATAAAACTTCTACCGAACAAGTATTGATGGTGCTTTGTTACACCAAACAAAATGGCAAGCGCCTCTTTATCTAGTTGACTATAATTCTGCTCGGCCGCGTTTAGAGTACGGGACACACAGCTAACTGGGCGCTCGCTTCCATCGGAATAGCGATGCGCTAGCACTGCGCCTAGCCCATACGCACTACTGTCGACCGCGAGCACGAGCGGTCGCCCCTCTTCGTAGTGTGCTAGCACTCGCTCGCCCAGGAGAGCTCGCTTGGCTTCTGTAAACGAATGCTCACAACTGTGATCCCATTTCCAGCGAATATCTTTTTTCAATAGATTGTGTAACGGATATAGTAACGTGCTTAAATTGCTAATAAACTTGCCATAATAATTTAACATTCCCAAGAAACTTTTAAGTTGAGTTATATTTTCTGGCCTAGGTGCGCTGGAAATAGCATCCAGCTTAGTAGGGTCAGGCCGTAATCCCTTTTTATCAATAATAAAACCTAAATACTTAACACTTTCTTGTAAAAAACTGCATTTACTTAGTTTTACTGTTAAACCAGTGTCGCGCAACCTTTCGAGTACCGCTCGTAAATTACTAATGTGCTCTTTATCATTAGCACCCGTTATGCATATGTCATCAAGAAAAACCACACAACCAGGGATGCCACGTAAAGTTTCTTCCATTAATTTTTGGAATTTCTCCGGAATACATGCAAGACCGTATGGCGTACGACGATAGGCATATGTTCCGAGGTGAGTTGTGATGGCTGTATAAGCTTGTGACTCTTTTGTTAATAGACACTGTTCGTAAGCGTGGGTAAGATCAATTTTAGTAAATTTTTCTCCTTCGCTTAAGTTTGTAAATAATTCATCAATGCGGGGCAAGGGATAATAATCACGTTTGAGCTTAGGATTTATTGTAATCTTATAATCCCCACATATTCGTATATCTCCATTTTTTTTTAACGACAGGCACAATCGGTGTGCCGTAGTCGGAATAGTCGACGCGGTATATGGAGCCGTCGGCTTCCAGGCGCGCCAGCTCGCGCTCGACGCGCGCGCGCAGAGCCAGCGGCACGGGCCGCGCGCGCACGTACACGGGCTCATCATTAGTCAGCTGTAGTCGAATGGCTCGCTTACAAGTCCCTAACCTATCTGTAAATACCTCCGGAAATTCTGCGCACAAACGATTCACAAATCCATCATCGGTTATCTTATAAAGATTAATTTGTGTTACTTTAAGAGCACGTAACCAATCTCTTCCTAATAAGGGACACGATCCGTTTCTAATAATATAAAGAGGCAAGGATTTTACTTCAACATCTCGTAATCTAACTTGAACTTCAATATAACCGAGTGATACAATTGGTGAACCGGCATAACTACGTAACAACAAATTATCTGTCTTAATAATTTTGTGAGAGAATTGCCGGGAATACATTTCTTCGCTAATAGCCGAAATACGACTACCGGTATCAATCTCACACTTAGTTTCAAAGTTATCTATGACGATATTAATAAAATACGGTTTATTGTCCTTACCTCTAGCCACAAACTTAAACATATCTTCGGAATCGTCCTCACCACTGATATAGTTTTGCCGACTTCCATTATTTTTCACTAATTTACACATCACTCGCAAATGACCTCTTTGTTTACACTCGTCACAATGATAGTTGACATAGCGGCACCTGTCCGCGCGATGCGCCTTACCGCACCGCCAGCATGCTTGCGCCGCCGAGCCCCGAGCCGAACCATCCGCGCCCGGCGGCTCCGGCGCGTCGCCCGCGCCGCCTGCTCTCTGCGAGCCGTGAGCGTGCCCGCGCCCGCGCCCACTGCGCGTGTAGTGCAGGTCGTTCCCTGCGTCGCCGCCGGCACCCGAGGTCGTAGTCGGCACGCCCGTGCTGCCGCTCACCTCCGCGTGCTTCTCTGCAGCCTCCAGAGCTAGTGCTAACTCCACCGCCTCCTTGTATTCTATCTTCCTTTCGGCGAATATTCTAGAACGCATTGCGTCATTTGCCAGACCCGAAACAAACTGGTCTCTCAAATTTTCCTCTAGAGTAGAACACTTTTTACATTTACCAAAGTTGCAAGTTGTTGCCATATGTTTGAGAGCCTGCAAATACTCCGTCAAAGACTCGCCGGCACGCTGTCGCCGCAGCCGGAACACGTGCCGTTCGGCGATCTCGGATCGCTGCGGTTCCAAGTGATCGGCCACTAGTTTTACTAAGTCTTCATAAGATTTGTTCTCGGGGAAGTCAGGCGAACACAGGTCACACATCAAAGAATACGTGGACTCACCCACGATAGTTATTAGCATAGGCACTTTAAGATTATCTTTGACGTCATTAAGTAAAATGTACTGATTAACCCGGCGTATATATGCAGGCCACTGTTTAGAACTTAAATTGAACGGTTCTAACTTCCCGATTGGCATCTTAATCCAAATACAAACGAAACTGCACGCGAATTGAAGATTTAAAAGAGATCCCGTACTCGTCGCCAATGCAGCGTCAATGAAAGGCGAGAGTTAGCAGCAAACTGGTTTATTCAATAAGTATAACAAACTACCCACCACCATACAGATATTACCCGATATAACCTAAACCGACGGTACACTAACAATATAGAGTTGCACATGATGGCTACTGGAGGTAGTCGTGCGAACGGTCAGGTCGAAAGGGTAATGAGTACCCTGAAGAGTATGTTGACAGCTGTAGAGACTAGTCGTGACCGCTCTTGGCAGGACGCTTTAGGAGAGGTTCAGTTAGCTATTAACTCTACTATTAATAGGGTGACTAAATCTAGCCCTCTCGAGTTGATGATAGGAAGGGTAGCACGGCCGCTTGGTTTAGTGACCGCTGATGATGATTTGAATGACGTTAATTTAGATGAGATTAGAGAGCAAGCGACACTGAATATTGAGAAAAATGCAAATTATGATAAAAATCGATTTGATCAAAGTAAGGCTCAAGTTTCTAAGTTGGCTATTAATGATTATGTTTTGATAGAAAATGAGGAAAGGAATCAAACCAAATTAGATCCTAAATTCAAAGGTCCATTTAAAATTATTGATGTATTAGACGGGGATAGATACGGGATACCTACTAAAGGCGCTTGACTCTAAGCGAACATACAAATACCCCCATGACCGTGTGAGGAAGATCCCCGATCACCAAGTTCCCCGCGAATTAGATGTCATAGTTGATGACAGTGGTAGCGAAACCACATCTGATTAAGAATGGCTTGTATACTCATACTCGAAACTCTAGACCGCACCTCATGAGTAACATGTGGCGATGGGTCTACAAGGAATCGTTGGTGCGATTTCTGCCTGTGTTGGTGCACAGAGCGCTTCATGTGTTGTAGCACATGTTGCGTAAGATTTTTGAGAGTCGTTGGTGCGATTCTTGTCCGTGTTGGTGCACGGAGCCCCTCATGTGTTGTAGCATATGTGGCGGCAGATTTGTAACGAATCGTTGGTGCGATTCGGGTCTGTGTTGGTGCACAGATGATAGTGAAAGTTTCATGAGTTGAGTATACATTGCTTATGAATTATGGTAAATAGTAATAGAACTGTTAGAATTACCTTGTTTAGTCTTTTTAACTTGTTGGTCGGATCTTTTCCAATTAATGATATTGTGCAGAAAGCACTGTGTATGTAAGCTTAATTACATAGCATTTTGTGTCATGAAAGTTAATTGTTTAGATTTAGATCGAAAAGATTTAGGAGAAATAAGGTACCGATGAGAAACTGCTACCTTTGTTTCTATTGGCAGGATAGCCGAGCTAGTTTACTCTCTGAGCATATTTTGTCCACAGAAACTACACCCGAGGACGGGTGCTAGTCAGGGATGGCCGTGTCGTGGATTGATGGCGCTATGGTGCGACGGACAGCGCCATCTAACAATGAGTTTGGTGAACTAATAAATCGTTACCGGAAACGCAAGCGGAGCTCTTCCGCTTGGACACGATCGTCGGTAGAAGGGATGTAGCGAGGACTGGCGGGAGGACGGAGTGATATAGACTACCTCGGACAGTCTTGGCAGAAGCTCAGTACCAACGCACGTGTTTGTTTCAATGTTGTGAAAACCATTAGTAAAATAAAGTTATTTGGATTTAAATTATCTTTCGTTCGAGTACCCAAGTCAGTGCCCACATTTACCTAGAACTATGTCGGATCGTGATGAAGACCCGATGTTTCGCATCTCGGCCACCCCTGATGCGACAAATATATCAAGTTTCCTCCCGTGCAAGTACTCTAAGCCACTGTACCCGACTGTCATATGTCCTCCATCATTCAAACTCAAACTCAAAATGTTTTATTTCACATAGGCCTACATGAGAACTTATAAAACGTCAGCAGTTCGGCACAGTGCACGATGCGAAATTGGTCGTTTTCTATGGAGAAGAACCGGCAAAAAACTCCACAGTTACTCTTTTAAATATCATTCTTACAATATATCCATAATACAGGTTAATTAGGTATGAGAAGACAGTATAGACCAATTAATACAGCACAATGGAATTACAAATAAAAAAATAAACAAATCTAAGAGTCTACAATGTTCTCCCATTCACAAAAAAGCTTTATATTATATTAAAATAGACTTGAGAAGCGACAACATTAGACTTCAATAATGAAGTATAACTTAATAATAAAAATGAAGCAAAAAGAAAATCTGTCAAATCGGATGGAAAAAATAAAATAAAATAAAAAAAACACACTCACGAAAGTGGAGTTGTTTATACACTAGTCGATAACGCAATTACAATAATTCAGGGAAGCCACATGTGCAGAAGGAAGGAATCATCGCCAAGCAGTCATGTCTTCAATGTAGTCCCAAATCTTATAATACGCTTTGTTGATTTTCATTGACAATCATTACGGGTAGTCAGAAGACTAAAACGTTAGTCTTACCAACGAGTATTGTGTAACCCAGTTACTAGATCGTACAGATCAGACAAGCTGTCGCTCCATTTAAAACACTAGTACTCAACTACATCTAGATAGACTGGAAGCTGACCGTAACATTGTTGGAAAAAGGCTTAGAAGCTGATGACTGGCAAAAAAATTGTGATTTCAGTTAAGCAAAAACTCAAAAAATCCTCAAGCTCTCTCAATTGTTGGTAACCATTTCTCCCTCGTATCAACAAAATAGTCGACACATTCAATATTACTTTTCCATTCCAGAAAAATATATTGCTGAAAGCTCTTCAAATATTTAATAATAATATAACGGATATTAATATTTTGCTATCTTCAACAGGCGGAGACTAAATCAGCGATGGTGACATTTCCGATGTCAATTATTAATGTTTAATGTTATTCTCCATACCCTCCTTCATAATACATTATAAGAACAGATGTTTGTGGTAAAGGAATTTAAGCTTTTTGATCTCGGTAAAGGGTTTGAATTTGTTTGGTTTCATCTAAGTCTAAAGAATGAGGTCCGAGTTAGAGGAAACTGCGGTCAGTTTTTAATTTCCCCGAGTGGGAATGATTATAGGTAGGTTTTGTCATGTTACGTTTTTAATTTGTTTGTGTTATTTCTACAAACATAAAATTCCCAATTTAAATTTATTTTGAACAATAAACTAATGATGCTTCACGGTCATCGAATCCAGTTCCATGATTATAATCGTTACAATTACAAGCAATAAAATACTACCAGAGGCGCCTTCATACCCTTAATTAAAGTTTTGAGTTAACAAGAAACTTTCTGAGACAAAGCATGTTTTCCTCAACATTATAATATTTCTGGTGTCTATGTCACCGTAAAATTACAAATACCGCTGGATTATAATATATATCACGAGATTGTCATCTATCGATGAATTGTCATCCACAGTCTAATAATTGCAATTCAGCGCATTATTTAGGGAAACCGTAAAATTATGAAATGGTATACAAAGGAACCAATCAGAGACAGCATTTGGACAGTAAATAATATGATTACTGACAAATTTAAATGAAACGGGTTCAGTTCGACAGATTATAACCAAACGAAAATGAATGCGTTATTAAGTAGATCTAACGGTTTTTGCAGTTTTACGGTGAAATCTATTATACATAGGTACCTCTTCATTCTATACCTTGTACCACACAATTAGCTAAAATCAAAAAAGTGAGCCAAACTCGGTATAGTGGAGTTACTCCGCGATTCCGTTTGGAGCTCTCTATATATACACTCGTTTCTATTATAGCAGAATATACGAGCGACGTGCTGTCAAACATTTTATTTTGTTTATTTGGGATAAACTGTTATACATTAAAGTGTTTTACAAAAAGTGGTTATCTTAAGAGGTAAAAAACGTATCTACGAAATGGTTTTAGGAGTAAAGATGCGGAAATACATATATGAAAAATAAAAACGACTGAGGAATAAAATATTAGGTAAAACTATTACAAATTAATTTGGTGAGGAGGACAAGTAATTAATGACAAGTAGCTAATAATTGCGATAGTTTTTTTCTTAAATTCGGAATGCGACAGCGCAAAAATATCGAGGTCCATGAAATGTGTGTCGTACGTTTCTACTCGCCTTCGGAGAGGAGCCGGTACCCCAGCATTCGTTCTGCAGCGTGCAGTATAGAATAGTCGAGGTACGCGCACGTTCCGCCATATAACAGTACGAGGTACTACATAACATAGCCGATTAATTATCTTAGTACAGTTAAACTTATTGTGGCATATACCATACAGCATCATAACCATTAGCAAGTGATGTCTTGAATCCAAGGTTAATAGTTTGAAATACTTTAATAAATCTGTGTACGGAATCCTTGCATGGAAGCAGTTATAATTTACAACACGAAGTATTTCTTTTTGTACCGCTTCTATTGATATACAAAACCCTTCTCTACTAGTTTTATATTTATTGTATAGAGAGCATAAAATAGGTACCGCATATTCCAATTGTGAGCGGACTAAAGCTTTATACAAAAGTATAAAAGTAGAAGGTTTTTTGAAATCCTTGCAAGATCACATGACAAAACCATTCGTACGAAAGGCCCTGTTAATTATATTGTGTATATGGATGTCTAAACGTAATTTATGATCCAGTTGTACTCCAAGATCACGTGTGCAGACTGTTTTATTCATTGTTTTGTTATTTAACATGTACTGGAAGTAAATAGTTTTATTGTTTTTAGTAAAGGATATGAAATAATATTTTGGAAGACTAAGATGAAGTTTATTGAATACACAGTAATGTGAAAGTCTGAGTAAATCCTCTTGTAGCAGCAAGCAATCCTGAAGATTCTTGCAAGCCTTATACATTTTGATGTCATCGGCATACATTAGAAATTCAGAGATGAGTATACAGGATTTTATGTCATTTATGAGTAAGATAAACAGCAAAGGGCCTAAAACAGATCCTTGGGGCACGCCCGATTCAACAACCACATAATCAGATTCGAATCCATTGACGACCACTTTTTGAGTTCTTTGAAATATATACGATGCAAACCATCTGAGTAAGTTTCCTCTTATGCCATTGAAGGCGATTTTATCGAGAAGTAATTTGTGGTCCACCTTTTCAAAATATTTCTGGAAATCAGTATACACAGCATCAACCTGCGTGCGCATATCCATGTTTTCAAAAAGATATTGGATAAACACCATTAAATTAGTTGTAGTGGATCTTGATTTCACGAAACCATGTTGTTCTGGTACAATAATATGATTTAATTGTGGATATAGGTGACCGTGCACCAGACCCTCAAAAAGCTTAGACAAGGTGGACAAGATAGATATTGGTCGGTAATTTTCAACATTACCTTTGTCTCCACTATTGCGAATGGGTGTGATAAAAGTCCTCTTCCAGACAGTAGGGAAAATCCCTTCCTTGAAGCATTTATTAAATATAAAGTGTAGCGGTACACATATTTTGCCGTGTATTTTCGAAAAGAAGGTGGCAAGCCATCTGGATCAGCCCCTTTAATTAAGTTTGAAGCAACATTAAACAAAATTGATGAAATGAAATAACTCGATACGATCGAGACTTCATCATTTTGTTTCAATGATGTTGAATCGGATTGCATTTTATAATGAATTTGAGTCGGAGGTTAGTAAGTTTGATAAGTTATAGAATATAATTATATATCTTTATTGGAGTGACTTTCACAAAAAAATTGTTAGTAGAATATACACTAACTGTAGCGTAAATAAAATTAAGTGCACAGTAAAACACAAACCGCTACTTAACACGTTTAATTTTGATTAAAAGGAAAAAGATAGAAAACAAGTACTTAATTAGAAAATATAAAAAAGTTAAATATTAGTTATTATTGGGAACCTTTCAGTGATGGCGTGGGTTAACTTAGCGGAAAGAAAAAGAATGTTATCGAAAGTATTATGCAAATATTTTTAACTTACCTAACAAAAAATCGATTGCAATCGGTTATAGCTAGGCGAATACGCATTATTAGTAATTTTAATTACAAAAACACTAAGAGCATCCAACGTGTCTTGATAGGCCTTAGGTTAGAAAGAGTTTTTGACGTGAGAATTTTTAGATTAGAAATATACAAATTAGGTGCACTATTTAAAATAGAACTCCTGCTGCGAAAACTCGGTAATTCCTGGACGGCTGAACACGACTGTGGGAAGTAACGTAGAATTCACGGAGCCACTGCGCTGCGGAGTCCGCATCTACCTCGTACTCTCTTCAGGCCTTTGAGATGGACGTCTCAGGCACAGGATGTGCTCGGATATCGGGCGAGAGCGCCCCGACCTCCGTCGTCGATAACCGACGTCGCTTGCCCGTAGGGTGGAGCCAAAAATTGGCTTGTAACGGGATCTAAACAAAAAAGAAACTTCAGACCACCGATGCAAGCTGAATCTTTGATTAATTATGAAACTAGTGCGAAATGGATCGAAAAGAAAAAGACGACAATACATACCAAATTAACCAGAAAATCACCCACAGACTATACTTTTGCTAGGACACTTTATATTTTTTTATTGGGTTTACAGCAACAGAAAAAACTTTCACTTCATAATTTCGATATTAATCACAAAAAATAAGGTCGACCATCACTTATCGGGTCCCAAAAATGTAATGACGCCGTCAAAAGGCAAACAACCGACGATTTTTTCACGATTCCTGGTTCAAATGTGAATAACAGCTATGAAGAAAAAATTTTTTATTGAAAAGGTTGGATTAGGATTGGAGGAGGTTTTAACCGTAGCGGTTTTACGCTACATAACACAGGATAAACATGTTTATTCACCGGAATAGATCACCGCTGTTCCATCCCGTATGAAAGGACGCAACAACGACCCAAAACAATAATAGGGACAATATTATTGGTATTGGACAAACAAACAGACAAAACTGAAACAGACAGACAAAAATTCGGCAAAAGATTTTTTTGTGGTTTAGTATAGAAAGTAACTATGCACTTTAGGAAACACAGTTATTTTGAAGTCATAGACTCTTCAACTTTGATTTATATGTATACTTCAATAAAAATATAATACAAATATCGTATTTTCTAAACAAATACATAATATGTGTACCCTAGTGGCACGGCCGCGAGGCATACATAAATGTCTAATTTCGTGTTTACTTGACAAGTAGTCAAGTATCTAAGTGCTTTTGTTTTCTTAATGTATCCTGTTGTGTTTTTTATGCCAAGTAAAATTTTTTCTTTGTTTCTTTCACTCTCCCGAGGCGGACACGGCACCGATGAATAAGAGACCCAGGCGATCTTGGAATTTGTTGCCTTGGTTTAATCTGGACTTGATGGAAACCTCGGAACACTGAGGATACTCAAACGCACCGAGTAATTTGTTCAAGCTTTATGTCATGAATATATAACACATTATAATATAACTTATAACCTTCTTTTAGTTTAAGAAATTTCATCCAAATCCACCCACTTCTTTCGAAGCTTAGTGCGTTTAAACACACTTTCATGATTTATAATATTAGTATATATTTTTTATGTTTATATTACTATTTCAAGTTAAAGTTTATTTATTTATTGGGATTTAAAACTTTAAAAACACTGCTAAACCTAACTATGTATATAAATAATGCTTAGGCGTCAGAGTACTGTTCTACATCGCTGTCGTCCGAAAAGGTGCCCAGAAGACTGGCAGCATTGCCACGTTGAATGGCAATGTTTATTCCTTCTCATATATCTTTATTATCTATCTGTTCTTATTCCTTCTTATCATTCTTAATATAATTACGTATATTTTCATTTATCTTAAGTGAAAGTATACGAGATCATAACAGTTTTTAACAAATGATCTTAAAATTTTAAGACTTTCATTATTTTGTTAATAACGAGTAGTAACCACACGAGAATCTTACTAAAATCTAGACTTTCATGAGATACCTTTGGGAAAACAATGTATTCCAGTCTAAGGTTACAGTAAAACAAGCTGTCTAAGTAAGTAGATAAAAGCTTTTGCATATTTAAAAACGACTACATGAGACTCTGTCTACCTTGGTGTCTCACTTGAAGGTTACTATCCTACTAATATTGTAAATGCGAAAGGTTGTGAGGATGTATGTATGTTTGGTGCTCTTTCACGAAAAAACTACTGAACGGATCTCAATGAAATTTGGTCAGTAGATAGTTGACATCCTGGTATAACAAAAAGGCCTGGAATTCCCACGGGAAAGCATAGTCGCGTACAAGATCTAGTAGTTAAATAAAGAAGGACTCTTTATAGTTTCATCCAGTCTGTCCGTCCATAGTTTTGTTCAGTAAATATTGATGTTACGGAGCTATGACAGGGGTTGATATTAATCAGTTCAGAAAACTATTAGCAAAATATTTTTTTTTTATTTTTAACTTTAAATTAAATAAAAATTTAGGTAGTATTATATTAAAGTCATGTTACTGGCAGTTTGGGAGTGGAGTGAGAAGTTTGTGGCTAAATGATAACAAAATAAAATAAATAATAATTTATTGAATCCAATTTTTTTTTATTGATAATAAGTTCGCGTTTGACCACCATCTCACCTGATGGTAAGTGATGATGTGGTCGAAGATGGAGCACGCTTACCTAAAAGTAACCTATTCACTCTTGACTTAAAGACCCCTAGGTTATAGCTATCGGGAAACACAGACTCCGGCAGGGAATTCCACTCCTTAGCCGTACGCACAATGAAGGTATTCCCAAAACGTTTAGTGCGTATAGGTGGGATGTCCACCATGTAACGATGACGCATCGCCGTTTGTCTTGTAGTCCGATGATGGAACGGGCTTGACGGAATTAGATTGTGTAATTCCATCGCACACTCCCCGAAATATAACCGATAGAAAACCGATAGACTAGCAACTCGTCATCGATGTTAAAGGCTCTGGAGCTTTGATTCGAACAGTGTATCGTTGAAGAAAGTAGAATACATATCTTAAGCTAGGAACTAAGAAGCCATATACAAATCTTATTAACTACAATTATGCTGAAAGGTATACATCTGTTGGTCCTTCGAGCCGAATGGTGGTTTTGGAAGAACACAAGTGACAGTTTTATTGTGTCGAAGGACCATGTACAATATCGAGACCAGGCTACTGCAACTTCAAGGCGAAAAAAATTGTATGGACTTTGAGGGGTAAATAATGGTAGATTTTGCTGTCTCACCTGTTCCGTGCGCTTTCTCTTTCTTTCATGACAGTCAGCAGCCATATATGTTTACTTGTCGTGTGTCTTGTAGTATTTTGTAAGTTTGTGCTTATTATTTTCTGGCAGTTAGTTACGGTAAATATTTTATCTTAATTTGTTAAAAGTGTGATCTTGTTCAGTAAACATAATTGTACCATAATGCCACCTAATAGCCGATTTATAATTTGTGAAGTATTGTATTTGTGGAGTCGTAAAGATATTGAAAAAAAGGAAGTTTATAGGAAAATTTCCATTAGATGAGGCTCGGTAAGTATTGAATTAGATATTTGATTCTATATTTTATTTAAAACATGATACTAAAAGGCTTAATCGATCTTTTAATTTTCAATTTTATTTTGTGATAGTGATGTGTAGTAACGCAAATGGCTCTTATCATTTATCGATAAATGGTGTATCTGTTTTTAATTGTTTATAAACAATGTTAATTTTTATTAACATTGTTTATAAACAATTACTTTTGCTATAGGCATTAAATGAAACCGCATTTGCGTTATGTATAATTTTCAGGCAACACACCAAAAATCAGATCACTAGTTTAGTCACAGGATATTTTTGAAGTTTTTTCTTAGTTAAAACACAAAGTATCTTCCCGAGCACCTGACTGTAGAGGGTGCGTCTCATATCATATCAAATTATTTGGTATATTTTCATTTCAATAACGTTGCAGTTAATGATTATCAAATACAAGAATAAAGAGGACATGGGCACTGACGTTTTGACGACGGAGCTGCATCGAATGAAATATGAAATGTTTATGACCGCTATGTGTTTGCGTCCAGAAGAAGATCGGAATTAAATTACTGCAATCCTTGACATAATTATATTATTTAGTCTAATAATCTGTAGTAGTTTTGTAATTAAGATTATACTGGATTTCTTAAAAACTACAATCCTTGCTTTATGTTCAGGACTACAAGAAGCCAGTGCAACGATACTGGTGTGTCCGAACTTGTCCACGGTACGTGGAGCCTAACCGTTGCTGGTAATAATCTACAGGCTCTTCGGCCGACAAGCAATATATACAAATAACACTTACCTGAGCTGTAGACGGCAACCAGGATCTGTTTGATCACGTCCAAAGTGTTTGTGTGTATAAGTATGAGTGAGTAATTGAAAGTGTGATGTAAGTCAAGTGTTCTCAACGGTCACAAGGCGCCGATCTCCAGATGGCGCGGTTCAGACAGCATCACAGCCCAAACTCGCACCGGATTGAAGCTATTTATCACTACTTTCAGCAGAGTCCGCGTGTCAGCCGGCTGAGGCAATACGGCGATATGTTCCGAGAAATATCTCTGGGTTTTCGTCAATTCGGGATTCTAAAGTTCAATTAAACACTGTTCACAATCAATCTGCTAATATCACGTGAGATCCAATTCGATTTCCAATTATAAACAATAAACTCAATCTCCCAAGCGGTGGTTAGTTTTAGCAAGAACGGAAACGTCAAAAAAGTGAAAAAAAAGCTATAGACAATAGAATAATGTTGCCAACCAAAAGGTGCGTTCGGTTTCACGTTGGACTTAACACTTTATTTCAACACAAATCCTAAATTTAAAAAGTTAAAAGAAAGCCCGTTACCGACCTGTATACTTTATCGATATCGATAAAGAAATGACTACCATTGCTCAGCACTATTTAGTGTGATAGGTTGGTAGTACTGTTGTATGACGTCTTGTTCCCCGTGTATTTTCGTTCAGTTCGTATTGAAATGAACTGTTACCTATTTTTATTTTTTTAGTACTAAGTCCCGTCTCTTAAAACATAGTGTATTACATACTCTTTGATTGAGACAAGATACCTTGAAGCCTATGATACTAGAATGTAACGCAATATCTCAGAGCAAGACAAATTTATTCAGTTCAACCCAAAACCGTAAAAATACTTTGCCGTGTAACCAAACAATACCGAGATCTAACTCGATACCAACACCATCTATCGACCTAATAAGCAGTTAGTCTGTCACACATATATCACTATGCTTTTAACATTGAACATCTGTTGACAATATACGTACGCTGCCTCTACTAGGCTATACCTATATTTTAAGAGACAGTGGACGGCCATAGAGTTTGGTCTATGGCCGTCCACTGTCTCTTAAAATACAGGTAATCTCTTAAAATAAAGGTATAATAGTGACACGGATCGTTCTTTAAGGTTAAGCGACACTTGGCGTGGTTGGCTCGTGATTGGGTTAATATCTTAACATATTCCTTCGTGCTTAGGGAAGCACTTTAAGCCATTAGTCCCGGCTGTCATTTGCACATCTTTGACAGTCGTTACGCGTAATCAGAAGTCAAAAAATCTGACATTGTTCTTGCCAAGGGATACTGTGTTACCCAGCTAATGGTAGATCATGTTAACTATACAATATGTTAACTAACAGAGGGCGTTCCCGTTAATCAGCAATAGTATAGCATCCATACATGCTAAGATAAATATTACCATTCGAAAACAAAATGTTTTTTTTTATATTTAATTATTCACTAAAAATGTTAAATTGATACGTTAAAGAAACACTCTGTATACGCGTACTTGAAGGACGCCAACGTCGCAATTTATTTATGAATGACGAGCCGCGTGTGCGGTGATCTAATTGATGTGCTTATACTATTGCGGGTTAACGGGAACGCCCTCTGCTAGTTAACATACTGTATTTGCGGGTACTGCTGATTAGGGATTTATAAACAAGACAAAAGTGAATAATAACTTGTTTATTCACAAATATAGACAATACAGACAACCAACTTTAATAACACTTTACTTTAAACAAAACTAAGTAGGACACAACCGTACACGCCCAGAGCTCAAGTCAAAGAGTAATCGCGTCATGCCGACCGGCGTAACTGCTTCGTTTCCCGCCACAGCACCACTCGCTCTAGCTTCACTCGGTGTTGCCAACAATCACTCCATGTAAAACGGTGGTACTCAGCTGCATTTAATTAGGCTGAAAGCCAACCCGAACATTGTTGGGAAAGGCTAAGAAGATGAAGATGCTAGCAGTCAGTTTTTCGGCCATATTTTTTATTTTATTTTATATTTATTCAATAATACTAGCAATGTATGTAGAATTTACATTACTAGCGATCTCCTCCCCTCCAACTAAGCTAAATATGCTTGTGTCTGGAGTGGATTCACGGTGAAATGAAATGAAATGAAGTATTTATTTTGTAAATTGGTTATAAATAACACTTTTACACGTATTTTTTTTTGTGTTTTAATTTAAAATAGATGAGGCCGGTGTTTCCTAACTGACTACTCTGAGAAGAAACACCGAAATAAACTCAGAGGTCAACGTCTCTTTTAAAGTCCATACAATTCATATTTATCAAACCTATGAGAAGCATGAAGATTCGTGTCTGTTGTGTCTTTTGAGGAAAGGAGCACGCAGATTTGAGCGGACCTGTCCAGACAGTGCAAGCATTTGTCAGTTATCGTGTAGCTCAACTTGGAACTTAAGGCTTGTATTCATGCCAATAACCTTGACCATTTGGGCGGAGCTAACGACCCCTCTCCGCGCGTCACTCCGCGCAGCTCTCCGCTACCCGCATGCAACAGAAAAGAGAGGCGCGCTCGGCCCGCGCTTGCGCCGCCAGCATGCGTCGTCGCTTCGCCTAGTCTCGGCACAGAGTATCGAAATCACAGAAAGTCAAGTCATCGTGAAAGTTAAATTCATTTTTATTTGTACCGCATCAAAAGTGGTCAAATTTTGTTTTTATTTATTATCTATTGATATAGATGCACTTTGAGTATGTACTGTAGAAACTATACCTCTATTATAGATCAGCCTGGCTCGAAACATGAGGTAAACAACTTGATGTATCTTTTTAACTTAATTATATATAAATAAAAATTAATGGCTAAATGTGTTGCTAAGCGCAAAACTCAGGAATGGCTGGACCAATACGGATTTTTTTTTCGAATATTCGTTATAGTCTGAGGAAGGTTTCTATTAAGAGAAAAATGGTAGGTAGGTAGGTAAGGTAGGTATGTAGGTAGGAACTTAGAGTAAGGTAGATAGGTAGTATAATTATTACTAGTGTATGTCATATTATTTGTTACATTTTTTATAAACAAATAGATTATAACTAAAATTCACTGAAATTTAACTTTCTTTCACCAAGTATTTTTATTCTTTTGGTTGGTTGAACTTCTTCTTCCTCATTTATTTCTCCGTGTTCACATATATTTATTTTTAGAAATTTTGATAGCCATATAAAATCTTGTTTTATGTTTTCTTTTCGTCCTTTTTCGTTCTCGATTTCTTCATTTTTCTCATCAATCTATTTTTCATTCCTTAGTTCTATTTCCTTCTCTTTGTCGTTTTCTTCTTTCTCTTGTACATTATCTTAACTCTATCTCTCTATCTCAACTGGCGGCTTCGTCCGTACGAAGAGAAACCGGTGCATATCGGCTCAAGCCAGGCCTCGCTCAGGCGAAGCGCACACACGCGCCTTGCTTGTCATAGCGCAGTTGTATGAAGCTTACCCTCTGTCCGTTTACTCTGTGCTATCTACTTTTATGCGAGGTAAGTAAAGCGATAGTTTATAATGAAATATGTAGATAAAACTTTAAACTTACCTTGATAATAAATGTATACCCTTTTGATTGTAATATTTTTTTAGACCTCTCTTCATTCGTTTCTGCTTATTCCCATGTTTTACAAACTAAATTTAAACACTACTAAAACTGTAAAATACTATGAGTTTATAACACTAACACTACTTATAGATACATAGAATACTCTTTAACTTATAAACAAGAATCAGATATAAAACTTTTTGACGAATCGAAAGTCGGTTCTATTTTTTGATAATAAGTTTTATTTCACGCTTTTTAGTGGGTCGGTTTGTAATTTATCTAGTTACAAAAGCCAAAATGTCAACTACTTATCACCTTTTACAAAATATTGCTTTTCCCGGTGCAGAGCCGTTAATTTTTGAGGAGTTCTCCTGGTACATCACTATCAGCTCTACTTCACCATATGCATTGTGACGAGCATAAAGTGCTTAACATCTATATTCAAGTAATCTAATCGCAATCCACGAAATACTTATTATTGAGTAGTTTCGATGGCCATCTGGGGTCTTCGTCATCAGTTCCACTTCCTCAAATGGTGCTTTTCGAGAGAAACTAAACAAGGTACTATAAGAAATACCCAACACGCTATAGTTATGCCTATAATATTTGAAGAGTTCCCTCGATTTCTCCATGATTTCATCATCAGATCCAAACGTGACGACAATAGAACTAACTAGAATGTATATTCTTTCAAACAAAAAAAGAATTTTCCAAATCGGTCCAGCCATCTGCGAGTAATGAAGTAACATCATAAAAAAAGTTCAAGACGAATTGAGAACCTCCTCCTTTTTCTAAAGTCGGTTAAAAAGTTATTCCACTATTTACAAAATTAATTTTTGCAGTAATATTTTACGATATTATTTCGTAGTGCTTGAGCTCTCGCAACGCGACGTACGTCCACCTAGCAACATGATGCGCCCCGCACTGAATTTGTGGACGAGTGCGGGGGTGATGTAAACGCAGTCTTTAATTGGACGCATTTTTAATTTATTGTAATAAAAATAATACATATTTGTAAAAAGTAACAAAACCAAATTATTTTCATTTGTATTGCAAAGCAGTAGTATATTTTTTTATACTCTTTTGATAAGAAATTAAGGAGTAAAATGGTTTCATCTCAATGATTTGGAGGTGATTTGGCATTTTTTTTTCTTATTATGTGATACCCATAGAAAAATTGTGGCTAAACCAAATTACGGTTCATATCATGTAGATTACTAACAATTTTTTTCAGATGTAATTTCTCTGTAATTGCCGACGAAAAGTTGCTTCATCTGAATGCTATTTTCAAGCTTTTTTCGAGAGAGCAGCCTTAACACCTTCGCGGATGGGCCACTTATTTTTAAGAGTATGTCGTGGAAAATTCTACTGTCGTAATGTGGTGTCAGGGTAAGTGCTCACTGTCAGCGAACGTGTTAAGGAGCTCAACCATCTGACGAACAATACCAAAGTAAGGACATTTGGGTAGGCCTTACTTTGGTATAAGTATAATGTGAATACACACCCATTACACAATTGTGTTTACATCAAATGTGTTACATATAATGTAAACACAATAGTGTAATGGGTAGGGTTCGAACTCGCGACCTCTCGATCTCTGACACCTTAGCTATTAGGCCATTGACGCTTAATTTAATACATTTTTTGGATTGATGAAAAGTTGTACCAGTAGAAATGAATCCCCTAACATAGGATTTTTTTGTTGTTGCAACGATAAAATGTGGGGTAAACGCTGTCGGTTTGGAAAGGCTTGAATCATACTCGCATTTAGATCGATAAGTGTTTTTATTTTCCTGTTCTGTGTTATTGTCCAAAAAGTTATAGTTATTATTAGAGCTGTAAATGAAATACAAACTTGGCCACGGCTGCATACATAGTATTTCTTGTAACAGAAATTCACTTTTATAGTATATATATACTAGTAGTATATACTAAACTATGTCCGTTTTTTTGTTATTGAGAAAACTTTCAAAAAAAAATTGACGATAAGACTGAGGAGTTTGGAATAAACTACGCCAATGATCAGCAAATGGAGGGAAGCAACGAGTCCTCTTCTAATACTTCTCCGGAATTTAATGTGCAATGCTTGGCACCTTTTTGGGGATACTGTAAAAACAGGACTCCCTGAAACTATAAAAGACTAAACCAAACGTATATATTTAGCAATCTAAATATATATAACTCAAAGGTGACTGACTGACATAGTGATCTATCAACGCACAGCCCAAACTACTGGACGGATCGGGCTGAAATTTGTCATGCAGGTAGATGTTATGACTTAGGCATCCGCTAAGAAAGGATTTTGCGAAATTCCCACGGGATCGGGATTTACACGGGAAAAACTTCCCACGCGGGCGAAGCCGCTGGCACAAGCTAGTTAGGATGTAAAATACTTTTCTACAACTTTTCCTTCATAAATTGAAACTAGACGAAGCCGATTTTTCCTAACTCACTACACGGAAAAGAAACACCAAAACATACTTTGAAGATCATACAAACTACATTTACTGGTAAAATCATATGAGAACCATAAAAGCTTAATATTTGCCGTAGATCCTTGAAAAATTGACACAATTGAAACGGTAGACCAGTCGAAAATATAAGCCTCGAGAAATGGGTAACTAGTCCTTCCTCTCCTATGTTTCTAAAACGCCAAACACAGTTCAACGCAAATACCTCGCGGCGTACAAAATATTGCCCTGCCAAACTTGACTCCGGAGATCCTCGTTACACCAGTAAATCACAACGTGAGCGACAGGTGACTCAGTGGGTAGCTCACTGTACATCACTGCCTGGATTTCCTCACAAGCTCCGACGTTGTTTGAAGCCGGCTTCCGACTCTCAAGTAATTTATCAAGTCTGTTCGGTACCTGATTAGGTACAAGTCAGCGGAATGTAATAATGATTTATTTTTTAAATTATAGGGTCAGGTGGCAATACTTTTTGTTAAATTTCTCTGGGCGTATTTGATCAAATAAACTTGAATCAGCGAGCCAATTCTAAAAACATTTTACCACTTTGAAAGCGTATGTCATTTAAACGATTAACTTTATGAAAAAGTGGTTTTAGAAACCCATGTCATTTTTAAAGACCTATCGATAGATACCATATAAGTTTAAAGAATTGTATGGTTTTTTTTTTCAAATAAATATACATGTTCTATGTATTATATTATTGTAGTTATTACGGAGCCCTTCATGGACGAGTCTGACTCGCAATGGGCATTTTTTTTTAGCTATGATTTCAAATCTTAGATAGACCTACCTTTTTAATGTTTTTTTTTATTTGACCACCATCTTACGTGATGATACCTAGAAGAAACCTATTCACTCTTGAATTAAAGACCCCAGGTCATAGCTATTGGCAGGGAATGCCATACCGAAATAATGTGTTTTGTGATTGTTTTGTTTTCTATGTTTAGTGTAATTTACATATTTTTTATTGCCTTTTGCGTCATTGAATGACAAAGAAATTTCATACAAGTGAACTATACAATGTTCTTATTGAGAAAAAATAAAGGTTCTTTAAAACTAAGGATAGGTAAAACTTTTGCTCAATAGAAGCCACAACACACAAAAGCACATCAACGTAATAACACATAAATTACAGAAAAAAAAACAGAAGTAACGTATACAACCAAAATTATTTAAGAGAATCCAAAATTTTCTTAATAGCACGAGAATTGCCTCCTAAAGCTTGTACTGACGATATTCTATAACTTTCGAATTCTCGTTCAAAAGTTAACGCCGTCGCCACTCACCACCTACCGCTCACAATGATACGGAAATTGGTATAAAAGTCAAAACTGTCTGAACAGCGGTTGAGAGCTGTCGTTGTCAGCGTCGTTGGGAAATATTCATATTGACAATTCTCGAACGAGAGTTTTATTTAAATTCGAACTGAAAAAAAATGCCCTCAGGTCGGGAACCTGTTATTTTCTGTGCACAAATATTAATATATTTTTTTATGAATTGTGTGTTACCACCATCGATAAGCAATGATGTAGGCGTCAGGCGAAGGTGGAGCACGCTTACCTAGGTATTCTTTAAGTCAAGAATGAATAGGATACTTCTAGAAGTAACCTATTCATTCTTGACTTAAAGAACCCTAGGTTATGGCTATAAGGAAACACAGACTCCGGCACAGAATTACACTCCTTAACCGTAAGTAAGTTTCAAAATAGAATATAATTCTACCATAGTTTTGAAACTTTTAGACAAACATTGCAGAGTGCGTGCAGTGCCCTGAAAATGTCTTTATTTAGAGCCTTATCCAACAAACTAAGGGTATATTGTTCTATAATTAAACATATCTGGACATATGGAATCCAACTGTGGTCGACAGCCAGCAAATCCAACATTATAAGCCTCCAGAGAGCCCAAAATAACATACTTATGGTACTATCATCGGCGCCCTGGTATGATCGTAATTCAGAAATACACGAGTACCTGGAAATCCCAGCCATCATAGAAGAAGTAATCCGATACTCAGCCACCTATGAGGACCGCTTGCTGACTCACCCAAACCCGCTTACGAATATACTTCGATAACCAAACCCAATAAGAAGACTTAAGAGAGCCGATGTGCTGACTCACTAAGGGGAGATGGAGCAGTGGCTCTACCTCGCCAAACCACTACCCTTTTCAACTCACCTGATAAAAGTTGAATGACTGATCGCAGGTTCCTTATATATTAAAAAAAAAAAATAGAGCCTTACATTGGCCTTACATAATACGGAGTCTCTATTTAATTTAATGTCCTCATAAAGTACGGGGACATTTCCTTCCCTTAATTAAAAAAAAAAAACAATAAAAAAGGTTTTACTACATAATTCCTGCTCACAATGTTATAGCTACAACATAATACGCGGTTCATTAGCTGGGGATCTGAGGCACAAAGGATTTATTTTATAGATACAATAAAAAGGTAAAATAATGCAAATTAAGACAGTTTAACTGCCCAGTGAAGTACTTCTATAGCATGTTTATCTTTAATGTATTTTTTTAATAACTTTATGTAAATTCTAACTTTGTTTTTTTTTGATCGAATATTGTAATTGTATCACGTAACCAAAAGATTTGTTAGGGTTTGCTAGTGAAATATTAGCAGCTTAGTCATTTATTATTAAATATACTCAACGCTGGTCCACGATTAAACTATATAGGCTTATAGTGAATTACATTTAAAAAAAATTGTGAGCAATTATTTATTTAAACTTTATGTACAATTAAATAGTGGTACATGGGCGGACTTAATGCAACAAGGCATTCTTTTTTTTAGCATGTACGAATTACGGTGCAGGACTGCTCCGCTTGGGCAGAGCACCGACGTGTCCTCACGGCGGTGATAGGTGGAGACCTCTCGCGCCCGGCATTGGTCGAGGCCATGCTGCGGGGCGAGAGGGAGTGAGAAGCGGTCACCTCCTTCTGCGAAGCAGTCATGCTTCCGAAGGAGGAGGCGGGCTGCGTGAGGGAGAGGATGGCGTCCTCCCTCCAGCCCAGCCGCAGTGGTATACGCCCACGGCGTCGGACGTCGGCCGACGATCTCCGGCCACCGTAGGCGCGGGCATGCGGACAGCGAGTAAAAGGCAACTCGCTGTCCGACCATGGACCATGCCCGGGCCGCCGGCGCGTTGTGTTCCACGCGCGCCTCAAAGAGCGTCAGCAATATGACGAGGCCCCCCCTGTAGAGGGCCGAAGCCTGCCGGGGTCGTGGGACTTATCCCATTACCGTGACCCCGGTACGTAAAGGGTTATTGAAGGAACACCGTGGATTTTAGTCAGTAAAAGTCTGACAGTCCCTCCCACCCTGCCCGGGGTGGGAGGACTTATTTGATCATTTTACACTGTAAAAAAAAAAATAAGCATGTATGAATCCTATACTATTGCGGGTTAACGGGAACGCCCTCTTTGGTTAACATACTGTATAATGCTACTTTTATTTCAGAGGGAAGTGGGGAGTTGAATGAAGTTTCAGACTCCTAAAGACTGAAAACCCACCCTGTTGCTTCAGGGGCCCTTGCATTCCGGGGCCACGGTATCTCGTTATAACTATCCCGATTGGGTGTAATTGCCCAATCGCACTTGGTCATTGCTGTTTACTATTTTCTCTAAGCTAATCTATATAGATAGGATCAGAATCTGCACTCCACAATTCTCCAGTAAGAACTAACTAGTCTCATAAATACTGGCACTCATTCAATCAAAGCCTTAATCCTCATTGTTTTATAAAACAAAAGCTTTAGTGTGTATTCGTTACAAAGAGTGTCTCAGTAACACCGGAGTGAAGTCCGCTTGGGAGCCATACGTAATTAAACATCGTTTGATGTGCATCCCCAGGTGCTCTGATTGAGGCGCCTTTGTGTTAAGCTTCCTCATTTCACGTAAAGCTTCTGGGTTTGGCCGCTGTAGTAGCTGAGAAAAAGGAATTGATACGTACATGTATCTAAGCACTGTCCTCCAAACCAAACACCACCAAATGCTGAAATAAACAAAACACACCTCCAAATATGAGATAGGTATTGAAGTCTTTCAATGTTATTTTATTTCTATTAGCGACAGGCTTTGACGATGCAACGACCTGCAACTTTTGATAGAACAAAATATGTCGGGGCAAAAATAAACATTTAAAAAAATCTATGTTATTTTTTTTAGAGAAATAGGGCAGAAAAAGGTCTGCCGGGACAGTTAGTTATAAAATAAGAATTTATTGAAACCGGTGCTAGAAATTTTACTTTTTTTTTTTTCAGTGATCCCAAACTAGGCTATGCCTGTAGCGTAGAGATTTGAGATGTGGTAGACAATGTTGCAATGACAAATACAATTGGAAGAACAAAAAATGTGAGATATCAAATAATTTGATCTACTTAAAACAAGAATTACTTATAAAACTTAAACTTGTACTAAGACAAAAAACAATGAAGTACCTATCACGTACCTACTAAATAATATCATTCACAGTATCACTGGAACTTAAATGATGCTGTTTGTAACCATGTTAATTATAATAAATAATATCATTCACTGCAGAATTACGCTGAAGCCTATGTTTCAGCATGTGGCGCCATTCTACACAGAAAATTAATAAGCAGAGGCATAAGTATTCTTTAGGATTCAGGATGCAGTACTGAGCTCACTATTTGCCCATAACGCTATCACTAGCACTCCACCCTTTCATTCCCCACTCAATAGAACTAGTGGCGAAGCGATAATAATTTAAACCGGCACAGGGTGCACACAGTGTTTCACTGTGCTACTAATCTGTCTCTAATTAGTGAGTGACAGTGATTGCTGGAATACTACCATAGCACTTCGTTGAGTTTAAGTTCATTGGATTGTGAACTGGATTTTGATGGGACGGTTTACTAGAGAGTACTTTATTATTCTTTGTTTTTACCTTTCTTTATTTTATGAATTTATTGGCAAACCAACCATTGCTTACACTTGTAAAATTACTCATAGGTAAACATGTGCCCTTAAAAAACGTCACAAGTTAGTGCACGGTTCGTATTGGTCGTTTCTTATGGAATAGAAACAGAAAGAAACTCGACGGTTTTACTCTTTACAAAACAGTTTTTAAAGGTATGGGAGAACAGTTAACATAATACTATGTAATTACTAATCAAGAATGAGTCTAAAAGCCTATAGAGTTCTCGCATTCACATTAAAAATGAGCTTGCGTCATTGTGGAATGGTCTAATTACACGCAAAAAAATTGAGTTGTAATTACAACTCAACATTTTTGCGTGTAATTAGACCATTCCACAATGACGCAGTTACAATAAACCAGGGGAGCCAAATGGGCAGAAGAAATCATTGCCAAGCAGTCTTATCTTCTACGTAGCCCTTAATCTTATAATATGCTTTTTTCATAAGGACACGTTTAAAGAGGGTTTTAAACTTTTTCTCGCTTAGTTATGTCACAGACTGACAACTTATTATGTCGCTGTTTTCGAGGAATGACTTAAAATGCGTCTCTTGAGTTTAGTACCGGCAATATAATTATTATAGAAGTTGTTCACGTTATACGCATTCACTTTTAAGACCATGACCCCTTTCTTTTTGCTGGGTAGAAAACTCATCAAATGACTCCACACGTTGTGGGTGGAGTGGTGTAGGAATCCTACAATATTAATAACTGGCAACACTGCCATTTTTATACTTCTCAATTCTTCGTTCGGTCTGAATCCACTTCCGTCTACCATTGCAGTGTGCAAACTTTGTATTCCGTAAAAATCATTACAATAAATAGTTCTTGTGGTAATTACTTGCAGTGTTTCACTATAAAAGACCTACAAAACCTAAAACTACAGTCCACGCTTAAACATGGTCCAAACGATCCGTAAATCATAGTGAAAAATACAAAAACTGTAAGTACGTGGAGCGTGGTGTGTGATAAGTGCATCGTTGTGAGAAAACATTACAACCGAACTGTGCAGTGCGCCCATCTTCGCGAGAACCCAGGAACCACGGAGTGCAATGATTCCGTGTTTGATGAGCAGTCTTGACGCCATCAAATATCAACCTGCAAGCATACCAAACAAAGAACTCTAAATCTCAGCCAGCCAATTCAGCCATCCATCTTTATTTTTTCAATTTTTTGGTGGCGCTGGTGAAGGTGAACGTGTTACGTGGCAGAACATTCAATCGGCGTGGCGGATTTTTCCAATTTCATTCACAAATCCGCTCACAAAATCAAGAGTGCCAACTTCCAAAAACGAAACATTCGTTCAACGTGTTGGCGTTGGTAGCATCTTCTCTCACACGCGACGCACACTGTACGGCGAGCGAGTGAGCGAGAAAGAAGAATTCGTCGAGTGACAGTTCCTGTTGGCCGACACGACATTTTTATGTTGTCTATCTGTATAAATTCTCTAACTTCGTTCGTTCCGTCGACGCCATTTTGACATTCATTTTTATCGATTTGTGTTCGATCCACGTTGTAATTTTTTTGCATTTTTGATTTTGCATATTGTTGTAGCGTCAAAATGGGAGCCGACGAAGAAACGTTAAAGCTGAGCAAACTAAAACGAGGCTACATACAACAATCCTTAACTAAATTGTTTAAAACTATTGCAGCAAAGGATTGTGCCACCTTGTCAATCGAGGCGCTTTCTGTGATAGAAAATCGTTTAAAAACGCTATTTTGCGATTATGAAAATCTTTGTATTAGTGTATACGCTCTTGGCGATAGTGATACATCCGCTGCAGAGGTGTGTGAAGAAAATTATTTGAAAAATCTTACTATGTTGCGCGAGCTCATAAATGAGAAATCTCAGCCTCCTCTCAGTTCGCAAAGTGGCTCACACAGTCGCAATTCTGAAACTAAAACTAAACTACCTGTGATTACCATACCTGTTTTTAACGGTAAGTCAAGTGAATATAAAACATTTATTGGTTTATTCGAATCATTGATCCACAATGACAAATCATTAGATGACATTAAAAAGTTGTACTATTTGCGTAATTTTGTCAAAGATGAACCTTATAACCTCATAATAAACTTACCTTTAGTAGGAGAAAGTTATTCTGAAGCGCTGAAAATCATAAAAGAAAGATATGATAATAAATATAAGATAATAAATGATCATGTAAACAGCTTGCTTGATTTGCAACCTATAACAAAGTCTACTGCTGCCAATATTAGGGAATTTGTCTGTACAGTTAAGCAGCAGCTGGCTGCGCTCAAAAATCTTGATCAATGTGTTGATGCGTGGGATCAAATTATTGTTTGCATTATGACTAGGAAGCTCGATCTGTATTCTAACAGGGAATACCAATTAGATCGCAATTTTAATGTAGAACCTACAGTAAAGCAATTGATTGATTTCTTAGAAAAACGCGCTTTAGCACTCGAGAATGCGGAGTCAGCAAGCCGAGGTGGTCACAGTGCTTCTACTGCACAGCGCATCGAGTCAGCAGTGGGTCCGAAGAAGTGTTCTGCATCTGCAAGTGTAAGCAATGTAGCTATCAAGCACCCTGCTGTATGCGCCTACTGTAAGTGTGAACATAAGCTTTATAATTGCCCTAAATTCAAATTATGTTCTTCTTCTGAAAGAAACAAGTTTGCGGTGGACAATCAGCTGTGCAATATATGCCTAAACAAACATGCCAAGAAATGTCGATTTTATTTTAAATGTGCTACATGCAACGGTAAGCATAACACGCTTTTGCATGAGGATGAGCATGTGAAATCCACTGTCACAATGGTATCAGGGGCCTCTAACACGCAAGTATTGCTGCCTACTGTACAGGTAAAACTTTTAGCAGCAGATGGAACTGAGGTGCGAGCCAAGGCCCTGCTTGATAGTGGGTCTCAAAACTCTTTTGTAACTTCTGACTTGGTAAGGCGGCTGGGCCTTAAGCCAAAGACAACTAGCTCTAGGGTGATAGGCATTGGGAATGCTTCAAGCGCTATTAAAGAGAGTGTACATTTGGAAGTCCAGTCAGTGGTGTCTTCTTATCAGATGTCAATAAATTGCTATGTTATTGAGCAAATCACATCTAAGATTCCACAGACCCAAATAGATATGAGTGCAAGTAAAATACCCTCTCAATTAGCTCTTGCTGATGCCAGCTTTGACACACCCAGCAATATACAAATCCTCATGGCCGCTGATGTATTCTTCCAGGCATTGCTACCCCAGTCTGAACAACACAAGAACGAGCCATCAGCACCATGTAGTCCAGTCGATCCTGAGCACCAGTCTGCATCTCCATATCTTTTAAACACAAGGTTTGGTGTAGTAATTGCAGGTACTATTCCCAATTTAAGTCACAATCAAAAAGCACAAAAAGAATCAACTTCTTTATTTTGTCAATCTTGTAACAATGACATAAATGATACTATCAAAGGTTTTTGGAGAGCTGAATCTGTGCCTGAAATCTTCCCAGAGAAAATACCCGAGTTTGAGCAAGCTGAAAAACATTTTCAGGAAACTGTTGAATTTAATAATAATCAGTTTCAGGTTAGTTTACCCTTAAAAGTGCCGCTCAGTGAAGTTAATGAAATGCTCGGTGATTCACTTCATCTGGCTTTAAAAAGGTTTCAGAGCTTAGAAAAAAGGCTACAAAAAGATTCTGACTTGTATAACCAATATAAATCTTTTATTGGTGAATATATTGCTTTAGGTCATGGCACATACTATGATATTGATAAATATAACCTCACTAGTGATCCAATATATTTTTTGCCACATCACGCTGTATTACGGCCGGACAAAAAGACCACTAAGTGTAGAGTAGTATTCGATGCATCAATGTTAACAAGTCAGCGAAGATCTCTCAATGATTTATTATTGAACGGTCCCAAAGTTCAAAAGGAACTATTTGACATTTTATTACTTTTTCGATTAGGTGCTTATGTTTTCAGCACAGATTTAAAAAAAATGTTCAGATGTGTTCTTTTGGATCCGAGACACCGTCCACTTCAACTTATTTTGTGGCGGGAAACACCAAGCGAAAGCATAAGGTGTATAGAACTAAATACAGTCACATATGGACTCAAGTGTTCAACATTTCTAGCTACTAGATGTCTCATAGAGCTAGCGAGTAGGTACATGACCGAGTTTCCTGCAGCATCTTTCATTCTGCAAAATCAAACATACTGTGATGACATTTTAGTCTCCAGTAACTCTTTAGAGTCTCTATCTCAGATGAAAGATGAATTGATAAGGCTCTTGTCACTGGGTGGATTCCAGGCACACAAATGGTCTTCAAACGCTGCTGAGATCTTACAGGACATACCTAAAGAAAAACAACACTTTGATGAATTTGACATTCAAAAAGAAAATTACTACATAAAGACATTAGGTGTTACATACAATACGAAGACAGACACATTTAACATTTCTAGTCCAAGTCAAGAGAAAATTACGCCTCTCACAAAACGCGAAATTGTTAGTTATGTCGCTCGATTTTACGACCCGTTAGGTCTAGCTGGCCCAGTCACAGTGTCTGCCAAAATTATTATACAGAAACTATGGGCAGCCCATATCAACTGGGACTCTTCATTACCTGACGATCTAAAAAACACTTGGCTAGAGTTTTACAATAGTCTTCTCATTATGTCTCCAATACACATTATTAGGAATGTCACCTTACAAGACCCTACTACAACTCAACTGGTAGGTTATGCAGATGCCAGCAATACAGCATATGGCTGCTGTTTATATCTACGTGAAGTCGACCAAACAGGTAATGTCAAAATCACTTTACTGTGTTCAAAATCTAGACTGGCCCCATTGAGCCAAAAACTTACTACGCCCAGATTAGAGCTAAATGCAGTACTATTACTAGCTAAACTTGTCCACAGAGTATACTCATTATTATCTCTCAAACTGCATTTCAACCATGTACTTCTTTTCTCAGACTCGCAAATAGTACTGGCGTGGCTAAAAATAGATATTACCAAATTAAATACCTATGTAGCGAACAGGGTAAAGATGGTTTGCGAATATGCTGAGAACTTTGCATGGTATTATGTAAAAACAGGAGACAACCCTGCAGATTGTCTAAGCCGCGGTGTGCAGCCTCATGAGCTTGAACAAAACGTGCTGTGGTGGCAGGGCCCCAGTTACTTGCATAACAGTAAGTATACTCTACCTGAAACAAATATTAATAAAATTATAAAAGACTTACCTGAGTTGAAGATTGGTGCTGCTGGACTCCCATGCTCGAGTGCTATGGTTTGTAGTGTGGATAATAATAATTCTTTAAATCTAGAGTTTCTAAACAAATTCTCTACTATTACTAAAATGCAACGTGTACTTACCTATGTACGTCGTTTTTGTAAAAATTTGAACCCACAGTCAATAAAAATTAAACTTAATTATTTAACTAGCGCTGAGCTAAATGATTCTTTGTTATTGATTGTCAAGTATGAGCAACAGAATCACTTCTCGAACGAAATAAATTTATTAAGACAAAATAAACCTGTCATAGGCAACTTAAAACCACTTTATCCCTTTATAGATGGCAATGGTATGCTGAGAGTAGGTGGTCGTTTAGATAGTGCCACAATACCTAACTCACAAAAACACCCTGTAATCTTGCCCAACAAATCACGAGTTACACAATTGATTGTTACTAATGAACATGTAAAAAATTTACATGCAGGTCAAAAACTTATTTTGTCTTCACTTAATCAGCGATTCTGGCTTATCAATGGTATAAAGGAGATTAAGAAAATCATCCATTCATGTATTATCTGTTTCAGACTCAAAGCTCAAGTTGTTAATCAGCTGATGGGTTCCTTGCCCCCAGACAGAGTGAACATAAGTAGACCATTTCAAAAGGTAGGCGTAGACTTCGCTGGGCCGATCTCTATCAAACAGTCTCGCATCAGGCGTGCCGTAGTATCAAAGGGATACATCTGTGTCTTCGTCTGTTTTACGACGAAGGCAGTGCATCTCGAGATCGCATCCAATTTAACTACTGCGGCATTTTTAGCTTGCTTTAAGCGTTTTGTATCGCGTCGTGGCCTGCCCAGTGATGTCTATTGCGACAATGCCTCTAATTTCAAGGGGGCAAGGAACCAATTAGATGAGCTCTACAAACTGCAGAATTCTGCAGACCACCGACGACAGGTGCAGTCACAAACAGCTGAGCAAGGCATCAATTTCCACTTCATACCCAGCTACTCGCCTGTCTTCGGGGGTCTATGGGAGGCTGCAGTAAAGAGCACCAAATTTCATTTAAAAAGAGTTACTCAAAAAGCTTTGTTAACTTTTGAGGAACTATGTACTGTATTATGTCAAATAGAGTCAATTCTAAATAGTAGGCCTTTAACTCCTATGTCTACCGATATAAGTGACTACTCTTATCTTACTCCAGGACATTTCCTAATTGGTTGTGCATTGAACGCGTATCCAGACAAAAATGTTATAGACACGCCTATAAATAGGTTGAATTTTTGGAATATTTGTTGTAATATGTTTCAGAGTTTCTGGAAAGTGTGGAGTAAACACTATCTCAATGTTCTTCAATGCAGACCCAAATGGAGAAATAGTTCAGATAATATTAAGGTAGGGTCTTTAGTAATTTTAAAGGAGGATAACACTTCACCACTTCATTGGCCGATGGCCCGAGTTGTAAATGTATATCCAGGTTCTGACAACAGAGTTAGAACTGTTGAGTTGAGAACTCCAAATGGAAAAACACATAGAAGGGCAGTAAATAAAATATGCTTACTCCCCATTGATTGTACTTAGCCAATAAGTAGGCATTTAGTTAGTCTCTATTTTTAATTTTAAATGTTTTAAAACTTCTGTTTTTTTATAAACATTTGTAAGTGCTTATTTGTTGAACCTATTTCTAATCCTAGGCCCTTAAATAAGAACTTTCATACTTCTTTTATAACAAACATCTCATGTTTCGAGCTTTAGTTTTTGTTTTTTTTATATAAACTCTAGGTTCTTATCTTGTGGCCGGGAGCATGTAGGAATCCTACAATATTAATAACTGGCAACACTGCCATTTTTATACTTCTCAATTGTTCGTTCGGTCTGAATCCACTTCCGTCTACCATTGCAGTGTGCAAACTTTGTATTCCGTAAAAATCATTACAATAAATAGTTCTTGTGGTAATTACTTGCAGTGTTTCACTATAAAACACCTACAAAACCTAAAACTACAGTCCACGCTTAAACAGTGGAAGAGAGTGTCAAACTTAGTCAATATAAAAAAAAAATACCAAAAAATTAAACCGACCCCCAAAAAACACTGCAAAGTGAAAAATAACTTTAATTTCGGTAGTCGGTGTCTTTAGTTTGTATTTTCGTTTTTGGCACCGACTTCCGAAATTAAAGTTATTTTTCACTTTGCAGTGTTTTTTGGGAGTCGGTTTAATTTTTTGGTAAATAGTTTTAATTTCACTCTTTTTAGTTGATAGATTTTTAATTTACCTAGTTACAAGAGCCTAAATGTCAACTACTTATATTCATTTACAAAATATTGCTTTTCCCAATGTTGGGCCGTTAATTGTTGAGGAGTTCTCCTGGTATTTCACCATCAGCTTCACTTCACCATATGCATTGAGACGAGCATATTGTGCTTAATAACCACACTCAAGTAATCGAAGCGGAACACATGAAATACTTATTATTCCTACTTATATATTGACTATTGAGTAGTTCCAGTGGCCATCTGTGGTCTTCATCATCAGGTCCACTTTACAAATGGTGCTTTTCGAATACAACTACACAAGTTACTATTAAAAATACTCAAATGAGGTGTGCCTATAGTATTTGAAGAGTTCCCTCGATTTCTCCAAGATCCCATCATCAGATACTGACTTGGTGACAATGGGACCATTTTCGAAGTATACCCTTTCAAACAATAAAATAATTTTCTAAATCGGTTCAGCCATCTTCGAGTAATCGGTGTTCATACATAAAAAAAAAATATACGCGTCGAATTGATAACCACCTCCTTTTTTTGGCGTCGGTTGAAAACCCACCCTGCTCCTTCAGTGACCCTTGTGTTCCGGGGCGCGGTATCTCATTCAAACATTCCCGCAACCCCGTAAGGCAATGTCCCTATCTGACTGAAATCATAAGGCGACATTTTCAGCTCTAAATTCACTGTTATTAGTTACCTACAAATAAAAGCGATATATGTATATCCTTAAATCTGTCCGGAAAGACATAAGCCGTAGATCCAAACAAAGTTTTGCAGTAAGAGGGTATCGTTTTAGCTAGAGGGTAGTTTTCCAGCTCCTGAAGGTTTTAAGTTGAGCTACGCGGTATTTGACAAATTTAATGCTTGCACTGTTTCGACGGACCTTCTCAAATCTGGTTGATTCTATCCTCTAAAGGGCGCCACAGACATTAACCTACATGGCTCTCATATGATTTGATCACTACAGATTGTCTGGATTTTAAAAGAGACGTTGATCTGAGTTTGTTTCAGTGTTTCTTCTGAGAGTAGTCAGTTAGGAAGCACTGGCCTCATCTAGTTTACATTTACGAAAAAAAGACGTTTAAAAGTGTTATTTATAACCTATTTGCAAAATAAACATCATTATTTCATTACTGCATTCTGGGTACTGCTTAATTTTTAAGGTTAGATACTTAGTCACTCCATATTCATTTCTAATATCCGGTAATAGATCCTATTGCTGTAACTACGTCTTACTTTAATGGCTGATTAATTTAATTGCAGTTATCTTTACAAGATAACAAAGTCAGAAATAGTATCACAACGCCAAAGTCAATGACAAAGTTCACATACAATTCCGAAAATTGTTCGTGACTTTAATGCATTTTGTGGAACCTTAATGCCTCTGAATAAGTTTCATTATGCTGTGAATAGGATGCATTGATATTTGAACAGTTTGACAAATTGTTGGTATATTTCTCGCACCGTACCGCGATAACCTCTCTCTGATATACTTACAAGTTGTTCGTATCATAAAACTTAACAAAATTGGTAACATAGGCATCTGTGGAGTTCTTTACTACTTGTAAAACCTGAAGAGAATCTTAAGTATTGAAATTCACTTAATAAATCTCCGAATACCAACATAATGGTATTTAATTAAATTCTCAATAAACTGCCTAATTTTTTATATGTGTATGTTTTGTATGTAGTACCTATAAATTATTCATTTGTTTTTTATATCAGTTAATGCGCATTATACAAGGTGTAACAGATTAAGCGCAATACCTGACATACCCCAATTAGAATATTAAATTATAAGTCTAAAACAACATCCGTAACTAAATAAATTGAAACCAAACCTAGAAACTTTTTATGAAATAGTTATCCTTTGGCCGTGCGCGCACTGCGTTGCGTTTTGGAAACGCAAAATCTGTGAAGTATGGAGTGTCATAGAAGTGCGCGCACTGTGGTGGAATAAACGCGTGCGGTAGAGTCACCGGTGGCCCCGGTCATTCTACCGGTGCGGTAGAACTACCGCAATTGCGGCCACCGCAAGGCAGTGCGCGCATGGCCTTACTAAACGCAAAACGTATGTGCGTTATACAATATCCTTACGCAGACGCATACACTCATGCAATGTTAGCGGCCGACACGCACACGAGCGCATTTCCTTGAATTAAGGATTTTATTAATTTACTGGCTACTTTTATTAATTTGCAACGGCAAGATTTTTTTTAGTGTAAGTTACTGATAACTGCAGAATATGACCAGGAATATGTAGGTCTATGATTTTGTCTCTCAATAAGTTATTAGAGTTAATTAGTCCAAAGTTATATTGGCTTTGATTTAAAAATGGATTTTATGTAACTATTACATTTGGGGTATTTTAAAATCATTAGTCATTTTGAGTAACGACTTATCGTTACAATGTTGCCTAAATTTAGCAGTGTTAGATATAGGCTAGTGCCTACAGATAGCGAAATGTTTGGACAAAAAGGTTGCCCAGGTTAGCCTAATTTTTATTATGATATAGTTAATACTAATATTAAAAATATTAAAAATTATATGGGTGGTATCAGTGTCGATCACAAAAAACGTTCGAGAAAGAGGGTACACCGATTCGTCTGCTCATAAACGTCCACACGAAATTACTTCAGTTCATCCGTGATCACGGCGCTTGAAACAGTGCCGAAATATCGGATACTCGAAACAATAATTACACACGGTAAATATCCCGTTTTAAGTCTTAAAAATTATATCAGTTACTAGACACAGAAACTTATGTAAAGTGTATTGTAAACAAAACTAAATGACATGATTACTTATTAACTAAAATAATTAGATTAGTTATGATACTATTGTTTAGTTAGTCGCAGTTTCTGGAACAAACCGGTGTTGTTTTGTCTTTATATGAAGTGATTTTTTTTTTTTTTTTTAATACAGAATATATCTTATAAAAATATTTGATTCACTTTAGCTTAACACCTTAATCGAATAATTAAAAAAAAAAACAAAAATAAATCTTTATAATAAGAGTTAAAAAAAATATTTGTCTTCAATATCGACTCTATAGTTTTATAAAATCTGTGCTAATGTCTGAGAGTTCGCGATTAGTGTCATCTTGACACTAAGCGCCGCTCTGCGCGTATGTGCGGTAGTGCCGGTGGACAGTTAGTGACAAAAGCGTACTAATGCAACATGGGAGTTGCCGAGGAAAAGGAAATCGAAAATGTTAGGCCCAGTAAGTATGGATATATTTTTATTTAACTTTTAAATAAATTAGACTAAAAATAAACTGCAAAATACTAAAAAAAAAAAAATCTAATACCACCTAATTATTGAATGCATGCATGCACAACTACTGTTGTGCATGTATATAGAAGTATTTTTTTTACCCATACTTTTAAAGCGTTTAAACGTATGTCTGGCAGAAAAAGTACATTAAAACATTGTCATGATCCCTGAAATTCTTTGCGCTACTTTAATAATTATTGACTTAAGCACTTATATACTTAACTTAGCACTTATCAAGGTTTTCTACTTAACATAATCTTAGTTTGTAAAAAATTACTAACCTTCTCGGGTTTTGTTTGATCTTTGAGCTACTTAAAGTTCTGAGTTAAGTTACACGATACTTGAGAACTGAAATGTTCACTGGTCTAAACAGGTGACTCTAATATGTATAAACTGTGTAAGTTTCCCCAAAACATTACCACATACTTACACTAAAAATTGCTAATTCTAATTTTATTTGAGTTTTCTTTCTGATTACCCTCAGAAAGAAACTTATACCTCAGATGGTAAAATCTCTTGAAAACTTTTTAATACCCTAAACACCTTGATGCTTAAGTTCATATAATACCTATCAACACTTGAAGCTTAGACCAAAACTTAGCTGTTATGATAGAAGCTTAAAGTTTCTTGTTGTACTTAAGTTAATCTTACCTGATCCTCTCCTCAAGTTACTGTTGCACTAACATCACTGAAGTTTATGTGCGTTCAAGCTGTTTCGTTAGCGTTTTTATTACTACGTCGCCAATACCACCTAATGATACAAACTCTGCACCGAGATTTTTGTTTACTAGAAGAATTATGTAAGGAACTCTTGCCTTTGAAATTTCATTCCTATTGTCATCATTCTGTAATAATCCTTTTATAGAATCATTAGAACTCGTAACTAAAAGTGTGATAGGTTTGAATGTTGATGGATGGAGCGGAAGAGGAAGGCAAAAGTAAAGATGGTGTGATGATTACGTGAGGAATGATATGAAAGAAAAAGCAGTAAATCAGGTTTTGTTTGTGGCTGTGATGTCTGACAGGGAAGAATGAACGAAGAAAACGTGTGCGCCGGCCCCAAGCATCTGAGGTAAATCTAGAAAGACAATGAGTATCATTAGAACTCGTTTTAAATACTAATCTTCTTCTTTTGGATTTGATGCTTAAGATGTATCTACTTAAAAGAAAGACAGTAAAACTTAAAACGAGAATTATTTATAATTTTTTAACTTCTAATGATAATCTTAATGACTTTGTCAGTTTAAAAAAAACTATTGTGTGTCAAGTTCAGGGCATCAATATTTTTCAAAATAATACGGTCATTCGACTTCCATATTTAGGTACCTGCATGTTATGTCTCGCCCGCCCATATATTTAATTTCCATCATTTTTCGACCACTTAACACGTGGCGATTGCTTTCCGTCTTCTATTTCTACAACTATTCTATATCAATAGTCTTTATTTCTACACAGAGTCTACTTTTATATCAGTCCAGGTTCCATTTTTTAATAGTTTATTTCAGATCTTCATTTTTAAATTGCACTAGTTTCCAAAGCTTGAGGATAAAAATTCCATCCAAAAATGTAAAAGTAAGTTCGTCTGTTTTGAATGTCATCCTTGCACAGGGGCTATGCTAATCTTCTCTGTATCGTTCCAATTTGAAGCAAGTACCTTTATCTACCGATACCTCCTCACGTTTAATAATTTTGGATACAACTTAGGGGCTTTTTTTTTTTAACGTGGTAAATATATCAAATAAGTCCTCCCACTCCGGGCAGGGTGGGAGGGACTGTCAGACTTTTACTGACTAAAATCCACGGTGTTCTTTCAATAACCCTTTACATACCAGGGCCACGGTAACGGGATGAGTCCCACGACCCCGGCGGGCTTCGGCCTCTGCAGAGGGGGCCTCGTCATGTTGCTGACGCTCTTTGAGGCGCGCGTGGAACACGACGCGCCGTCGACCCGGGCATGGTCCATGTTTGGACAGCGAGTTGCCCTTTACTCGCTGTCCGCATGCCCGCGCCTACGGTGGCCGGAGATCGCTGGCCGACGTCCGACGCCGTGGGCGTCTACCACTGCGGCTGGGCTGGAGGGAGGACGCCATCCTCTCCCTCACGCGGCCCGCCTCCTCCTTCGGAAGCATGACTGCTTCGCAGAAGGAGGCGACCGCTTCCCACTCCCTCTCGTCCCGCAGCATGGCCTCGACCAAGGCCGGGCGCGAGAGGTCTCCGCCTATTGTCGCCGTGAGGACACGTCGGTGCTCTGCCCAAGCTGGGCAGTCCTGCACCGTGTGCTCGACTGTGTCCTCAGGGCGACCCTCGCAGTGGTGACACCCAGGCGTCTCTTCCTTACCCATCAGACACAGGTACCTCCCGAAACTTCCGTGTCCGGTGAGGACCTGCGTCATGCGGTAGGTCAGGACGCCGTGACGCCGATCTAGCCACTCCTCAAAGAGAGGTCTTACCGCCGCAATTGCGGCGTGCCTGACAAGACACGAATAGAAATTTTCCAGGCGTGACATAAAGAACTTGCCACTAAGCAGATTGTTCATAATACAACACCATACTGGAACATTAGATACACCAACATGCCACTGTGGCGTTGTTTTGTTGTTTTGTCTCTGGTACTAACTAAATAGATTCTGTTCGAAATAAAAAATGCTATTATTTATAATCCTTTGTTACATTTTAGAGGGCTTGGGGATCCGCCACGTGCAGACGGTGTTGCTGTTCTTCGGCATGCTGTTCGCCTTCACCATGCGAGTCAACATGAGCATGGCCATCGTTGATATGACTGATAAGAGGAATCATCCCGTGAGTATGAAGAAAATAACGTTCTTTTTCTTTCTTAAAAATTAATTAATTTCGAACTAAACATTGCAGGATTGTTAAGAAAATCTGATGCTCTTACTGTTTGTTTAGATGAGCTATCTGAAAAAAATGTATGTGTAGATGTTATATGTATTACCGAACACTTTGTAATGAAAGGTCATGAAGATCAATTGAATATATCAAACTATTGTTTAGCTGCATATTACGGGAGAAATGGAACAAAAAGAGGGAGAGCACGTATCCTGGTAAAAAAGGGATATCAATGGAAGGAACTGCCAAAAATTGCTAAGATTTCGTGTCCAGGCGTTTTTGAATGTTGCGCTATTGAACTTGTTTGTTATATAAAAACTTTTTTGCAAAAAATAAAACCGACTTCCATATCAAAACACTAAAAAGCCAAAAATAATTTTAATTTCGGTAGTCGGTGTTATTGGTTTTGTATTTTCTTTTTTTTTTTTCACACCGCCTTCCGAAATTAAAATTATTTTTGGCTTTTTAGTGTTTTGATATGGAAGTCGGTTTTATTTTTTGCAAAAAAGTTTTTATTTTCGCGCTTTTTAGTGGGTTAGTGAATTTTCCAAATCGATTCGTAAATGACGGAGTTATGCGCGAACAAAAAACGCAATGCAGAGTAAACGAAAAGATCATCAAGGTAAATTATTTTTTTCGACTTTTTTTGATTTTTCAGAAACGGCTCGTCCGATTTCGATAAAATTTTCATGGGACCATTTGGGAAGTATACCCTTTCCAACAAAAAAAAAAAAATTCAGATCGGTTGGCAAGCGACGGAGTTATGCGTGGACAAACATAAAAAAAAAAAAAAAAAAAAAAAAAATACAAACATCCGAATTGAGAACCTCCTCCTTTTTTAGAAGTCGGTTAAAAATAATAATCGTCTGTGTTTATAGAGTGCCAAATGTAAGCAATTTCAATGATTGTCTGAATAAGCTTGAAGCTATTTTACTAGAGATATCAAACTCACGTCAAAAGAAAATTGTAATCGCTGGTGATTTTAATATTGACATGCTTAAATCAAATAATCAATCTTTTTCTTTTGAATGTTTGCTACTAAGTTTTAATTTAAAATTAGCATTTAAACAACCGACGCGAATGGCTAGTAAGACTTGCATAGACAACTTTGCGCACAATTTCAGTAAGTCGTGTAAAGCTGAAGTATTAGATTTTGCGTTGTCTGATCACACGGCACAGTTGCTTCAATGCCCAGTCCATAAATTATGCGCTGGTAAATACTGGTACATAACCAGAAGGGACTATGGGAAGGAGAATATTGCTAAGTTTAAAGAATGTTTAAATAAACTATCGTTTTCAGAAATATATGATACAATTGACCCTAATGTAGCATACAATGCTTTTATTGACATTTTTAAATTGCTGTATGACTTATGTTTTCCAACTATCGTAATTAAACTAAATATCGTTAAAAAACTAAAGTGGTTGTCGCTCGGAGTAAAAATATGTAGCAGGAAGAAGAGAGCTCTTTTATGGGAACTTAGATTAAACCCTAACCGAGTCAACAAATCGACATATTCTAAGTACTGCAAATTATATAAAAAAATTATAAATCTTACACAAAAGGCGCAAAATAATCACAAGATTAAACAATCCGACAACAAGTCAAAAACTACTTGGCATATTATAAATCAAGCAAAATATAATATTCCTAAACAATACATAGATAGTATTAAGCTTAATGACAATACCACAGTATCAAATCCAAAGGATATATCCAATGCATTTAATAACTACTTTGTTGACAAAATTCAGCCAAAACTCGACGTCAATAGTAAACCAAAACCACATAAAATAAGCAGTCAGCATAATTCTATGTTCATTGCACCAAGTATACCTTATGACATACTAAAAATAATAACTTCCCTTAAGAATACAAGCAGCGTAGGTTATGATGGCATATCTACAAAGATACTTAAAGCCGTAGCCCATGAAGTATGTAGCCACCTAAGCCATATTTTGAATCTTTGCATAAGTGCAGGGACTTATCCCGATGCTTTAAAAACATCCATAGTAAAACCGGTATTTAAGAAAGACAATCGAGAAGTCATGGAATGTTATAGGCCTATTGCACTTATTCCAATAATATTAAAAATATTTGAAAAGTACATATATAAAGAGATATATCAATACATAGAGAAATATAACTTATTGTGTGACGAACAGAAAGGATTTAGACAAGGTAAAACCATTAATATGGCCATATATGACTTTATACGTGGTGTCATTAGAAAAATGGATGAACGTACACCAGTATGTGCCATATACTGTGATATGACCCAGGCCTTTGATTATGTGCACCATAATACTCTCTTGAATAAACTGGAGGCCTATGGTATTAGAGGAAATATACTAAAATTAATTGAATCATATTTGCGCAACAGAAAACAAATAACTGAAATTCGTAGATTAAATGCAAATAATCATGAAGAAGTATTTCGGTCATTGGAACGCGTAGTTAGGTACGGAGTACCACAAGGGACCGTATTGGGGCCTTTAGTTTTTATATTATACGTTAATGATCTCCCGAAATGTGTAGACCAACCTTTGACACTGTTTGCCGACGATAGTACCATAACTATACCATGTGTCAATGCAGATCTATATGAAAACGATATAAATAATTCCCTAGCTTCAATTATAGCATGGTTAGATGAGAATAACTTAAAAATTAACCTATCTAAAACGAAAGTTATGTATTTCACTCAACGTATGCCGAGTAAACATCTCGATGTTAATTTTGATAATCAAGTTATTGACGAAGTAGAAAGCACAAAATTCTTAGGTTTACAAATAGATAGAAATTTGAACTGGAAATCACATATAGTTAATCTTTGTAACAAATTAAGCAAATCAGCATATGCCTTACATGCATTGTCACCGAGAGTTTCCACGGATGCGCTTCTTACGGCATACTACGGTATTGTCGAATCCCATCTTCGATACGGGGTTATATTTTGGGGAAATTCCACCGATAAAGAAAATGCATTCAAGGCCCAGAAACGGTGTATTCGTGCAATGTTTAATCTGAAAACCACTGATAGTTGTTATCCGTATTTCAGGAAGTATAAAATATTAACTTTGCCTAGTATTTATATTTTGGAGGTAGCTGTGTTTGTCAAATCAAACCCAACTTACTTTCAACGTGTAAATGACTTAGTTGCAAGAAATAGACGTGACAATAGTGGCCTGTGTATTCAGAGGGCTAAGACAACACTGATGCGCAAAAGTGTCTGCTGCATGGCACCAAAAATATTTAATAAATTACCCAAGGCCTGGAAAGATTTAAATATGACATTATTTAAAAAGAAATTGCAAAACTTTTTAGCAGACAAAACATATTACAACATTACCGATTTTTTAATGGAAAGTAAAATTTGTTAGTAATTTGGGCACTTTACATCTGTGATAATAATTTATTATTCAATTTTAATTTGAAAATTTAATTTTTGACATATAATATATTTAGACACTCTTTTATTACATTTAATTTTGACATTATATTTTGACTTTTTTATATTTAATTTAATGCTATGATTTAGACATTTGTTTTTTATATAGGTAATTATTGGTTAATTTTTATTTTAATTTTGATAAGTAGATTTTGACATTTGATTTGATTTGTAATTCCTGTTATTTAATTGCATAATTTCATTTATAATTAAATTACCTCTGTGAATTTAATTATTTATACATTTGCATGCCTACTGGTAAAATATGGCTGAACCAACATTGTACCCTTACACCACATTATCACTATGTTTTTGTATTACCCATATTTGCAAAATAAACTATCTTATCTTATCTTATATTATCTTATCTTATCTTACAGTTTCTTCATATACTGTACGTTTCAAAGGTCTTAAAAACTATGTCAGTTTTACAGATAAGATGTAATTAATCAATAATCATGTCAACAGTAAGTAATCATATTTTGAGTTCCTACTACTCGACTACACCATAAAGAACAATGGCGAAAGCTTAGCTGACTTTAATTTGAGCGTCTAAAAGTGACTTATATACGAAGGCAGTTTCTATTATTTTTCTACGTTTTTTCAAAGTATGTCATTACCTAGTTAAGTCCGGATAAAAAAATATTTTAAATTAAAAGTTATTTGATTTTTTATTGACAATTAGTGATGCCATTTTGTATTTATTCTGCCAAGTGACAGTAAGTGCAATATTATTGTAATAAAATCACTTTTAGTTTGTTATTGTAACAAAAAGGAGTAGGTAAATGAATTAACAAAACTTGAGAGGTGTCAAGGGACAGCCGGATGGAACGAAGTTCCTTTCGATTAATTAGTGAAGGAATTGTAATATTTTTTTTAAGTTATAATAATATTTTTTTTATTATTAACAAAGACGAAAGAAAGAAAGAAAATAAAACAATGGACAAAAGACGAAACGAAAATATCTGGCTTGCTTTCTATAAGAGAGAGAGAGACAGACAGAGAAACATGCGCACGCCGCACGGCTTGCAATAGCTTACTATAGCATAAAGTGTCGTTACAACTTTTCGTCTTAATTTTTTCCGTCTAGCCCCCTTTCGCAACGCGCGATAAGGAACTTCGTTCCAATAATGTTTATTTATAAGTGGAAGTGTTCTTTGTAGGGAGGTAAAAATATTGTAGTGTAAAAATAAATGAATTAATTTCAATGAATGACTGGCAAAAAGACTATTATCCCAAGTCAAAAAAAAAAATATAAATTGGTTTGACAACTGTTGATTGTTCATGTCACATTACCCTCAAGAAAAATATTTATATGTATAATCTATGGTTAACTGATTACTAGCCAGTATGGTCTAAGACCTTAGCCTGTTTCGTCAGGAACTAATCTACTTAAAAAAAAAATGTTCATGTCACAGACGCTTGCACATTGTGCCTTGTGTTGCTCTCGATTGTTTTCCGTTTTCTTTAATTTTCACTTGACCGGGACGTAACCTACAAAAGTTCTACAAAAGACTGAATTTCTATTATTCTCAGACTTCTCGAACAAAAATTCTTGCACAAACTAATTCAGAAGTTGACACCGAGTTAAACAAGATATTTTTCATTTAAAGACGCAAAAATTTAATCTCAGCTAAATTAATGTATGGGTGGCTGCCATTGTTCTTTGTCAATGTTATATCAACTATGATCATTCAAATCGACAAAGTACATGATTATCTTGTTGTGACCAGATAAGTGTGACTGGTAAATCAAATTTTTTCTACCCATCTGTTTAATACTTAGACGGCTGAATGTACTCATGTGGGATATTCGACTAGATGCTACAAAAATAAATGCCTGACTAAGTCAAACTCTAAAAATTTTACAATTTTGATTTTGACACTGTTACAAAATAGAAGTTGCAACAAAACTCGTTATCTCTTTAAAATATTCCTACAACCCTGGCAGGCGATGACCCCTCACGTATTGGTCATTTGGTGTCAGTGTTTCCTGACAGCTATAACCTGAGGATATTTAAGTAAATTAAAGTAAATAGGTTACTTCTAGGCTTGCTTCACTTTCAACCTCATCATCGTTTACCATCAGGTGAGATGGTGGACAAACGCGAGCCTTTCAACTATAAAACAAAAGTTACAACAATACTGCAGTCGATGAATCTTCTCAGAATATTACGATGTCATCATTGATTACGGCGTTTCTCAAAATTCTTTGCACAAAACGTCATTACGATAATCCGAAACAGGTTTAATTGACACTGTAACTGGTTTAATGTCAGTTATAACAACTGATTACATAAGTTTATCGTTAAGCTACTACGAATTCTCATAAGAGTTCATAATAATGAATCAACAAGTTAGCTAAGGACTGAACTAGCTGATGCAATTTCTTGTTGCCTTGGATTTGTTCAAGTTTGTATTATCTTCTATCGTCATATGCGTACTGTGTGACGTTAGGTTCTAACTGTTTCTTGTTATTTATATTTTTGCAGATTTGTTTCATTATGTAAATTGTACATACTTTGGGTTTTGTTTTTAAACAATTTACTATTATATAAATAAGTCTCAAAATTGAATAAGTTTTTATAGAAACTGAAAATGCAGAATAGTATCGGGCATTCAATACCAAACCATTTCTGCGCGCAAACGGATGAATGCTGGCTTTTTCAAGATTTATTTATTTCATTTATATTAATATTAGATCAAATCTTCTAAAATCTCTCGAAAGATCTCGAAAAATCTGTGACTTTCTCCAATTTTACTCGTAAGATCCTGTAAAAAAAAAGCCTATGTTACTTATAGTACTGAATTCACAATGTAGTTTAGCTGTTGATTGCTGCTGCTCATAATAAATAAATAAATTTATTAGTATATGAGAGCCTATGATACATACTCACATACAAAGCTCTCTAAGGGCAAGAATTTTTACGACTTGCGTGATACTTACCGTAATATTATGGTTAAATTACATAAAATCTTTTTATATTGTGAACTATGTACTATTCCAATAAGGTATATTACTGCAAAGTTTCATCTATGCCAGTATAGCGACATCTATCTCGCCACATAAAAACTAAACGATAGAAATCCTGAATCACGCAAGCAGAGTTTACCGCACAACTAGCCTACATACAAATCACCCGATCATGGGGAACATGGGGCAGTTGCCCACCAGATAAAAACACCTATCTGGTCGAAGGATCCTCCCTTTTCAATGGGAATGCGGGACTTAACACCCTTTTCCGCATATCACCAAACCAGTTCTATAGTTATTGCGTGAAAGAGTAACAAACACCCATCCCTTCATCCAGCCATCCATCCTCAAAAACTTTCGCATTTATAATATTATAGCAAGATTATCTTCACCGATTCTATTCAATTCGAATCTTGTTAATTGCTTCAGAAATTTCATAGTATTTAACCAGGTAATTTGAGCACTCAAACTTCTTACTTAAAGATAATTTCTTACAAAAGTGAAATTAACAAGAACTTAAAACTTACTTACTTTAAAGTCTATCAAAGGAATAACAGTCCTCGTCTTATAAATTCTCTTGCAAATTAAGTTACTTTCAAACAATAATCTGGAATTAGTACACACCACAGACAAACGGCGATGCACCATCGTTACATGGTGGACATCCCACCCATACGCACAAAACGTTTTGGGAATAGTTTCATTGTGCGTACAGCGAAGAAGTGAAATTCCCTGCCGGAGTCTGTGTTTCCTGATAGCTATAACCTGGGAGTCTTTAAATCGAGAGTGAATAGGTTACTTCTAGGCAAGCGTGCTTCATCTTCGCCCACATGATCGATTAACATCAGGTGAGATGGGGATGTCAAACGCAATCCTATGAACAATAAAAAAACCACTAATATTTTTTACACAATGTTGATCGTTTGGTAAAAAATTTAGGTAACTTTGTGTATTATCTTATCAGTCCATAGTCAATTAATTGGATCGTAAAAATTAAAACTGTACAGATAAGAAGTAAAACATAAGTTTGGTATCAAAATGCGGAGCAGAATGTGATTGTTCAGAAAACAAAACACAATTACGAATATTGTGAACGCTTGAAAAGAAAAAATTAGGCAGAAAAACTCGGACAAAAATATTTCGTATAGCCGTATAGCCAATCCCATGGGGACTGTGATTTTTTCCTTAATTATCTATACTTATAATAAATCTGTAGAGAGGTCAATTCTGTACATAAAATATATTTCCAAAATAACTATCAGGGCGTAATTAGGGATCGATACTGATCCCAAAAATGCAATCAGTAAAATTTTTGTCTGTCTGTATAACCGTTATAGAAACAAAAACTACTCGACGGATTTTAACGAAACTTGGTACAATTATTTTTCATACTCCTGAGCTAGTTATAGTATACTTTTCATCACGCTACAATTAATAGGAGCAGAGCAGTGAAGGGAAGCGTTGAGAAAACGGGAGAAGTTACTCCATTTTGTAAGCTTCCGTCGCGTGTGCAACCTTAATGGTTAAAGCCACACAGAAATCATTTCATGACGGAAATGTTCTCCTTAAAATTATATAAAAAATATCCCACGACAGCATATGTCTATCTTTTATGGTTCACTCACAATAACACGTGTAACTCTTGATAGCTGAGCAGTTCGAAGCTTTCTGATTATAATATTTGTCTATTCTTACGTTTATAACACTCTCAGTCACCCCTAATTGAAAAAGTTAACATTATTAACTACCTATTCCATAAAAAATAATCATATAAATGAAACGCGGACGAAGTCGCGGGGAACAGCTATCTATACTAATTATATAAAGCTGAACAGTTTGTTTGTTTGTTTGAACGCGATAATCTCAGGAACTACTGGTTCAAATTGAAAAATTATTTTTTAATTAAATAGTCAATTTATAGAGAAAGGCTATAGGCTATAATTATCATTACGCTAAGGCTAATAGGAGCGGAGCGCCAATGAAGAATGCTTCAAAATCGGGGTTAAATTTAACGTTAGCCCAAAGTAACTATTCCACGCGGACGAAGTCGCGGGCAAAAGCTAGTATCAAATAAAATACACCATTTTAAAATTATAATACCTAAAAACAGGCTGGCAATTTTAATTATAAAGATTGTTTGATATAACTATAAACTATAGGCTGCCTTTTTACTTATACGTATGATTTGTAAATAAATAAACATATAAAATTAGACAAGTTTGAGTCGGACTAAGTAAGTATATTATCAAGACGTACGGATCCTCTAATGCATGCATCTCAAACTCAAACTCAAAATATTTTATTTCACATAGGCCTACATGGGGACTTACAAAACGTCAGAAGTTAGTGTACGATTGGAAATTGGTCGTTTTCTTTGAAGAAACACCAGCATTTTTACCTATTTTGCATGCATTTGTACCTATTGAACTTCCCTGTGTTGATGTGAATCTTTTCAAAATATTACGACTTAAAAAGTCTTAAATGCATATAAAATTTATGGTATCTACATGTAGTTGTAGGTATCTGTTTTATTTTAATTAGAGCCTCAAATGCTAGCCATTTTGCCCCAATACATGATTTTTTTTTAAACTTTGAAATTTAAGTCATTTCTTATAAATCCAATATGATATACAACGATTAATTAAACGCTTATAGAAATAATATAATCATGAGTTCAATGAAATAAAAATGGAAAATTTTGCAAACGAGATATTACTAGAAATATTATTAACCATATCAACCGAGATAAATATTAAATCATGATGTTAAATCATAACAATATTTTATGACGTTTTAATCGTAAGAATGGTGCGCATTTATCATTTAGAATTTAATTATATTGCACCAGCGACACGTGACTTTTTTTGTTTATCTATTTCATTCTTATTTTGCTTTTGCCCTTAAGTAATTTTTCATAGGTCAGAAGTTATTTATTTGTGATATTACAAATCAGGTAGCCCTTTCGAGTTTTATTTACCTACATTGCTGTTTTAAGTGAAACAAGTGAATTTTATTTTTTAATTAAAATCTCATTGGGTTAGACAGAAAAAATGATTCTATACAGTGTTCAGTAAAAAAAAAAAATCGCAGAAAAAACCTGAAAAATTTAGAAAAAGCTGACGAAAAATTTCAACGCAGGGGGTTTCAGAATCATGTACTGAATCCATGGTAAGCGTTTGTGCGTCGATGTCCCTGCCACCCTGTATTTAGCCACGAGCTCCACCAAGTTATAGAAAAGACTTTTAATGAACAATCGAATTCACCAAATTTTGAGGAGTGTGGCACAGTAGAAGATATAATACATGTATTGACGGAATTTGTCAGATTTAAGTATACAAGACAAGAATTGTGATAAGAGCTCGAGACAAATAGGTACGATGTCGAGATGTTTTATCATATTTTGTCGACACATAACTCCAGAGGTTTTTACGAATAAGGTCTGATGGGACTGATAATATGTGCACTTGTATAAAAGTCCCTAATTAAATAAAATAGAATAAATATATAGGATTAGATCGGATTTTTAACGAACAACCGAATTCACCAAATTTTGAGGAGTGTGGCGTGTAGTAGAAAATATAATACATCTATTGACGGAATGTGTCAGATTTAAATCTGCAAGAGAATAATTGTGATAAGAGCTCGAGACAAATACATAGGTACGATGTCTGGATCATCATATTTTGTCCACACCTTACTCCAGAGGTTTTTACGATTTACTGTATAAGGTCTGATGGGACTGATAATATGTGCACTTGTATAAAAGACAACAATTTAAAAAAAAAGTTATAGAATAAATATATAGGATAATTACATGGCAAACGCCCGTAGATAGTACTGATCTGCTAGCTTCTCTTACTGCATTGTTGAGTGACATCGGCTATTCTCAATCCAAAAAAAGTAGGTATTGTTCTTATGGGATTCATCACAAAACTAGAATCAACTGGAATGGTGTCGGCTTTGTGATTGAAAGGTCGCGGAATCCAAGCACATTTATCTTATTTGGACTCTCCACACGTATATGTTAGATGATCTTTTTAAGTTTCAGTTCTGTGTATAGGGAGCCCACGTTTAATTATTTTAATTTAATTATTGTGAACAAAATAATCGTTAAACGGTTCACAAAATTATTCATCTACCAACCAAGTTTCAACAGTGTAGTTCTAATAGTTTCTGGATAAAGTGGCTGTAGCATGCGGACGGACAGACGGACAGACCGTTCCGTTTCTGTCATTCGGCTACGGAACCCTAATGGTGATACAGCGTTACCTCTTGCTCATTTTTCTCCTCTTTTCTCAATTATGCATTCGATATTTATGTTATTTAACCGTCTTCTAAAAAAGGAGGACTTCTAAAAAACATCCGAATTGAGAACCTCTTAATTCGGATGTTTATATTATGTATTTGTTTTTTATGTTTGTCCGGGCATAACTTAATCTCTTACCAACCAATTTGAAAAATTATTTTTTTATTGGAAAGGGTATACTTTCCAAATGGTTCCATGAAAATATTATCGAAATTAGACAAGCCGTTTCTGAAAAATCAACAAAAGTCTAAAAAAAAAATATTTACATTGACGATGTTTTCGTTTACTCTGCGTTGCGTTTTTTATTCGCGCATAACTCCGTCATTTACGAACCGATTTGGAAAATTCTTTTTTAATTTGAAAGGGTATACTTTCTAGTTGATTCCATTATTAGGATTGATCCTAACGTGATGACAATGATGATGGAATCATGGAGAAATCGAGGGAATTCTTTAAATATATAGGCACACCTATAGCGTTTTGGGTATTTCTTATAGTAACTTGTGTTGTGTTATTGTAACTTGCTCTCGAAAAGCACCATTTGGGGTAGTGGAACAGATAATAAAGACCACAGATAGCCACCGAAACTACTTAATAATAAGTATTTTGTGGATTGCGATTCGATTACTTGAATATAGATGCTAAGCACTTTATGCTCGTCACAATGCATATGGTGAAGTAGAGCTGATGGTGAAATACCAGAAGTCCTCAATAATTAACGGCTATGCATTGGGAAAAGCAATATTTTGTAAGAGGTGATAAGTAGTTGACATTTTGTATTTTGTAACTAGATTAATTACAAACTGACCCACTAAAAAGCGCGAAAATAAAACTTTTTTGCAAAAAATATAACCGAGTTCCGTATCAAAACACTACAAAGCCAAAAATAATTTTAACTTTGGAAGGCGGTGTGAAAAAAAAGAAAATACAAAACCAATAACACCGACAACCGAAATTAAAATTATTTTTGGCTTTGTAGTGTTTTGATACGGAACTCGGTTTTATTTTTTGCAAAAAAGTTTTTATGTAGGTATATATTTAAATAATGACAGCCACATGATCTCTAAGGTTAAGCAACGTTTGCCTGATCAGTGGATGGGTGAACGTCATCATATCGAAATTCTTTCGTAATTCTTTCCGTTGGTTCCGGATGTCATTTGTACATCATTAACAGTCGTTACGGATAGTCAGACACCAGAAATTTTGACAATGGTCCTGCCAAGGACTGTAGCGACATCTATCTCGCAACATATAAACTAAACGATAGAAATCCTGAATCGCGAAAGCAAAGTTTTCCGCTCAACCAGCCTGCATACAAAACATCCGATCACAAACATCGGGCAGTTGTACACCTGACAAAAACACTTGTCTGGTTGGAGGATCCGGCCTTTTAAATGGGAATGCGGAACTTTACACCTTGTTCCGCATATCCCCAAAGGGGTTCGTGTTACACTACTACTAGATTGTGGAGGTCAGACAAGCTCTCACTCCATGTAAAGCACTAGCTGCATCTGGTTGGGCTGGAAGCTGACCCCAACATGGTTGGTAGTAAGGCTGAGCAGATGGTACAATAATATAATTTAACTCACAGTATTTGGTTATAATTTTTTTTTTTTTTTTTGTTTTTTTTTTTTTTTTTAAAGATGACTAGCAATGTGGGTAGAATTCACATTACTAGCAATCTTGTTAACCCCTCCAACTAAGCTTAATTAATTAATTAAGCTTAATTCTTAGCAAGGTGTGACGTTAGCAGCCCCCACTCCTGTACTTTGAAGCTTTCCATCTTTGTGAATTTTTCTTGACTTGAAAAAGCAAAAAATACGTGACCAATATTTTTTGAAAATCTACCTAATGGACTAAATAAAATAATGATTTTGTAACACAGGAAACTACCCTATTACATATGAAGTACTAATACAATAAATTAATAACAATCAATTATTATAATGTTACAATATTGACGCAACTACTAATGGGATTGTATATGATCATCTCGGCGCGGTCAAGTGATATCAGTGCTTGAGCTGCACGCGCATGCGCCGCTGACACGTGTTTACGCTGTTGTTGTTGATTGTAACATTTCACAAATGTTACAATCAACAACACTTATTGTTAAACTAAAACTTCAGGAAAATACCTAGTTAACACTGATTGTTGTCTGACTGTCTGATCTTGGAACATCCTTGTTCTAAAGATAGATAACCCAACCGTCACTAATTAAATATATTAGACACTGAATGGTGTGTACAGTAATAATTTGACTTCAGATTCATGTAATGTATATTGTTACAGCAACTGTACTAAAAGTTTTAGTCTAGAGTCTGTCTCTGTACTTATTTAAACAAAATAAAATAAATACTCTTTAGTTTAGGCACCATAACAAATAACAGTACTTAGAATTTTTAATTTCATTTTTAGTCTAGCGGTCTGCATGACAGATATACTTGTATGTAGTTCACACCTCTGTATCGTGTCTAAAGTATTATTATGAGTAATATTAAATAAATAATAATTTATTGAATCTACGTACCTACAGATGAAAGTAGAAATCTTAAACTAGGAACTATGATGAAACATATAATCTAATTAACTATAATTATGTCAAAAAGTGGTGTACATCTGTTGTATTTTAGGAGACAGTGGACGGCCATAGAGTTTTTAATTTTTGTTTTTGAGTTAATGGACTATTCTTAAAAAACTTTTTAACAAAAAATTAAACCGACTCCCAAAAAACACTGCAAAGTGAAAAATAACTTTAATTTCGGTAGTCGGTGTCTTTAGTTTTGTATTTTCGTTTTTGGCACCGACTTCCGAAATTAAAGTTATTTTTCACTTTGCAGTGTTTTTTGGGAGTCGGTTTAATTTTTTGTTAAAAAGTTTTTATTTCACTCTTTTTAGTTGGTCTATTTTTAATTTACCTAGTTACAAGAGCCTAATTATCAACTACTTATAACCTTTTACAAAATATTGCTTTTCCCAATGCTGGGCCGTTAATTGTTGAGGAGTTCTCCTGGTACTTCACCATCAGCTCTACATCACCATATGCATTGTGACGAGCATAAAGTGCGTAACATCCATATTCAAGTAATCGAATCGCAATCCACTCAATACTTATTATTGAGTAGTTTCGGCGGCCATCTGTGGTCTTCATCATCAGTTCCACTTCCTCAAATGGTACTTTTTGAAAGCAACTGCACAAGTTACTATAATAAATACCCAAAACGAAGTAGGTGTGCCTATAATATTTGAAGAGTTCCCTCGATTTCTCCAGGATCCCATCATCAGATCCTGACGTTTATGAAAATGGGACCAATATCAAAGTATATCCTTTCAATCACAAAAAGAATTTTCCAAATCGGTTCAGCCGTCTTCGAGTAATCGATGATCATACATTAAAAAAAAAAAAAATGTATACGCGTCGAATTGATAACCTCCTCTTTTTGTCGTCGGTTGAAAAGTAAGAAATAACGGCGTAACATGTTGTTACATGTAGGAACTGGCAATCAATGAATCGATGTCAACTATTCCATTTTTTCTTCTATGCCTCTCCACACAATGAAGAGTCTAAGTCAGATCCATTGTAAGTCAGTTTACCTTTATGGACCCTTCTACTTTGTCATTCAATTAGGTTCGAGATCTGCCTAGGCTCCTATGGACAGGTCTAGAGCTAGAGTCTAACTTCCATCTTATTCTTATGTACCAAATTATGTCAATTAGTCGAGAGATATGTGAAACCGCGAATGGGAGATGTAATATGTTGAGATGTCTCCGTGCGTCAAAACACTATAAGCCTTTAATCTCCTGTGCTATTTATACATCTTTGACAGTCGTTACGGGTAGTTAGAAGCTAGGAAATCTATCACCTATCTGATTTTGCAAATAATTTGTTTTAGGTTTTGGTTTCGTGTAAATACTTATTACAACACATTAATTTATTATGCAGCAAGCACACTTCTTTTTAGATCGCGAACAGACGCTGCAATTATTTATTTTTACGTATGGACAAAACATATATATATATATATTATATTAATACACACACACATATGTATATAAATATACAACGTGTAACGGAAACCCCATATCTATCCAAAAGGATTGAAGACAACATCTGGTATGCAAAGTTTCAGCTCAAAATAAGTGACTCACAGAATTGACCCCAAATTTTTGATTTCGTATGTTTCTTGAATACCAATAATAACAAACGTGTCACATCACAATGAGGGTCATCACTTTCCACGTCACTTGCCAATAAAACGATAATTCTCTTTGTTCTTCTTAATTTGAAAAATTTGGTCTCTGGTATCAGTGTATTGGTATTTGTAATAAGTTCTACATACGTAGACTTAGGATTACAAAATCCTTGCCATATCGTTTGTTATCATCCAAAGAAGCCATGCACTTGGTATGTATATACACTTTAAATTACACGTTGTATATTATTATTTATTTATTTTCTATACAAAGCTGGTTCACATCTGGTAGTCACTTCAACACTAGATCCGGATGAAAACCAGCGTCAGGTACTAGTAGTCTGCCATTTAGCTGAACCGAGCCTTTATGACGCAGTCGCGAGGCACACGTAATTAGTTATTTTCGTGTAAATGCAAATATGTACTTAAATTGATTTTTTTTTATATATTTTTTTTTATTTGGTTTCTGTCCTTTTGTATACTTTGTGTTGTGTGCTTTGTGACATGTGCCAAATAAATATTTTTTCTTTCTTTCAGTCTTGCTAAGGCCGTCTAGGGGTATTGTGTTCACCAGCTACGGGTTTGTTAAGGCCAGATAGGCAATACCCCATGTGAAACATTAATACTCACTTGTGTCCGGTTAAACCACAAGGCGACTCTGACATAGTTGTAAAAAGGCGAAGCAAATGGATGAATGGAATAAATGGTCTTCCATGCGCTTCTTTTCCTCATTGGCTTCAGTCTTTTTGACAGACTTTGTATACAATCAACGATCGATATACTGGCTTGGTTTTAGTTCTTGAACTTTCTAATAATAGTATGAACTGTATTTCTCCGGCCGTTTCCACGCAATAAACTAGGAGTTGAGCGGAAAGTTTATCATGTCAGTCGGTCGCTTGCACATAAGTGACGCTGTAACCCCGCCCACTTAGATATGGTGACCTTATCCCCGTGACGTCACGATGTACGAGCAAGCTATGTTCATACAATAACATGTTCGTTTTGTAAACGCACATAATTATCCATTAAGATTGAATAACTGTTTATTGACTCACAGCTATTAAATACAGAAAATATATAGTATACTAGACAGTGAGCCAATTAAAAGTCCTCACGTTTAGGGGCACGAAAATCTTACAGTGAACACTTCATAGGTGTATAAACTTAATATAACCATATCATACACACAATATTCAAAAAGACTAAGTAGATGGCAGATATAAATAGCACATACAACACATAACTACAAATATTAATAATTATTTTATGAACGAAATACATCAGCAAATGAAGATGTTTAAAGTAGCAAGCTTGTTTAATGCACTCTCATAGGGGAAGGTGACATACGTTAGATTACAGATTTGTAATATCATAAAATTCTAAATCTTTAGATATTAATTTCTAAAATGGCTAAGTAACGCTAAATATTAATTAACAAAATCACTTCTGGCGTACGCTTAGATCTTTCAAACTACGCAACGGGCTGTAATGCGATTTTCATAAATAGACAGATTGATTAAAGTAGAAGGAAGGGAAGGAAATTTGACCACCATCTCACCTGATGGTAAGTGATGATGTGGTTGAAGATGGAGCACGCTTACCTAAAAGTAACCTATTCACTCTTGACTTAAAGACCCCTAAGGTTATAGCTATCGGGAAACACAGACTTCGGCAGGGAATTCCACTCCTTAGCCGTACGCATAATGAAAGTATTCCCAAAACGTTTAGTGCGTGGTGGGATGTCCACCATGTAACGATGGCGCATCGCCGTTTGTCTTGTAGTCCGATGATGGAACGGGCTTGGCGGAATTAGATTGTGTAATTCCATCGCACACTCTCCGAAATGTAAACGATAGAAAACCGATAGACTTGCAAGTCGTCGTCGATGTTCAAGGCTCTGGAGTTTTGGCTCGACCAGTGCATCGTTGCCAATGAGTCTCTTGGCCCGTTTCTCAATGGACTCAAGCGCGTCCAGTTGATATTTGGCAGATCCATCCCAAAGATGAGAGCAGTACTCCATACACGACCGAACCTGGGCTTGATATAAATTGAGCAGCTGTTCCGGTGTGAAGTACCGTCTCACCTTTGCCAAAGTTTCCAACTTTTTTGAAGGCTAATTGAGCCTTAGCATCGGTAAACGGACCAAAATTGAGGGTGGAAGTTAGTGTTACCCCAAGAAGCTCAATACGATCAGTTATCGGCACGGTTACACCACGACTTATCAATATAAGACATGTATATTATCATCATTATCTGTTCAGCCGTTGTCTAATATGTTGGGGGTCGGTATACAGTCTAACTGGATGCAGCTGAGCATTAGTTTTGTAAATGGAGCGATTTCCTATCTGAGTTCCACAACACAATAGCTGTGGCCAGACCAGTGCCAGATTTTTAGGCTTCGGACTACCCGTAAAGACTGTATATATATAGGGAAAAGCTAAGAATTTCAAAGATTAATATATGAGATATCCTACAAAACTTATTTTTGTCCGTATACAACGTGTAATTTAAAGGGTATATACATACCAAGTGCACGGCTTCTTTGGTTGATAATAAACGATATGGCAAGGGTTTTCTAATCCTATGTCTACATGTGTGGAGCTTATTAGAAATTTCAATACATTGATACCAGAGACCGAATTTTCAACCGACGACAAAATGATGAGGTTATCAATTCGACGCGTATATATTTTTTTTTATGTATTATCACCGATTACTCGAAGAAGGCTGAACCGATTTGGAAAATTCTTTTTTTGTTTGAAAGGGTTTACTCCGAAATTGGTCCCATTGTCACTAGGTCAGGATCTGATGATGGAATTCTGGAGAAATAGAGGGAACTCTTCAAATATTATAGGCACACCTATGGCGTTTTCGGTATTCATTAAAGTAACTTGTGCAGTTGCTCTCAAAAAATACCATTTGGGGAAGTGGAATTGATGATGAAGACCACAGATGGCCGCCGAACCTACTCAATAATAAATATTTCGTAGATGGCGATTCGATTACTTGAATATGCATCCATATTAAAACGTGTAACGGAAACCCCATATCTATCCAAAAGGGCTGAAGACAATATCTGGTATGGAGTCTTTATGCACAGTTTCAGCTCAAAATAAGTCACACAAAGAATTGATACCAAATTATCGGTTTCATATGTTTCTTGAATATCAATCATAGCAAACGTGTTACAGCACTACGAGGGTCAATAACTTTCCACGTCACTTGCCAATAACACGATAATTCTCTTCGTTCCTCTTAATTTGAATATTTCGGTCTCTGGTATCAATGTATTGAAATTTCTAATAAATTCCACACATGTAGACGTAGGATTACAAAACCCTTGCTATATCGTTTGTTATCATTCAATGAAACCATGCACTTGGTATGTAGATACCCTTTAAATTACACGTTGTATAGTCTTTTCTCATTTCAGAACTTAAGACAAATCTAATCATACCTCGTTCGTTTAATATATTCAGATGGCTATACTACATAGCTTTCCAAGCATACTGTGGGGTGCTTGCACAGCATCCCTTGTGGAGCAATGGTGTATAAACTGATGCAATTAAACATAAAACTCCAGCCACCCTTGAACAAGTGCTTAAAGTAATCGCGTGCGAACCTAGTCATGTGATGATTGATAACATGTTCACCTACACGTTGAAACTGATAGCTATTCATAAAATTAAATTAATGAGTGAAATAATCATGAACGGCAGGTATTTTTGTTTGAGTGATAAAGCTGATTGGAGCCGTCTATCGTTTGAGACGGCGAATTATCTGCCGACTCCTGACCTTTGTTTAATGAAGAGAAAACATTTTAGGTACAATTTTTAGAGACAGCGTTTATTTTGAACCCTAAGTTAGTAAAATTTGAGACTTTTTTTAGACCTTTGTAATATTCTTATACGTGATCGAATTTGCTGCTCATTTGCTAAGGCTTTTCCCAAATATGTCGAGAATATAAACAATAACGATAGCATAACTTCTTTACTCAAATTGGTGATGTACGATGGCCTATCCAAAGTCTTGGGAATTCCACTAAATGCAAGGTGCACAGAGATAAGGGAATATAATTATAGAGGGTGGTTCTGGACCCCTCTGCGTTAAAATTTATCGTCGGCTTTTTCTTAATTTTTCAGGATTTTTCTGCAATTTTTTTACAGAAAACTGTTTAAAATCATAATCAAAAATAAAATTCAGTTGTTTCACTTAAAACAACAATGTAAATAAAACTCGAACGGGCTACCTGATCAGCTGTTTTACTAGAGTTCATTTGCGAGGTCAACACAGATGATCAGGTAGCCCTTCTGAGTTTTATTTACATTGCTGTTTTAAGTGAAACAACTGAATTTATGATATCGTTTGAAACATCCTATTGCGGGCAGGGACCGAGCCTTGATTTCCAAGGCTAGTATGGAAGAGCGGTGACATCTTTATCAGAGTTTATTCACCCTAGCGCACAACAACGTCATAATAATAAATATTATTTTCAATTTTAAATTATTCAAATTTTCATAATTATGTTTTGTTTTTAAATGAATATTTACAAGTCATTGGATACATGAAGTGTGGTGTCGTTGTAAGACGACTAAAATAACACGGTGTATATAATTATATTTAGATGGTAAACCACCACGGCAGCGTTGCTAAACCAGTGTTTTGATTTTCAAAAAGATCGATCCATGCGGCTGTTTTTATTAAGGCACGGATTCATGATACTCGAGTTATAGTTGTGTTACTAATATTTTGAGAGGATGAATGTCTATTACTATTTTTTTATTACTGATGAGCTCAATCTCGCTTGATGGTAAGCGACAGATGAGGTCTAAAATGGGACGAGCGAGCCCAGAAGATGCCTATTTACTCGTGCTTTAAAGGCTAAAAGGTCATAAGTGGCAGGGAACACAGAAGCCGGCAGAGAATTCCACAGCTTTCACGCAAAAACTATCGAACAGATCTGAATTTGATACGAAGATAATTGAAATTCTGAAATAACACATAGGCTAATTTTTATCCCTGCATTCCCACGGATTACTGCGGAAAAATACTCCCACGCAAACAAAGTAAATAAAAAAGTTTCTGGTCTGTTCTAGTATTTTCCATGGCCGCACAGCGTGCAAGCTATCATCCTGTCCTCGTTCTTCTGGGGCTACGTGGTCCTGCAGGTGCCGGCCGGCATGATGGCCAGGAAGTTTGGTGGCAAGGTGCTGTTCACCATTTCTGTGTCAGTGAACTCCTTATTGTCTTTGCTGCTACCTATTGGAGCCGCCTGGGTGAGTATTGTTGTTTATGTAGCTTTCCAGTTTTAGTCATTTTGTGTTTTTTTTTTTTATCTGATGCTTGGTGAAGTTGTACCTATATAACTTTAAACAAAGGCTCTGACGGAAATATTTTTTTAAAGTAAGTATGTATACAACGTGTAACAGAAACTCCATGTCTGTCCAAAAGTGCTGAAGACATCATCTGGTATGGAGTTTCTATGCACAGTTTCAGCTCAAAATAAGTCACTCAAAGAATGTAAAGTTTACATTGTAAACCAAATTATCGGTTTCATATGTTTCTTGAATACCAATCATAACAAACGTGTCACAGCACTACGAGGGTCAATAACTTTCCACGTCACTTGCCAATAACACGATAATTCTCTTCGTTCCTTTTAATTTGAAAAATTCAGTGTGTATTGAAATTTCAAATAAGTTCCACACATGTAGACATGATTACAAAACCCTTGCCATATCGTTTGTTATCATCAGTGATCGGAGTAGGTAGATTGATTTTACGTACTTGCATCATGAATAGTCATATAAATCATAACATGGATAAGCCTTTTTTCCGGAATTTCATTTTGGTACTTACGTGATTGAATCAAATATTGTGTATGTAAAGATTTTTAAACTACTTACTAAATTTGAAATTTATACAATGCGATAGTTAAACGTTTAAATTGTTGTTTAAACTTTTGTGCGTCCATTCGAAACTTTCATATGAATAATTTAGTAGTTATTTCTTGCAAGTTTATTATCTGCTGCTTGTAATTATTACATATTATATATATATTTATTTTATTATTAATGTACACACAGCAAAATACATTAGGATAAGCATAATAATTATAATATTTGAGTACAAAGGTACTGCTTATTCCCGTCTTTTGGCGCACGCACGCACATTAACTATTATTAGTAGAATCCCACTTTACGTTTGCTACGTTTTTACTCAAGTTTAGCCATGTCATAGTCTTTTTTTATTATAGAAGGCCGATCACATATTCTATTAAAAAGACAGCAAAAGGGTTAAACATTTCTTATTCATATTGATATATTCTTCATCCTACACATTACAATATTTGAAATTCCTAAAAAAATCTTAATTATTACAAAATCCCGGAATTCCGGAGGCATATCCATATTAATATATACGTGCCAGTTCATTGACCCCAAATCAATCTACCTACTCCGATCACTGGTTATCATCGAATGAAGCCGTGTACGTGGTATGTATGTACCCTTTAAATGACACTTTGTTTTATTATCTATTCCGTAATTTAAGGTTGAGTTTATTTTACTTCAATCACAATTTTGAAGCCTTATTATATTCACGCATTAATTTATACACGTAGACATTTAAAATTCATTATTTCAATTAGTTCTTGACATTCATATTATTATGAAAGCAAACATGTCTGAACCTGTATTAGGCATGTATGTACTCGTATGTTATAACCCAAGTATTACATAAGCTGATACATATAAGCCAAGTGTACGAAATAAATTGAGCAATTATGAGACAAACATGTTTGTTGCTGTTACAAATATTAAGGCGCAAGATAATGCGTCCATGTAACTCATTAGGTGCCAGTATTGTACGGTCGGCCAAGAAAGTGGTGTACCAGTTTTGATTTAGTTTCCCGGTCATCGAAAATTACAACAAGGTTCGTTATAAAAAGATATTACTGAAAGAGACAACATTATCATGACGTAAACCTATGTATTTAGTATTCATACGTCATATGTCACATATAAGTACATGACATTTTAACCTTTAGTATAAATGAAATGGACATTAGTTTCTACAAAGCAATTGAAATGTTTCCAAACAAAAGTAATAAAAACTATTTAGACAACCGAATTCCATTTGAAAAAGAAAACTGACAATTGACATTTTGTCAAATATATGCAAAAAATCGATATATTTTCCGTGTTATTTTTCAATCAACTGCATATAAAATCATCTCAATGCCTGCCAACTTGACCATTGCCGAAAGAGCACAAATAATTGCCCAATTTAATGAGGGAAGCAGTATCAGTGCGATATCCCGGAATTTGAATATATCGAGGCGTTCTGTCCGCTTTTGGATTCGTCGTGAAGGAGAGGAGGGAAGTTTGTTGGATCACAGAAGAAGTGGTCGCCGGCCTGCACTCTCCAATAACGATAGAGAATTCATGAGACGGGAATATGAAATCAATGGTTTTAAGCCCACAAAACATTTTGCGGAGATGTTCGATGTGAGTGCCCAAACAATAAGGAATCATCTACATTACATGGGGTTGCACCACAGGCATTACGCCAAGAAAATATATTTGACGGATGCTCACAGACTTGCTCGTCTGAACTTCGCCAGAGAGCACTTAGAGTTTGATTGGTCTAATACAGTGTTTTGTGATGAAAAAACGTTTAAATCCAGTCAGCATGGACGTCTTCACCTTTGGCGATATAATTCAACACGGTATAAAGATGATCATGTAATCCCAAATAGAGAATCAGGTCGAATTTCCGTAAACATTTGGGGCTGGATGAGTACGGATGGTGTAGGAGAATTGTGTTCTCTACCTCCTCGAGCGACGGCTGTAAATTATATCGACGTGCTTCAGAATGCAATGCTACAGACAGTCCGTAATGTTTACCCGGAGAACGAAGTGCCACAATTTGATTTTGTTCAAGATAATTGTTCAATTCATAATGCGAGGATCGTAAGAGCCTGGTTTCGTTCACACACTGACGTAAGGGTAATTCAGTGGCCCTCAAGATCGCCGGACCTCAACCCGATAGAAAATCTTTGGGGCCTTATGGTCCAACGATGGTCGCATCAAAATGAAACAACCAAACAAGCTCTTATTAGTCACTGTAATTATATCTGGGAGGAAATGCGGGGAACCGATATTTGCTCACGGCTTGTTGGTTCAATGAGGTCTCGTCTTTTAGAGGTTATAGAGGCCAACGGCGGTTACACCCGTTTATAATTTTTAAAAATTTTCAATATCTTCTAAATATTACTATATATGCTATGTTTTTGTTTGTTATAAGTATTTTAAAATTGATTGTAGAAATTTAATAAAAGGATAAATCTATTTTTAGCTTGTTTTTTATTGATATTGTAATTACAGGTTTACAGAAATTGTAGGTTTGTGGACTCGCCTTGTGCCTTTACAATTTTATGTAACTTGTTGATTACAATTCTGAATTTGTAGATACAATTTTGTCATCAAAATCTACAGCCCCCCGCCGTTGATTTTACGACGTCATTGGTTCCATCAAGTTCAAACTAAGAACAGCTGTCACGTTACAAACAGTAATAGTCGTTATCAATAATCAGATAAAGACAGCAATAGAAGTTGTCAGATCGATCTGCAAGCGAAACTAATCTTTATCACCTATGAATCTGCAAGCGATATTCAACCTTAGGGTGGTACACCACTTTCTTGGCCGACTGTACATGAAGTGGCTACCTTTCTGACGTCCACATACCAGTAGCTGGATAACATGATCCCCCTTGGGAAGATTGGTGTCTGACTGTCTGGCTTCAGACTATATAGTATGTTAACTAACAGAGGGCGTTCCCGTTAACCCGCAATACTAGATAGATATACTCTTTATTGTATACCATAACAGAATTAAATGAGGACTTAAAAACTACAAAGGGTGTTACAATGGGCGGTTTATCGCTAAAAGCGATCTTTTAAAGACAACCTTTGGATGGATTTGACACAGCAGGTGAAAATAAATACGCGGGTAGTCCATGGTGTACTATTCACTTATATACAATAAACTAGTACGCACGCGGGGCTTCGCTCCCGTGGATTCTATCACGGTAAAAACATAACTCTCCTTTTTTGCAGACGCTTAAAAAGTAGCCTATAACCTTCTTCAAGCTACTTCCATACCAAATTTCATCCAAATCCACCCTGTACTTTCGAAGATTAGCGCGTTCAAGCAAACAAACAAACAAACTTTTCCGCTTTATAATATTAGTATAGATAAGTAATAACCTACATACTATACAACTAGCATAGCATCCATACATGCTAAAAAAATATTACCATTCGAAAACAAAATGTTTTTATTTTTTAATATTAAAATGTTCACAAAAAATGTTAAATTGATACGTAAAAGAAACACTCTGTACACGCGTACTTGAAGGACGGCAACGTCGCAATTTATTTATGAGTGTTCCTTTTACGTATCAATTTAACATTTTTGTGAATATTTCAATATTAAAAAAGATAGAAACATTTTGTTTTCGAATGGTAATATTTTTTTAGTATGTGTGGATGCTATACTATTGCGGGTTAACGGGAACGCCCTCTGTTAGTTAACATACTATATGTAATACCTGTCAACGATCTTCAAACTTCAGTCAGGAATAACCACTTATAGTGCTTAGAACGCAAAAGGCAATCTCGATTTGTTAAGATGATACCTATCTACAGACTGGCTGGTTATGGGTCCTTACTTTTGACAATCAACCCGCGGGGTATTATCATACAGCCATGAGCTCCAAAATAATAATAATTTTATCCGGCTCCAAAAGAAGCTGGGTTATGTTTTTATATTAATAAAGTCCACGGAAGCCGCTAGTAAGTTTTTTGTAAAGTGGTCTTAGCAATGTGGATGGATTTCAAATTACTAGGAATCTTGTTAATCCCTCCAACTAAACTAAATATGCTTGTGTCTAGAGTGGGTTAGATAGATAGATAGAATGCACTTTGTTGTACACCAATAATTGTATCACACTTAAATAACAAAATTATAAAAGAAAATTGGTTACAATGGCGGTCTTATCGCTTAGAGCGTTATCTTAGGAATAGTGTAATGGGTGAGGTTGATACCCACGACCTTAGATCACAAGTCCAACACCTCAGCAATTAGGCCATTGAGGCTTGAAATAAATTAGAACTTAAAATGGGATATATACCATGTGTAGTTTTTGTTTCGAGTTTCCAATATTTCGGCACTGTTGCAAGCGCCATAATCACGGATGAACTGAAGTAATTGCGGGTGGAAGTTTATGAGCAGATAAATCGGTCTACCCTCTTTCTCGTTCGTTTTCTGTTAGCGACACCGCTACCACTGTCACATGTATCACTAAACACTCGATTCTGTTCCCGACACACAAAGCTCATAGTGTCGACTCGCGAAAAATCCCGTTTTAAGTTCTATTGATACTGTTAGTGACCATGTTAGCTTAAAAACTTATAGCTAGAAATAAAGTTAATATTTTCTTCCAGGGTGGTTGGCGTTTGGTGTGTACGTGCCGAGTGCTGCAAGGTCTGACTCAAGCCTTCATCTACCCAAGCACGCACCACCTAGTCAGTCAGTGGATGCCGCTGGAGGAGAAAGGGTTTCTCGCGACCTTCGTGTACGCTGGTAAGTTGACTACGAGATATGACCCAACCACAAATGACCCATCTGTCTTTAAAGTAACAGGCATCTTCTGGGCTTGCTCGTTCTATCGCAAACCTCAGCTTAGGTGTGATCGAGGTTGAAAGCGGACTCATCAGTAATAATGAAATCAGGATAAGTTATAAGTCAATAAGCTAACGGCTAAGGTTTCGAATTTGTGATCGAGAGTTCATTACACTATTGCGCCGTGAACCCATGAACCCAGTTGGAGGGGTTAACAAGATTGCTTGTAATGTGAATTGTGAACCCACATTGCTAGATCAAATTTTTTTTTAAGGATAAAGAAGAAAGGAAGAAGTCAGTATGAAGTCGATGATTATACCGTCTTATTTTTTGTGGGCATTGTGTGTATTGATAAGCTTTTTTTTTTTTTTTTTTTTTTGTGGTTAAACAATAACCACCGCATGGGTTGTTCATTAAGGTTAAGCTATGCTTTCTGATGCTGGTCCTTCGATGGAGTCGCTTCAGTAATGGTAATCAGCTGCATTCAGTTAAACTAGAAGGCGACCCTAACGTAGTTGGAATAAGATTCATTATGTGCATACACAACATGTAACATAATTAATGCACATCCTGAAATTAGTTTGTTCAGAATCGTTTACTGCATCCATTTTTATCGTTTTTAATATCAATAATTTTTATCCCAAAGCAATTAAATCTACGTAAATTACAAATTACACTTTCGCTGTATAGTAAAAACAAACTAACTATGGACCGTAAATTAAAGTAGTAACTTTTAGAATGCAGATTTATATAAATTCCGCCATTCACACAGATTACAGAAAAATGAAACTCATTTAAAGGAAGTTAAAGTCTTAAAAAAACTGTTTAAGCAAGTAAAACTAAAATTTCAGAGTATGTATTATGATAATAACATAGTTTTCTAATTGGAGTGTTTGAGGGTGTGCGTTAATTACGATACATGTTGTATATATTATTATATTCATTTTGATGATGATGATTGATGAAAGGATCGTAAGGTTCTGAATGGGTGACCGCGTAGTCGAAGCCATAGTGTAAATAAGCCTCCCGCAAGATGTACTCATGGCCTGATAAATGTTTAATTTTCTTTCATTAATTTACAGGCAATTACAAAAGATATCGATCAGAGCTTTAGTAATTTTCACAAAATTTTTGCTTTCGGCTCAACTTATTCTTCTATTCGTATCTTAATTAATAGCGTGCCTTTCATTAAGTTGAGTTAATTAATTGGATCTAAAATAAAGATTAGAACAAAAGTGACGCTGTCAAAGTTTCATATTTGAGAGCGGTTCAAAGAGACATGTCGCTGGTACTAATTTGTAATACTCGACACTTGACAATAAAGTCACCAGCGGTACAGGTGCATCACATTCCGCTCGCATTATTCAGTATAAGGGCCTTCACAAATGACGTACTGTTTGCATTATAAAAGAAGACAGTTTTACGATCTATTTGCAATAGGAAGATAAACTTATACAATTGGTTTACAGTGCACTTAGACTCATTAAAAGAGATATATTTTGTATTCATTTATTTATTTATGTACAATTGTACGTACATGACACTTACTTACAAGAGAGAAAAAAAACACAAAAGAGCACAAACGTGTTGCTTATTTTATAAGATATTTTTTTCAGCAGACCTGCGACAGAATAGTTGAAGATGACACAGAGTACGATAAATAAAACATACTTAGCTAATAAACTAAATTATTTTCTTTTTGCGAAAAATGTAGCCAAAATTACATCAAAATCGGTTAAGTGGTTTAGATGTGAAAGTATGTATAACAATTAGACAGACAGAGTTACTTTCGCATTATAGGTAATAGTATATAGGTATATTTATAGACACGAATATGGATAATTTACTGTGAAACACCTTGCAGGCTCATTTTATGTGTTACTTTGGCCTTTTCTGATCTTTGACCAATAAACACAATTATGAATCATATTGTCATTATTAAGATACTTAAAACTCAAGTGTAGTAGTGGGTTCCCGGCAATAATGTAATGAGTGGGATTCGAACCCATGATCTCTCGATCACAAGTCCGAAATTTACTTACGTACTTAGCCATAAGGCTATTGACGCTTCAACTTTCAGGCTCTAAGTTGTATGACGGAAAGCAAGAAGTATCTACTCACAAAATCAATGATCATTCAAAGTAATACATTATAGCTCTAATCTCAATCACCGAATGTGTAAATCAGTGTATGTATGGTTTGTCGCGTGAGCCGCCCCTATGCGAGTTGAACAACAGAACGCATTAAACTTGAGTCCCGAGCGCGCTCACGTAATTGGACGGTTGTGGCTCAAAGTGCTGCGCTCATACAAATGAGGTTTGTTTCCGAAATGTGACGACAACTCAATGGAGATATGAATAGTTTTGGTTTGGACGTTACTGCATTTTTATTAGATGCTCGAAATTGTAACGAGTCGGGAAATAGTCACATAAACATGAAGAAAATACTGGAACCAGCTGTTTTTTTTTTACTGATTTAAGTCTGCGTTTGACCACCATCTCACCTGATGATAAACGGTGATAATTGTAGTCGAAGATGATGTGATTTTATTTCATGTAATTGCTTAGTGCTTAATTAAGAAAAGGAAGGGCATTTTTCCTGTTTCGATATTTTGATCTGCCTTCATTTGAACTTGATTTAAGTCTGAGCAGCATGTCCCATGCCTCTCTATTTACATTCATCTCACGTAAGTCTGTAATGTTAAATTATTATTTAACAAAATTACAGCAGTGCTGACATAACAGTTAACATAATTCTATGAAAAATGTGCATAAAAGAAAAATTTTATGTTTTTCACTTATCGTTTTCGTAGTAACATTTTAAAATGTAATGTATACATGAATACACAAAATAAGTTAGCACTGGGATTAATTATTTCATTCATTAATTATTTAAGATTCAATGATTAAACTAATTTAAAAACTGCGTGCCAATAACAAATACTTGCTCTCAAATTAATAATAGTGCTCAAGTATTGACAGAACAAATAAATTACATCTCAATAATTGCCAAAATAGTGCTGCTACTTCAATTATTCACTTTTCCATTCAATTAGGTACTCGTTTTTCAGTTCATTTAATAGTCCCGAAATAATAACGCATGAAAACGAAACACAATATAAATTGGAATCCAATCAATTAAAACGACAGTAATTACATGGACTTATACACCTTTCAGGTGGGCAGCTCGGGATAGCTCTACAATTACTGGCATCTGGGTTTTTGGCGACCTCATGGGGTTGGCAGGCCATATTCTATGCCAATGGAACCCTAGGTGCACTCTGGGTGGTGATCTACATGATCTTTGGTGCTGACTCTCCTGAGACGTCAAGGTTCATATCAAAGGAAGAGGTCTCGTATATTCAGACATCTTTGGGGAGAGTTGGGGAACAGAAGGTAAGAACACATATTATGAAGTACTTTTTTACATTTTCGATCAGAAACTAAATATTTTTGGATCCCGTTGAGTTTTACAATTCTCCATCTATACGAGTACACATACCTAAAATGTAAGTGACGGTCTGTGGTGTTAAAATAACTGTATTTGCTTAAGTGTTTGTATTATGTACACGATACTAAAATACAAACGAATTTGTCGTCCGGTTGTCTCTGTTTGTTCGGGCTAATTTCAGCAATGTCTGAACCAATTAAGTGGGACTTCCTATAGAATCTAGAAGATAGCGAAGAGTACATTGACGACAAGTTGCAAGTCTATCGGTTTTCTATCGGTTATATTTAGGGTAGTGTGCGGTGGAATTACAGGCTTATTTCGCCAAGCCCGTTCCATCATCGGACTAAAAGACAAACGGCGATGCGCCATCGTTACATGGTGGTCATCCTACCGATACGCACAAAAATGTTGAGAATACCTTCATTGTGCGTAGGTACGGCTAAGGAGTGGAATTCCCTGCCGGAGACTGTTTTTCCCGATAGCTACAACCTAGGGGTCTTAAAATCAAGAGTGAATAGGTTACTTCTAAGTAAGCGTGCTCCATCTTCGACTACATCATCGCTTACCATCAGGTGAGACGATGGTCTAACGCGAGCCTATTCTGAATAAAACAAAATTACGAGTATATGCCTACACAAGGCTATGTATTACCCCGAAATTTTTACGGGATTATTGCGGGCAAAATTCACTGTATCCTTAATATTGGCATAGAATCATAGAAGATTCCTCGGTATAGCAATTATTTATCTTCAGCATTTACTCAGCCTTTTCACAACTAATTGCAGTCTGCTTTTAGTCTAACTGAATGCCACTGAGCTTTAGTGTTTTACGTGTAGCGACAGCCTTTCTGGCCAGAACCGTGTAAGATTTTATGGCTCCTCACTACCCGTAACGACCGTCTAATGACAGCCGGGACCAAGGAAACTTTACTTGCTTTCCGAGGCACGGAAAGATCTCGATATTTCAAGATGATTACCCATCCACAAATCGCTCTCGGCAAGCGTTGCTTAACATTGAAGGCCGACCCTCACAATTTAATAATTTATTTTTATATCTAAAGTAAAGTACAGATTATGCACATCTGTTTACAGTGAAGGATTTACAGGTGCAGAGTATACTTGATCAATGACCCCTATGCTAGGTGGTACCTGTGTTATAGGGGTCATCCATCCGTCCGTTATGTGTACAATTAGTGTTAATCAGTACATAGAGCACTTTTGGAAAAATAAATTATACTTAAAAATAACGTGCGGAGATTAGTAAAAAAGGGTGTCGTGAGTGAATGTGTCTGTAGTGTTTATGTGTGTGTAGGGTTTTATGTGTGTGTAGTGTTTATGTGTTTCTATTTGTATGTAGGTTTGCTGTTATTATTTAACCACGAGCTCCTCTATAAATGCTATAAAAGACAATATTTTCTTAATTTAATTATTCTTTTCAGAGGTACCCAACCCCGTGGCTGAAGATAATGACTTCCCTGCCGTTCTGGGCGGTGATAGTGGCTCACTGTGGACAGAACTGGGGCTTCTTCACGCTCATGACTGAGATGCCCACCTACATGTCCAAAGTGCTCAAAGTTAATCTTAAGAATGTAAGTTATTCGCAGTTAGACAACTCTTTAATAGAGTATTTTCTCGTTTCTCGTAAATTTTCTCCTGACTGGTACTTTGTTACAACTATGCGACACAGACTATTTTATTTTATCAAATTTTCTGAACATAATTTATAGTCTCTCTTCAGTAGTTACTTGACATACAAGGTACTTTTCTGTCGCAGCTCTGCTAAAAGAATTTGTTTTATGAATTATGAAGCACCTTTGTTCTATTTATTTATTTTTGGGGATACCAACAACTTCCTACACATAAATATGTACTTAACTAAGATTACATGAATATCCATATTACTTATCACGTATCTATACAACGTGTAGCAGAATAAACGTAATTCCTGAAAGAAGTTGGTTCAGAATCGGCTTCTGAATCGATTTCCGTCATAAAAAAGAGGTGTTAAATTATAACGGAAAAATCTTTAAAAAAATACAATTATTTAAAATTAATACAATCCTTAATTCAAGGAAATGCGCTCGTGTGCGTGTCGGCCGCTAATATTGCATGAGTGTATGCATCTGCGTAAGGATATTGTATGAGGCACATACGTTCTGCGTTTAGTAAGGATAACTGTTTTATAAAAAATGTCTAGGTTTGGTTTCAATTTATTTAGTTACGGATGTTGTTTTAGACTTATAATTTTATATTCTAATTGGGGTGCTTGAAGTATTGCGCTTAATCTGTTACACCTTGTATACATAGGGTGGACGAATGTGCTAATAGTAGTGCAAAATATTAGTGATGATGAAAAACTTTAAAGAGATCAATATATGATATTTACCTTAGTTTGAGAGGTTAATAACTAGTAATGTGAATTTATAAAAAAAAAATAGTTTCTCTTTTAACACATAAACTACATGAAAAATGATAGTCTTAAGCTTTGGTTTCCTAGGAAAGCGGCGCCGTCATATAGCGGCCGTAATATTACGGACGCAAAAAAGCGGCCGTCTTTACGGTGACGATATGTGGAAAGTTCCACGGCCGTTTTTTCACACTGTCAGTCATTTTTTTAAAGCAAACGTCAAACGAAAAGTATCCAAGATACGTTCGAGCCCAAACGAATCCTATTCAAATACGAGAAACATTGAAAAAATACTTCAATGGACCAGGGGCTATTGAGTGGCAACATAATTATGCGACACAACATTAGGCTGTTCTTAAATAAGATAAATGTAGCTAATTAAGTACTGTAATGTGAAATGAAAATAGATAATTAGAAACTTTTTGTAACTTGTATATACTTGCTAACCTGTTTTATTTAATATTTCTCCAATTTCACGCCACCAATTCTGTTTCAATTGACTTTTTCTGTATTCTTTACTTTTTATATTATAAATAGCTTCATGGTTACGTACGAAATCTATTAAAATTTCGTCATCCTCGCTGCTCCATGAGTTGGAACTCATTTTATACGTTGTTCCGGTAAAAGAAAACACAAATACGTATTAAAATAGCTTCACCGCTATCAATGAAACGTTCACGAAACCATCTGACACCGTCAAGACGGCCGTCATGCAAATGACGGCACCGCTTTTTGACGTTACGGTGTCAGTTACCGTTCTCTAGGAAACCGCGCCATTTTGTTTACATAGACAACGTTCTAGTGACGTCATTCACCGCTGTATTACGGCCGCTATATGACGGCACCGCTTTCCTAGGAAACCAAAGCTTTACTCTTGTCACTATCGCATCGTGCTCGACTTTGGGATGCAGTGTGTATCTATAAAACATTGGTTTTATTACAGAATGGTATTCTCTCATCTCTGCCCTACCTTTCTATGTATTTGCTCAGTTTCATCATGGGCACTATGACTGATGTTATTATTAGGAAGAATTGGCTCAGCGTGTCCAATACTAGAAAATTCTTTAATACTATAGGTAAGTTAATTCGTTTTTATTTTGTTCTCTGGGATATTTTAAAGTGTCTCAGTCTTACTCAGTCTCTTTTATAATATTTTTCAGGTCTATGGGGTCCTGCGATAGCGCTGATAGGGTTATCGTATTGTCCTGAGGGTAATATGGTATATGCGGTCGTCATGCTCACCATTGCGGTAGGAGTCAATGCTGGACAGTACACTGGATACATGGTAAGCTTTTAAATTATATGAAAAGAAAAAATTGGTTAGTCAGCAAATATTTTACTAAAAAATGTGAAGAAAACTGAAATAAGACAGTATCTTTGAAAATGACTAGGGGACGTTAATGCGTCATCAACACATTCAAAACGCCATAGAAACAGATTTGCTCAGCAAACACGAAGTTGCAAGCTTGCAGCAACCTGAGGCGATGATTAATGAAATGCATCAAGTTTCTGCGCTCAAGTCATATATCATCCGGAACTGTCGCGAATTGGAAGCAGAGTGGGTATAATGTGGAAAGATAAACGAGCCATCTTTGTATGAGACGATAAATATATACTAGTCGACGTAAACAGTCGCCAAGCTTACGGGTTATCTTTCATTGCGTGTCATGTGAACGTTTAGCGGAAATTTGTTCAGAGTCCGCGATTTTAAATCAGATTTTGAGTTGTCTTTCTAGGCAATTATGCATGTCAGAGGACATTAAGTCTGTTATAAGTCGACGGATCTAAAATATTTTTTTTTTTAATATTTTTATCTGCTGAAATTCTCAATGACTTTCACTTCCTTTTGTGAAGTTTTTTTGTATACTTATTTTCGTAGCCTTAAAAAAATAACAAGTGAAAAAGAGCAACAACAAATTAAGTAACAAGGACTTAACTTAAAATCCAATTTCCTAGAATTAATTAAATCATTACTAGTGGCCACAGGATAGGTCCTCGTGGTACACTTAAGAAGTTAACTAATTATCAACCAGAAGTTATAGAACGCCAAGTTCTCTAAACTTTTAAATGACAGTTTCTCCGTCCGAAGATTTGATCTCTCACGGTTCGCATTTTTAATTGTATTTTGGTCTAATTGTTATGCGATTTATTCATATAGGTTAGTAAGCAATCGTTTATTTTGTATGTATCAATTGCTGGATAACCTAAACGAATTATTTTAAACATACAACACGTTTGAGATATATTCAGTCTTATAAAACAAAACAGTTGACTTACATGAAAATGTAATAACTAAAAGCTACCTCATGCATTATTTTATCGTTTTACATATTTTAAAGTTAGGATTTAAGTTTGAATGAAGTAGATAACTAAAAAATCATTTAATAATATTTGTTAATTCAGATAGAATGATAATTATAATCAACAACATTTTTTAAGGACATGTAGCAATGTGGGTGGAATTCACATTACTAGCAATCTTGTTAATCCCTCCAACTAAACTAAATGTGCATGTATCTGGAGTGGGTTCACGGCTATAGTGTAATGGGTGGGAACCCGCGAACTCTTGGTTTTTTTAAAAACATTTGGTTTTAATTAAAACAAATTGATAAATTAATAAACTAAATATAGAACTATAAGAAAATATACACTTTAATAAAGACCCAAAATAACGACGTCATCTACGAACTATAAGTAACATTTAAATCTTTAAAATAAACATTCAGTAGCGAGATCATTGGATATTTTTGGATATAATTGAGATTTAAAAATATTTAGGATTTTGTAAAATTTTCAATCAATATTTTTGTTATAAAAATGAATAAATCATCGACGCTTTGTACCAAGAAACATATCCCTTCTCCCCATCTGTCTTCTGAAATTTATGTCTCGTTTGGTCAGTGAATTTTATTCTGCGGCAATGTCACTTCGTAGAATTGTGTTTATAATAATAACTAGTATTTGCGTGTTGCGCGAGGTGCAAGCACCTCGCGTGCTTGTGAAAAAAAAAGTGGGGGGGTGATGGGGGGGGTTTAGTATTTGCGTGTTGCGCGAGGTGCAAGCACGTCGCGAGCTTTTGAAAAAAAAAAAAAAAAAAAGAGGGGGGGGGGGTGATGGGGGGGGGGTTGCACAAGTATTTCGACTAAAGCATTGCCCCTCTAAATGAATCTGAAAAAAAAAATGTTGCAAGTCTCTTAGATTCCGAGATCCGCCTAAAGGGGGGGAGAAGGGGGGCGGGGGGGGGACTTTGAAAAATGGTATTTACTTCACCGAGCCTCCTCTATACGAATCCGTAAAAAACAAAAAATACGGGTCTCGTAGTTTCCGAGATACGATAGGGGTGGGGGAGAAGGGGGGGGGAAAAGGGGAGGTTTGGCACTTTTCCCGTAGGTTTGAGAGTTACTTGTTTACGAATCTGTCAAAATATACCCACCTCCCCATCCACCATCTGGGAGAACAATTATGTCAATGAGTGAGTGAGTCAGTCAGTGGTAATTTAGCTTTATATAGTATAACTAGTATTTGCGTGTTGCGCGAGGTGCAAGCACCTCGCGTGCTTGTGAAAAAAAAAAGTGGGGGGGGTGATGGGGGGGTTTAGTATTTGCGTGGTGCGCGAGGTGCAAGCACCTCGCGTGCTTGTGAAAAAAAAAAAAAAATGGGGGTGTGATGGGGGTTTAGTATTTGCGTGTTGCGCGAGGTGCAAGTACCTCGCGTGCTTTTTATAAAAAAAAAAATTGGGGGTGATGGGGGAGATGGGGGAGGTTTAGTATTTGCGTGTTGCGCGAGGTGCAAGCACCTCGCGTGCTAGTGAAAAAAAAAATGGGGTGTGAGATGGGGGGGGTTTAGTATTTGCGTGTTGCGCGAGGAGCAAGCACCTCGCGAGCTTGAGAAAAAAAAAAAAAAAAAGAGGGGGGGGGTGATTGGGGGGGGGGTTGCACAAGTATTTCGACTAAAGCATTGCCCCTCTAAATGAATCTGAAAAAAAAAATGTTCCAAGTCTCTTAGATTCCGAGATCCGCCTAAAGGGGGGGAGAAGGGGGGTGGGGGGGACTTTGAAAAATGGTTTTTACTTTACCGAGCCTCCTCTATACGAATCCGTAAAAAACAAAAAATACGGGTCTCGTAGTTTCCGAGATACGATAGGGAGGGGGGAGAAGGGGGGTGAAAAGGGGAGGTTTGGCACTTTTCCCGTAGGTTTGAGAGTTACTTGTTTACGAATCTGTCAAAATATACCCACCTCCCCATCCACCATCTGGGAGAACAATTCTGTCAATGAGTGAGTCAGTCAGTCAGTGAGTGGTAATTTAGCTTTATATAATATAATATTAATCGCTATATATTTATCTTGCAGTTGGTGCACATCGACCTGGCTCCCAACTTCAGCGCGTGTCTGATGGGCATCACTAATTTCTTAGCGAACATCATTTCCATCATTGCACCTCTCGTATGCGGATTTATCGTTCACGATGAGGTATTTAAATACACATTTAATTATAACTATAATATTATAACAAAACTATAAAGCTGAAAAGTTTGTTAGTTTAAACGCACTAATCTTCAAAAGTACCAGATGGAATTGGATGAAATTTGGTATAGAAGTAACTTGAAGTTTGCGGAAGGTTATAAGCTTTTAACCTTCTGTCCTTCCTAAAAGAAGGAGGTAATGTTTTTTGTCATGATAAAGTCCACAGGAGCAAAGCCCCGCGGGACTACTAGTTTCATTATAATTATACTGCACCTATCAAATTTATTAATTGAAAACGTGCCCAGTCTCCCAAGCATTAAGTAAGGATAGTCTTAACAAGTATGAGATGTAATATACAGCCAAGTCTATCGTTTTCTTGTAACTATTACTGAAATAAAACCAAAGTTTTAGCAATAAAATTACTATGAATACTTATCATACTTAGTGATTAGTGGTACTTAGTTACATTCGTTTAGACTTACCAAATAATGATCAAACTTTTATAAAAAAATGTACAAAATTTAAATTGTTGAATTTCCACCTTCACTCGAAGAAATTCAAAGTGCCCTGATATGCTTTAAGAGAACATTGACACAAATACAGCCGTATCAATCTTTCTACAAGCAGTTTGCAACGACTTGGCGGGGGCACTCTCGTTTTCTATCGCTTAAACATTATGTGGGGGACATTATGCTTAAGCGATGAAAAATTAAAATATACTATTGTGATTTTTAAATGAAAACAATGAATAGAAAATAATGAAATAATGAAGAAAAATGAATGAAAATAATGAACAGAATGGCTGCATTCTCTTCATAATTATGCTTGAAATATTGATCCACAAGAAAACGTAAATAACTCGAAATAAAAACCATTCTCATTAGTAATATCACCTACCGGGGTTGCGGGAATATTCTTACGAAATAGTGCGGCCCCGTAACGCAAAGTCCGAGTAATTTGATGATTTTCCCACCGAAAATAAAAACTGCAAGCAGGCGTCCGTCACTCGCTCAAGGCCACGCGTTATATGCCTACTGCTTCACGTATCGCCGTCGGTACATCCGACAGTGAGCTGCCGCACGTCTGCCTGAGCCTTTTCAAATAATTTTGACCAAAATGGATCGACCTAAAAACAATTGATTTTCCTCCGCTTTGCTCCTGTTTCCCTTTTTATTATTTATTCACGCGGAACTTTATTAAAATTAAAATTATTTACGCGGTTTCGGATATTTTCATCATTAAAATTTATTAATCGGAAATTCAGGGAAGGAAAAAATACATCTATAATATTATTAAACTGAAACATATTTGATCAACAAATAAAAAATAATTGTTTTTCTATATTCGTTTTATTACCAATATTATCATTATACAGCCCTAGGACATTCGCTCGATGACGTGGGTCACGCGGCGGGCAGAACAATCTCAACTCTCTGCGTGCGTACTTATGGTACATTTCTTCTCGCTGCAAACAGCTGGTATTATTATTAAGATTGTGTAGGCTATTATAGCGTAGGTATTTTCGCTTTTGTATGAGAGTGATGTATCTGTTACGAAGTAACTATTTAGTAATCTGTGCTGCTAGTATCACCAGTATCCCATCATAATTATGTTCAATTACTTATAAACTTTTAGGTGACTAATTTTATAATTGATATTATTATTGCGTAACATGTTGTAGCAACTAACAAACCAAAAACAACAAAATTAAGCCTCTCACCACACAGCTCAAGTAATAAGAAGATAATTTCTTATAAACTAATATTAATATTTGTTACAGACGGAACCTTCGGAGTGGCGTAAAGTATTCTTCGTAGCCTCAGGAGTATACTTCTTCACAAACTTATTCTTTGTACTCTTTAGTACCTCTGTGAGGCAACCATGGAACGAGCCTAAAGAAACCGACGTCGGTAAGCGAAATTCATCTTTATTCTTAAACCAGTAAAGTGGAGATTCCGTTTAATCTGGAAATTAATTAGATTTTTAATATTCCCAGAAATGAAAGCTGCCGAAATTAAAGAACCTGAAAAATTGAGGTTGGAAGCAAAGTGGAGTCGTCGGTGAATTTTATTAACTTATTTGCATTTATGTACCTGAATTAAGTTTGATGTAATGTTTAATAATAAAGAGTAATATTTAGTTTTATTTTTGTGGATTTGTTTGACATTTTCTTGTAAAAACTTTGTGACAGCAATTTAGAAATTCAAAACTATAAAATATATGAGACCCAGAGCACGTTTCTCAAACCTCAAAGGTCTCGAAAGGACTCATCATTCATTATACAGCGGTACCCATTTCCGCACCCAACAAAAAAGTTTCATTCCTCGACCTGAAAGTAATGGATCGACATTGTCTACAATGGTTACATATTTATGTACATAGTTCATGAATGCATAACGGGATGGAATTCTGTACTCAGTGGTTATTGGAATGGCTTGGTTGTACCAAAGGGACAGTACTTAAAAAAAAAACACATTGGTTTTCAGGGGAAACAATAATAGGTCCTAACATAGATACAGATTCACATGACTAGCATTCTTGTTAACCCCTCCAACTAAGCTAAATATGCTTGTGTCTGGAGTGAGTAGACGGCGATAGTGTAATGGGTGGGGTTCGAATTCAAGGCCTACACCTTAGCCAGGCTATTGACGCTATTCTAACTATTCTGACAGGAGCATCGCAGGGAAGTTTTTTGGGCCACGTCTACTCAGCTAAACAAAAGAAAATCGTGAAGTCTCGATATTACAAGGGACCGTCTTTTGACATTCTACTTGTATTTTCACCTTGTCAAAACTATTGAAAAAGGCCTTTCTATTCCCAAGATTGTGACCTTTTTTTATTCTTTATTATAAACAGAACTGTTGAAAGAACAAAAAGTAATGTTCGTTCGAGTTTTAATAACGATTTGTCGCTCTTTACCCAAACGTTCGAAGAATTAGGAGACCCTTCAGTTTTGTATTCTAATTATTACAAGTAATAAATAAGTTTAATAAATTCATTGACTTGAAGAATAGATTGAAAAGCCATTCGAGCGTCCTTCACTCGACCTTGTATCTCGATCGTTTTGCACTTTGAAGGTCGATTTTCAAGTTCATTAGCATTTCAATAGGAATTCATTCATGTGTAGGTACTTGGAGATGTCAAAGGGCGATATTTTATAAGATACTTACTCTAAGACCAGCGTTTGGAAGCATTTTACATTAATGGGAATACCGACATGTTTTCTTATTGATGATTTTATTTTATGTATTGCGGAACAAGAAACAGCCGCAGTACCTATAATAATCATACATATAACATACTTATAGGTAGTATTTACAATATTGCAGTTCACTACATTATCCACATGTTAAAATACAATAAATAAGAAGTCACTACATTGACAGGACATAGAAGTTAAAGCTTATTGAAAAAAAAGGTGTATTAAAAAATTTTAAAACAAAAAATAGAACCGACTTCCATATCAAAACACTACAAAGCTAAAAATAACTTTAATTTTGGTAGTCGGTGTTATTGGTTTTGGATTTTCTGTTTTTTTCACACCGCCTTCCGAAATTAAAGTTATTTTTAGCTTTGTAGTGTTTTGATATGGAAGTCGGTTCTATTTTTTGTTAAAAAATTTTTTTCAAGCTTTTTAGTTGGTCGGTTTGTAATTTATCTAGTTACAAAAGCCATAATGTCAACAACTTATCACCTTTTACAAAATGTTTCTTTTCCCGATGCATAGCTGTTAATTTTTGAGGAGTTCTCCTGGTACTTGACCATCAGCTCTACATCACCATTCTCGTATGTATTCCGACGAGCATAAAGTGTTTAACATTCGTACTCAAGTAATCGAATCGCAATCCACGAAATACTTATTATTGAGTAGTTTCAGTGCCCATCTGTGGTCTTCATCATCAGTTCAACTTCCCCAAATGGTACTTTTGGAAAGCAACTGCTCAAGTTACTATAAGAAATACCCAAAACGCTATAGGTGTGCCTATAATATTTGAAGAGTTCCCTCGATTTCTCCAGGATCCCATCATCAGATCCTGATTTCGTAACAATGGGACCAACTAGAAAGTATACCCATTCGAACGAAAAACAAAAATTTCCAAATCGGTCCAGCCATCTCCGAGTTGTGAGGTAACAAACATAAAAAAAAAAGTTCAAGACGAATTGTAAACCTCCTTTTTTTCAAGTCGGTTAAAAATACAACTACTTAATTTTTTAGGGTTCGGTAGCCAAATGGCAAAAAGCGGAACCCTTATAGTTTCGTCATGTCTGTCTGTCTGTCTGTCTGTTCGTCCGTCCGTCCGTATGTCACAGCCATTTTATTCTGAAACTATTAAGACTATACATGTGAAACTTGGTAGTTAGATGTATTCTGTGAACCGCTTTCCGATTTTAAGAAAAAAAATATTTAAAATAACGGGGGGGCTCCCCATACATGGAACTAAAACCGAAAATATTTATTTTCATGAAACCTATGCGTGTGTGGTATTTATATACAGGAAACATTTAAAAAATGACATTGAGGTTTCTAAAACCACTTTTTCATAAAGTTAATCGTTTAAAAGATATACGCTTCCAAAGTGGTAAAATGTGTATCCAGTCCAGTGGTAAAAGATTTTTCACTCCATTATTATAGAAGTTAGAGAGGGGCCTCTAACTTCTATAATAATAAAGTGAAAAATCTAAAAAACATATATGTCTGTAGATCTTAATGTAAACTTTTAACCAAAATTGGTTTAAACGAGATCGGGTCTGCAGTTTTTGAGATACAGCATATTTTCTTTTTTTCACAAATATAATTTTGTAATTCATACAAACACTATGAAAAATAAAGTTATTTGGCGTAGTTGTAAAAAATGTAAATAAGCTAGTTTTAAGAAATTAGTAAGGTTTCTTTTTTGTCAAATAAATATACATATTATATTATATTTACTACGGAACCCTTCATGGGCGAGTCTGACTCGCACTTGGACAATTTTTTATTCATAATAGCACACATTTGATTACTGTCTCCTGATGTTAAGGTATGACGTGATCGAATATGAAGCACGCTTAACAAGAAGAAACCTTTTCACTCTTGACTTAAACACACTCAGGTTATAGCTATCAGGAAACACAGTATCCGGCACGGAATTTCACTTCTTAGCTGGACGCATAAACAAAGTATTCCCAAAAGTTTTAGTGCAATTCTTTCGTAATGTATAATAGTAGATAGATAGATAGAATAAACCATAAACCAATTTATTTATTTATTTAAACTTTATGTACAATAGTGTTACAAGGGCGGACTTAATGCAGCAAGGCATTCTCTACCGGTCAACCTTTGGGTTAAGAAAACACATAATAACGGATAATGACGAATAGGTAAGTGAACATAACGTGTCTTGTTTTAAAAATGTGAGAAGGATAGTCTACTGCGAGTGCGACCGCTCTAAGCTACGCATACTTGTCCGCCGAACAAGTCAACTACATAGAGTGGCAAACCTCTCCGTTACATCTCCAATAGCAATGGATGGTACTCTTCTTAAGTTACGCATAAGACATACGGATCCCGAGTCGAAGGCGCGTCCTGTTTCACGGGGGGCGCCTTTAAGAAATGTCAGCATAAATGACAAGATCCACTAGGTCTTTTGCCTACCGGGGATTCGGTAATTTGCTAACGAGATACCGCAGTTCTAAAAGGCAAGGGTTACTGATGGAACAGGGTGGGTTTTAAGCCAGTAGTCTGACACTCCACTCCACTCAGAGTGGAAGAATTCATTTGATGATTTTTCCCCCGACAAAAAAAGCATAATGAATATACAGTATATTAACTAACAGAGGGCATTCCCGTTAACCCGCATTAGTATAGTATCCATACATGCTAAAAAAATATTACCCTTCGAAAACAAAATGTTTTTATTTTTTTAATATTAATATAAAATGTTAAATTGATACGTAAAAGAAATACTGTACACGCGTACGCATTTATAAGTAAATTGCGACGTTGCCGTCCTTCAAGTACGCGGGTACAGAGCGTTTCTTTCGGTCGAGTCGGTGCCAAAAACGAAAATGCAAAACTAAAGACACCGACTACCAAAATTAAAGTTATTAACCGACTTCAAAAAAAGGAGGTTTACAATTCGTCTTGAACATTTTTGTTTTTTTTTTTATGTATGTTACCTCATAACTCGGCGACGGCTGGACCGATTTGAAAAATTATTTTTGCGTTTGAATGGGTATACTTTCTAGTTGGTCCCATTGTTACGAAATCAGGATCTTATGATGGGATCCTGGAGAAATCGAGGGAACTCTTCAAATATTATAGGCACACCTATAGCGTTTTGAGTATTTCTTATAGTACCTTGAGCAGTTGCTTCCGAAAAGTACCATTTGGGGAAGTTGAACTGATGATGAAGACCACAGATGGCCACTGAAACTCCTCAATAATAAGTATTTCGTGGATTGCGATTCGATTACTTGAGTACGGATGTTAAACACTTTATGCTCGTCACAATATATATGGTGAAGTAGAGCTGATGGTCAAATACCAGGAGAACTCCTCAAAAATTTACGGCTATGCACAGGGAAAAGCAATATTTTGTAAAAGGTGATAAGTTGTTGACTTTATGGCTTTTGTAACTAGATAAATTACAAACCAACCCAACAAAAAGCGTGAAAAAAAAATTTTTTGCAAAATGCTAAAAATTTTTTTTTCACGCTTTTTATTGTTTTTCACTTTGCAGTGTTTTTTGGAAGTCGGTTTAATTTTTTTGTAAAAAGTTTTTTTTTATAATCATGCCTCCATGAGTCGCAGGTAACGGTCACCAAAAAGGTCATTTACCAGTTTAATACGTGAGAATTGAATCTGAAGTAGGTGTCACGCTGTTCCGGTCTGATTTGGATCTCTTTGGATGCAAGGACGCAGAATTATTTAGTGCTGTTCGAATAAGGATGTGAATCCTGCTTTAACTGTCGACATCATCTGCTAAGCCCCTTCCAAACTATTTTGCGACTACTTATCTGACCTTAACACCCCAGTAGCTCGTTAACACTATACACCTTAGCGATATTGGAGTCAGATTATCTGGTTTCTGAATAACCGTAATAAAAAATTTCAAGGCACATAAGAATCTCGATGTGTTTTTATTTATTTTATTTTATTTATTTGGCTCACCAACAATTGAATACACTGATACAAATATATAAGATAACATTCAGTAGTTTTAAGGACAAGTGTATCAATTTCTTATATGTAAGCACATCATGGATTACATGTGAGTTGTATGATTGCCTACTTACAATTAGATCAGTACCTATTTAATTACTCTGAGCATAATTAAGATTTAACCACAATCGTAAATAAAATCGAAACTTGAAATATAAGCCATAATCAAACATTGTTATTTAAAAATCAAAGAATTCAATTAAGTAATTAAAATCAAAATATTAAATTAAATTCAAATTATTACTGAAATTAAAATTAATATGTGTTAGGATGGTCACCCATTCATAGTCCGATCTGGATAAGTGTTACTTAATCTTAAAGATACAGTCGAGTGGCTGTTAACATTTAGCCACGAGCTCCTCGTACCTTGCTTTAACTTTCGTCAAAAGGGCTAAATTAAGAAAAGATTGTTTAAGATATTTCTGGTTTCACATCTTGTTCAGTCTGCCTATCGCTTGAGTAAAACCGCTTACGCGATCTTTTTTAAAAGGTTTCGAGATCAAAGCGAACGGGAACTATAGCCGAAGCTTTCTCCTACTACGACTTAATTTTCGTATCTTACAAAGTTCGCCCTCCTAAGCCCAAAAGTATTCTTCAGCGAAGTTTTGGTGGAATGAATTTGGAAAGTCTTCGAAAGGATGCTAACAATATTGACTGGTCTGATCTCGTTCATGCAGAGTCGATTGATGAGAAAGTTAGCCTCCTCAATTCCAACCTCATCAAGCTATTTAACGTACATGCACCTGTTCGCTTGGTAAAGATTAAGCATCTGCCTGCTCCGTGGCTATCAGATGACGTAAAAGTATTATTGCAAAAAAAGGCAGCAGCAAAATCTAAATTCACGTGCAAACCCAGTCGTGAAAGTCGAGAAAAATATGTTGCTATCTGCAATCACAGCAACTTGGTTTGTAGGGATGCCCAACGCTGCCACATTCATAAGTCCGTTGAAAACGGTGATCCAGCTAAAGTCTGGAAATTTCTTAGATCAATGGGATATGGGAAGTCACGTCAAGAGTCTATTCCTAAAGATATAGACCTTGAATTGCTCAATCAACATTTTTTCACCCCTTGTAGCTTCAATGGGGCTGTTAAAAGCAAAACTTTAGATAATCTTTCGTCTCTTCCCACTCCCGATTATTCTCCTTTTATTTTTAATCGATTTGATAGTTGTGATGTTAAGAAGAGTATTTTAACAATCACGTCGAATGCTGTTGGTAGTGACTGTGTAAGTCACAAGATGATGATACTACCTATTTTGGACGAAATCTTTCCTATCATTTGTCATATCCTTAATTATTCTGTATCATTTGGCGTCTTTCCATAAATATGGAAAGAAGCTCAAATAACCCCTATTCCAAAAAAAATGAAATTCTGTTTCCTTTTCTGATTTCCGTCCTATCTCCATTTAACCGTGCCTAACCAAAGTCCTAGAACGCCTTATCCATAATCAGCTTAGTGCCTTTCTCTATAGAAACAGGCTCCTTAATTTTTACCAATCTGGATTTCGTCCAGGCCATATCACATCCACAGCTATTGTAATCGTTACGGACGATATAAGATCAGGTATGGACTGTGGGAAACTGACGGTCTTTCCTTACTTGATTTCAGTAATGCTTTTAACACTGTCGATTTTTATGTACTGCTCGGATTACTATGCTCTCTTAACATATTTCCAACAGCAATTAATTGGTTTCGTAGTAACCTGTGTGGCCGCCGGCAACGTATTTGCATTGAAGGTTCATCTTCATGGTGTAATACTACTGCTGGCATACCACAGGGGGGCATTCTCTCTCCTCTTCTTTTCGTCATTTATAAATTCTATTTTTAATGAACTTCTCTCATCCTACCACCTTTATAATGACGATCTGCAAATTTATTCACAATCTCCCGTTGAGGAATTATCTAAGGCGGTGAAGATAGTGAATAAAGACTTAGCGCGTGTTTCTGACTGGAGTTTGAATCATGGTTTGAGGGTTAATCCTGCGAAGACGCAAGTCATTATTATTGGCAGCCCAAGGCTACGTTCCAAAATTGACTGGACGACTCTTCCCCAAATCCTTTTTGATGGAGTTGCTATACCTTACTGTGACTCAGTAAAGGATCTTGGTATTTACATTGATAAGGATTTGTCTTGGGGTCCCCAGTTGCAGGAAGTGAGCCGCAAACTGTTCGCCTCTGCGGGGTTTTTACGCCGATTGCGCAATTTCCTGCCGACTGCTACTAAAACTGCGTTTGCCCAATCCTTTCTTCTCCCTATTCTCGACTTGGTTTGCGCAAATATGATCATGTTTCTGAGTTTCGCATTAAACTCAAGTGGCTGCCTATATGCCTTCGCCGGAATGCTCATATCTATACTAATATTATAAAGCTGAAGAGTTTGTTTGTTTGTTTGTTTGTTTGTTTGCTTGAACGCGCTAATCTCAGGAACTACGGTTCTGATTTGAAAAATTCTTTCAGTGTTAGATAGTCCATTTATCGAGGAAGGCTATAGGCTATATATCATCATGCTAAGACCAATAGGAGCGGAGCACTAATGAAGAATGTTTCAAAATCGGGGGATTTTTTTTCCACGCGGACGAAGTCGCGGGTTCCGCCCGTTAGTTTTATTATATAGAGTATGATAAAATATGAGCATTCCGGCGAAGTCAGTATTCTCTTCAATCTAACAACTCCGTTTTATCTCAAAGAACGTTTAAAGTTCCTATTTGACACACATGTTATAAATTTGAGATCATCGGAGAATTTGATATTTTCAATGCCTGCACATTTCTCTAAATTCTATGGTGCAATCTGTTCGTTTGTGGAATGCATTGCCGGTGTCAGAAAAACAAGTTCAGTCACTCGCTACTTTTCAACCGACGACAAAAAGAGGAGGTTATCAATTCGACGCGTATGTATTTTCTTTTTTATTTTTTTTTATGTATGATCATCGATTACTCGAAGACGGCTGAACCGATTTGGAAAATTCTTTTTTTGATTGAAAGGGTCCCATTCATTCATTCATTCGAAATTAGTCCCATTTTTATAAACGTCAGGATCTGATGATGGGATCTTGGAGAAATCGAGGGCACTCTTCAAATATTATAGGCACACCTATGACGTTTTGGGTATTTATTATAGTAACTTGTGCAGTTGCTCTCAAAAAGTACCATTTGAGGAAGTGGAACTGATGATAAAGACCACAAATGGCCACCGAAACGTAGTCAATAATAAGTATTGAGTGGATTGCGATTCGACTACTTGAATATGGATGTTAAGCACTTTATGCTCTTCACAATGCATATGGTGATGTAGAGCTGATGGTGAAGTACTAGGAGAACTCCTCAACAATTAACGGCCCAGCATTGGGAAAAGCAAAATTTTGTAAAAGGTTATAAGTAGTTGACATTTAGGCTCTTGTAACTAGGTAAAATAAAAATAGACCAACTAAAAAGAGTGAAATAAAAACTTTTTACCAAAAAATTAAACCGACTCCCAAAAAACACTGCAAAGTGAAAAATAACTTTAATTTCGGAAGTCGGTGCCAAAAACGAAAATACAAAACTAAAGACACCGACTACCGAAATTAAAGTTATTTTTCACTTTTCAGTGTTTTTTGGAAGTCGGTTTAATTTTTTGGTAAAAAGTTTTTTAAGAGCTCGGTTGCTGATCATTTTCTTTCAAATTTATAATTATTCTTTTGTTTCCTCTCCACATGATGTTAAAGAACACATTATATTTATATATAATTACTTAAGTATTGTATTGTATTTACATATTTGTATGTATACATATATATATTCTAAGATATGTATATACAACGTGTAACGTAAACCCCATATCTATCCAAAAGGACTGAAGACAACATTTGGTATGGAGCCTCTATGCAAAGTTTCAGCTCAAAATAAGTGACTCACAGAATTGACCCCAAATTATTGGTTTCATATGTTTCTTGAATAACAGTAATAACAAACGTGTCACAGCACTATGAGGGTCATCACTTTCCACGTCACTTGCCAATAAAACAATAATTCTCTTGGTTCTTCTTAATTTGAAAAATTCGGTCTCTGGTATCAATGTATTGAAAATTTTAATAAGTTCCACACATGTAGACATAGGATTACAAAACTCTTGCTATATCGTTTGTTATCATCCAAAGAAGCCGTGCAATTGGTATGTATATACCCTTTAAATTACACGTTGTATATTATTTTCTGTTTTATGAGTACACTAATTTAGCCCTCCCCACTTTAATTAAAGTTTTGAAAGTCCTTCCAAAGGTTGTCTGGAAGATATCGCTTTTAGCAATAAGACCACCATTGTTACCATAGATTTAAGAAATAATGTTAAATAGGTGTGTTTAAATTTTGGTGTACAATAAAGTATATTCTATTCTATTCTATTATATAGTGTTGGCTACAAAATAGCATAAAGACAAAAAGCACTTGTAAAGTTATTCAAAGGATGGGATGCGTCTCACAACGTATAAACTCATGTAGCTGAAAATTTATCTTTTTTTTTACTGATAATAGACTCGTGTTTGACTACCATGTCACCTGATAGTAAGTGATGATATGGTTGAAGATGGAGCACGCTTATCTAGAAGTAACCTATTCACTCTTGACATAAAGACACCCCGGTTATAGCTATCGGGAACAACAGACTCCGGCAAGGAATTCCACTCCTTAGCTGTACGCACAACTGCTGGTTTGGAGTCAGGATTGACACGGAAAATTCCGTGTAGGCGATAGCGCTTCCTATGCGAACAATGTCGCGGACATATCTATACTAATATTATAAAGCGGAAAAGTTTGTTTGTTTGTTTGTTTGTTTGTTTGTTTGTTTGCTTGAACGCGCTAATCTTCGAAAGTACTGGGTGGATTTGGATGAAATTTGGTATGGAAGTAGCTTGAAGCTTGAGGAAGGTTATAGGCTACTTTTTACCCGACTGCAAAAAAGGAGAGTTATGTTTTTACCGTGTATAATCCACGGGAGGAAGCCCCGCGTGAGTACTAGTCTAGGTATAAAACAAATTCTTAAGGTAAAACTGAAAACTGATCTTTACTTAAATTCTTAAGTTTATTAGTAACTGGTAATGAAAACCAGACATTTATCAAACGGAGATTTTAGTGATATTTAAAAATTGTTTATAAAAGTCTGAAATAGAATTCAAATTTCAATTTCCACAAGTGGGTTTAGTCTAGCAAAAAGTCTGGCAAGTACTAAGTTACATAAAATCTTGAATGTAAAAAGAGATAAACTAAGTTAGACGGAGTTTTTCATCGTTTTAAAAGCGGACGAAGAGTTTAATTGAGTATAAAAAGCGATCCCTGACGTTATAGTTCAGTTCAGTGTCTTACTAGCTGAATATTAACGCTAGGAGTCTGTTACTCTGACGATTTTCTTTACAAGACTCATTCAAATATGTATATGTATACACCTACTAATTGTTGACTTTAATTATTTTTCTTTCTCTTTTCTGTGTACAAAATGATTAATAAGGTTTTTGTAACATTATTTAAAGGAGCCAGTTCCAACAGGCTCCTACTTTCTGTGATGGAACCGTGCCGATAACCGATTCCCTGCCGGAGTCTGGGTATCCAGATAGCTACAACCTAGGGGTCTTTAAATCAAGAGTGAATGGGTTACTTCTAGTAAGTCTACTTCATCTTCGACCACATCATCACTTACCATCGGGTGAGATTGTGGTCAAACGCGAATCTATTCTGAATAAAAAAAGGAACGGTGGCATCAATAGATTTTTTTGAGAAGACTTTGCGATGTCTGTATCGTCTGAGGAACTTTTTACCTGCAAAAACCAAGACAATGCTTGTGCAAACTTTAATTTTCCCTATTATCGACTATGGTGACGTGTGCTACTTTGACTTGAATGCGGTCTTGTTGGATAAGCTCGATAGGCTCCTTAACAACTGTATCCGGTTCATATTTAATTTAAAAAAATATGACCACGTATAGAGGTACAGGACCGAGCTCAAATGGATGCCCATTCGCCAGAGAAGAAGTTTGCGCGCTTTGACTACGCTTTTCTCTTTGCTGAACTCTCCTACCCCTCCCTCTTACCTTATTTCTCATTTTCAATTTCTATGTTCCTCACACGCTAAAAGTCTGCGCTCTTCCAATAATCTTCTCTTACTCTGTCCTTCGCATACTTCTGATTTTATTCATTCTTCCTTCTATATACAGGCTATTCTTCTGTGGAATGCACTACCTCTCGATATCAGGACGGCCACCAATCAATATGCATTTAAGAGAAAGTTGCGGGATTATTTTCTTAACAAATAGTGGAAGCAGAGTTTTCAGAACACACTTTCTATAACGTTTTATTATTATATATATATAATATATTTTTGGTATGTATTATGATAAATATGTATGTAAGTTTATTTTAGTTAGAAGTATATATACACTTGTAATAAAACTTTTACGTTGAAAATATTATCTACTTAGTTTATTTTTTTTTATGCACCTGCCATGTTATCTCTTCACCACCCATGGTTGACTGGTAGAGAATGCCTATGGCATTAAGTCCGCCTTTGTACATTTTGTGTTGCATAAAGTTTTAATAAATAAATAAATAAATAAATCAATAACATGATAACATGGAGGAGTAGAAACAGGTGCACGGGTCGATTTTAAAGGTTTGGCAGCAGCTTGCCAATGTCTTTTCATGGATGGGTGACTGTCTCAATATATCGATATTCCTGCCTGCTTTGGATAGCACGTTAAGCCTTTGATCCGAGCCATTATTTGTATATCTTTGATGGTCCTTAGTCGCTATAGTTGGAAAAAATCTAAGCAGTTCATGATGATGTTAATGTAAATATCAACTATGTGAATGATTATTTTATTGATGACAATATCAATAACATAATAATTTTGTAACGATAACATTGTATCAGTAGCCGATAATTAAATATACTAAGCCATGTATAGGCATGTGCGTATGTTCGTCATTAAAACACGCACGAAGAGATATCATGATTCATGACATCTAAGAAACTTACACTAATGCCACCACGAATGACGTAGTATTCAAATAAAGAACACGAAACCATTATTGATGAAAACTCATCCACCGTACACCCACTATATCAATGTTCGACTTCAAATTCGGTGTAAGTTACTGCACAATTCTGTGGTTCTGGTGCTTTGGAGTGTCTAGTAAATCAAGAATGTTATTATTGGATGCAATTCTGGAGTAAATTGAATGTCTCCGGCGCTGTGCTCGAATTGGCAGGCTAGTTTATGTCAGACACCTCTATATTCCAATGTGCAGTATTCCCTAGCGGTGAAATCACAATGCAGATTGGAGACTGGGATATGAATGGCAGCCATTGTACCGCATACTAACATGAAGATATTGGGTTCGCTGTTATCACAATGGTTTTCAGTGAAATTGTTTGGTATTGTAGTTGAAAATTGTTTGAGTAGCATCTGCGTAACGTCATGTCTCCTACTGTTCTTCAGTGAAGTAAATGTATACGAAGCACACCAACGTTTTTTTGTTTGAAAAATTCTCTCATGAATTTTGAGGAGAGCATATTTATCAACCAGGTACAAACCAGGATGGATAATTTTGAAGTAAAAAGTAGAATCATCATCATACCAAAACTGTTGCGGAAAATTTTTACTTTGAGACATTTTGTATGGGTGATGAACAGATAAATACTTGCCTGTTCATTCCTCATACAAGATGTTACTTAACTAGATAATTATTCGTTTTTGTTTGTTTTTTATACTAACATTAGTTTTATGCTTATACATAACTAGTACTCTCGCGGGGCTTCGCTCCCGTGGATTCTATCACGATAAAAACATAACTCTCCTTTTTTGCAGTCTGGTAAAAAGTAGCCTATAACCTTCCTCAAGCTTCAAGCTACTTCCATACCAAATTTCATCCAAATCCACCCAGTACTTTCGAAGATTAGCGCGTTCAAGCAAACAAACAAACAAACAAACAAACAAACTAACAAACTTTTCCGCTTTATAATATTAGTATAGACTAGCTGACCCGCCACGAATTCGTTCGCGTGGTTTCCTACCCCTACCCAACCGATACTACTACTACCCCTACCCTACCCTATCCTACCAATACCCTACACCTACCCTACCTCTACCCTACCTCTACCCTACCTCTACCCTACCCTACCCCTACCTTATCTCTACCCTACCCTACCCCTACCCTTGAGACCTTTTCTACTTTTTTCAACTTTTAAACCTTCCCTAGACCTCCACGAACATTTCAAAACCAAGATGAATGAAATCGGTCCAGCCGTTCTCGAGTTTTAGCGAGACTAACGAACAACAATTCATTTTAGATAGATTATAGTAACTAATATCATGGATTTATATTGTCCGAATTAAATAAATTTAATTGCTTAGTCTTTTTCCAAATTTGTTGGAGTCAGCTTCCAGTCTAACCAGATGTAACTAATTAATAGTGATTAATATTAAGCGACTGCCTAACTGAACTCCACAACCCGGTAGCTGGTATCTGGATGGTGTATAGTGTGAACACTATACAACTTAGCACGTCCCGTGCCAAATGACAATGCCAGATCCTGACCCAGCCATGGTTATCATTTACAGAAAAAGTAAAATAATGAAAATAATTGTGACGAATAAAGAACCTTTTCATAATAAATTGTTTTTCCATAAAAGTTGCGGTTTACAATTTTATGAAGAAAGGAATTCAATCCAGGAAATTATTTTTCGCCATTTCCTATTTTCTGATAACCATATGCGTTACATAAAACGCATATAAAAAAACTAAAAATAAAATTAAGTTGGTAACTGTAAAGCAAATATCATTTTACATAAAATATTATATCAAGTATCAAGATTATTATTATGGATTCTGGATTCTGACTATCCTTAACAACTGTCAAAGAATTACATTGACAGCTAGGACCAATAGCTTTACGCGCTTTCCGAGGTGCGTAGGAACTCCATAATATGCTATAATGGTCACCCATCCGCAGAACCTTAAAGATCAACCCATGCACCTGTTATCTACCTGTTGGCTTTTTTAAAAAAAGAATCATCTTTTGAAACAATGATAATTTGAGCAAATAGATACATATATGCACTGGACAATTGTGTGTATCTTTCCTCTACAGATCTCCTCAGTCATTAACCTGCAAGGTTCTCTTATGGTATGACTAGTACGTATTGTATGTATTTCAAGAAAGACTGACCTCTGAGTTCGTTTCGGTGTTTCTTCTCAGAGTAATCAGTTAAGAAACACCAGCTTCATGTAGTTTTTTTACAAAGAAAACAAAGTGATGTGTAAAAATGTTAATAACCAATTTTTACTTTAGTTTTTTTTTAATATATTATTTCATTCCATTTTCTCGTACACCTACCACAATGTGTTTTTTTTTTAACCCAAAGGTTGACTGCTAGAGAATGCTTTACTGCATTAAGTCCGCCCATGTAACACAATTGTACATAAAGTTTAAATAAATAAATATACTTACACAACAACTTAAGTTTCATCTGCAGCAGACTATTATACCATTTTACATCAACCAATAAAACTATCTCCATTTCATTATCAGAGCCATCTATTTTCCACAGTACGTAATGACATTGTGCAATCAGATGCATCGCCGCGTATGCTCCATGCAAATAAATTACTCTGTTAATAAATTAAAAATACTGTTTTGTGTTTCACCCATTTGATGCTCGTTCTTTCAACTTTAATTTCGATTTGAGAGTATGTTTTCTGCATCATTACTTGAGCAAATATTATACAATCAGCTCTAGTCTCGTAGCCTTTTAGTCAGGGGTAAAATCATCAAAATCACTTCTTCTGCTCGGGTTGAGGTCTAAGGGAGTGTCAGACTAAAAACTCACCCTCGTTTCTTCATTTGCCCCTGCTTTCCGGGGCCGCGATTACTCGTTAGGACGTTCTTGAAACGTTGGCAGGTAATTAGCTTATCGGTCCCCGTTATAAGTGCTGAATGTTCTTTGACCTGGGCCTGGTCCTTACTGGTCGGGAAGGTACCACTGCTCACCGCCCGCAAGCCTTCGCTTACGGTGACTGGAGATAAAACTCGTGATCTCTGACACTCAGGGCGTCTCCCGCGGCGACAGAGACGTGAGGAAGCATGACTGCTTCACAGAAGGAAGAAACTGCATCCCATTCCCGCTCGCCCTGCACCATGGTCTGAACTAGGGACGGACGCGACAGGTCATCGCCGCCGATTGCCTCCACGAGGACACGGTGGTGCTCTGCCCAAGCGGGACTTTCCTCCACCGTATTCTCCACCGTGACTATGTATAGCCTGCACTCTGAAATGGTAACATAAAAAGATGTTCACTACCTGCTGTCGTATACCTCGCACACGTATACGTATCTAGTTGTCGTGATACCGACTTGTATCCACTAAAGGAGGTACTTGCACTGTTTGCCGTCAAGGTAGTGCATGACGCATTGTTAATACCTAGACAATAGGAAACAAGTCGTTAAAATAGGAAACGCGATGAGCGGAGAATCTCCCGTAGAATTCGGTGTTCCCCAGGGATCGTTGCTATCCCCCCTCTTATTTGCTATTTACATAAATAATATTAAAGACCTAGGCTTAATCGGACAACTAACTTTGTACGCTGACGATACCTGCCTTTTTTACTTCGGGAACAATATAAACACCGTGGTAGCGGACGCTCAAAAAGACTTGGACATATTACATAACTGGTTTAGCTCCAATTTACTTACTATAAACGCATCAAAAACGTCGTACATGATATTCGCGGCTAAAAATAAAAAAATCCCTGACCACCCAGCTTTACACATAAACAGTACCAAAATCACCAAAAGTAATTGTGAAAAATACCTTGGACTTAGGTTGGACAATAAACTCACTTGGCAGGCGCATATTGATAACATAAAAACAAAAATATCATCGCTAATGGGATCAATGCGCGGATACATAAACAACATTCCAAAACAAATCCGGTTCAACATTTACAACTCACTAGTTCGCTCGCACATTAATTACCTAATCGAAATCTGAGGATGCGCCACACAATCTACTATTAAAGACCTGCAAATAGCACAAAACAAAATAATTAAACTCCTTTTCAACTACGATTATCGCACATCTACATCCGAACTATACACACACACCAAACTAATGAGCATTCACCAACTTTATACATACAATTATTTATTTATTCATTAGAAACATTCTTAACACGCGATGAGGTATCTATGGAACACTTAAAAGCGGTATATTATTCACTAGTCGAGTCCAGACTTAGGTATAGTATATCTTTATGGGGAGGTAGTTATGCGTACAATGTGAACACTGCGTTTGTCGTTCAAAAAAGGGCTTTGCGCACAATGGTGAGAATTCCACAGTGGGAATCATGTAAGCAGTATTTCAAAGATCTGCAGATATTAACTGTCCCTTGCCTATATTTGTTAATTATACTTACCGACCTCATGAAAAAGCTTAACACGGTTGAAACTACCGAAGTACGGAAAAAGCGAGAAGCCACAAGGCGTAAGGATTTGCAGTATGACATTCATCCACACATTAAAGTAGTAAGTCATGCTGCAGGCTTTCAAGCTGTCAAGTGTTTTAATAAACTCCCTGTTGAATTTAAGACCTTATATAATATTACTCAATTTAAACAACAACTGAAATCGTTTCTTGTAGAAAAATGCTATTACACACTTGAAGAGTTTCTCTGTGACACATACAACTAGACTGTATTAACTAATTATTGTCCCTATTTAACTGACGTATTTTTTATTTTTATTTTGACATTTTCAATAGTTGATCTGTAGGTAAACCCTTTGGTGTTCGTTTTACAATATCTATTTGACATAATTTGGACATCGTAATATGTGGACTTGCTAATTTAATTGATATTATTATTTAAATTTTGATTATTATTATTATTTTTTACTTCTGACTTGTAATGGTTGAATTTGTATTTATTTTTAATTTTTACGGTGTTTATATTTGACATAATTATATGATTTGTGTTACAATGTTATTCTAGAAATATTATTTGAAATGGTATATTGTAATTTATTTTATTTTGATTAGTTTTTGCTGTATTTTAATAATGCCTACCTGTCAATTTTATTTTGTTTTTATGTTTGTGTGTATTTAGAGCGATAATTTCAACACAATGTAAAAATTGTTTATGAAATAAATAAATGTAAATAAATGTAAAAACAAAACTATACACACACAGCTATCCTTTAACACAAAAACATCAAAATACAGCCAAAGAAACCCTAACCAATTAAAGACGCGCCCACCCCGAACACAATATGGCACGAGAAACATAATGTACGAAGGCGTTCAACTTTATAATAATTTACCAGCAGATATCAGGAGCACATCTTCTTTTAATATATTTAAAGCAAAACTCAAGCAGTATGTCATTAAGAACACTAAGCTATTAAGATAAAAGAAACAATTTAATGTTACTCACAATAATATGTCGACATCATACCTACCTACTCCAAGTAAAAATACTGTTAGCTACTGGACCAAACCTACCTTAATTATGTATTTATTCGCCAAGTGAACAATGTATGTTCTTTTAGAATAAATAAAGAATCTTTAAACCGAATATAACATAACATTTGACTGTACATAACAAGCGTGTATACTTACACGCTTATTATGTACAGTCAAATGTTATGTACCTACCGGTACAATTCACGATCAGCCTTCCGAAAGCAATCGAAAATATGAAATTGAAATTGGCAATCGCAATCGCATTTTATCAAAATTATAATATGAAAGTATTTCTACAAACAAAACTCAGTTTTCATAAACTAAAAGGTCTTGTGAAATTTATCAGTTATTATATTAATAACAGCGCATAGAATTTCAGGTTTCAAGAAATAATTATTGTTTTCCAAGAAGCTTATTGCTTTGCACTAGGCACATTTGGCCAAAGATGCCCTTAAATCATCTTAAACGTTGACCGGAGGACTTTTATAAAGGGCGCTTGTGATAGTAATGCCGGTGGGGACTGTGCCGCAAAAAATATTTCTGACGTATGAAACTACCCCATGGGAAATTTAGTGAGACTTGCATTGGTTTTAATTAATTGATATAATATATTAGACACTAGCAATCCACCAGAACGTCCTCTCGCTTCTCGACCGGCCGATCACCGGTATTTTTGTTTTATTAATACGTAATTTTGAACCAGTCATAACTTCTAAAGTATTAATTTGGATGATAAAGTTTAAATAGCAGTTCTAATATATATTGAATGCCCTAAGTAAGTAACGTCTTTATTTGAAAAGAGATTAACGGTACTTAAGAGAAAATTGCTTAGGAAATACAAGCTATAGTTGTTTCTAATAAACCAGTGATAGATGAAAACAATTATTGTAAGTGTCGCTTAAGAAATGAGCATATACTGTAGCAATTTTTATATAGGTCTTTTTTCTAACCTAAAATAGTCCAGAGCATTGTTTTAATATATCTCTATAGTTTTACATGGCATTCACCAGTAAAGCGCCCAGTCGCAGTCGGCAAGATTTTTTTCGATATCTCCAACATTATCGCCATATAATTCAGAAGTTTTCAGAAAATTTTCAAAATTAAAATAATGCATGTTACACCAGCTTTCTTATTAATCACTCTGTACATTGAAAAGGGTCTTTGATACTTCCCGTGACCCAAGGGCTGGTTATTTCTTTGGTCAAAGGCTAAGCATTTCCATACAACGATAGGCAATGCCGCCAGTATCTTGGGTACGTTGCCAGCCGCCAGCGTTGAGGATCAATTTTTGATGCTTTATTCTAGTTTGTATTTTAAGTATTATACTATATAAAGCTAGATTACCACTCACTGACTGACTGACTCACTCATTGACATAATTGTTCTCCCAGATGGTGGATGGGGAGGTGGGTATATTTTGACAGATTCGTAAACAAGTAACTTTCAAACCTACGGGAAAAGTGCCAAACCTCCCCTTTTCCCCCCCCTTCTCCCCCCTCCCTATCGTATCTCGGAAACTACGAGACCCGTATTTTTTTCTTTTTACGGATTCGTATAGAGGAGGCTCGCGAAAGTAAAAACCATTTTTCAAAGTCCCCCCCCCGCCCCCCTTCTCCCCCCTTTAGGCGGATCTCGGAATCTAAGAGACTTGGAACATTTTTTTTTTCAGATTCATTTAGAGGGGCAATGCTTTAGTCGAAATACTTGTGCAACCCCCCCCCATCACCACCCACCCTCTTTTTTTTTTTTTTTTTCACAAGCTCGCGAGGTGCTTGCACCTCGCGCAACACGCAAATACTAAACCCCCCCCCATCACCCCCGCCCCCCCCACTTTTTTTTTTCACAAGCACGCGAGGTGCTTGCACCTCGCGCAACACGCAAATACCAATTTCTTTTTTCACAAGCACGCGAGGTGCTTGCACCTCGCGCAACACGCAAATACTTGATTTAGAGGGGCAATGCTTTAGTTTTTTTCACAAGCACGCGAGGTGCTTGCACCTCGCGCAACACGCAAATACTTTTTTTTTTTCACAAGCACGCGAGGTGCTTGCACCTCGCGCAACACGCAAATACTAGTTATATTATATAAAGCTAAATTACCACTCACTCACTGACTCACTGACATAATTGTTCTCCCAGATGGTGGATGGGGAGGTGGGTATATTTTGACAGATTCGTAAACAAGTAACTCTCAAACCTACGGGAAAAGTGCCAAACCCCCCCTTTTCCCCCCCCTTCTCCCCCCCCCCTATCGTATCTCGGAAACTACGAGACCCGTATTTTTTTCTTTTTACGGATTCGTATAGAGGAGGCTCGGTAAAGTAAAAACCATTTTTCAAAGTCCCCCCCCCGCCCCCCTTCTCCCCCCCTTTAGACGGATCTCGGAATCTAAGAGACTTGGAACATTTTTTTTTTCAGATTCGTTTAGAGGAGCAATGCTTTAGTCGAAATAATTGTGCAACCCCCCCCCCATTTCCCCCCCCCCCCCCCCTTTTTTTTTTTTTTTTTCACAAGCACGCGAGGTGCTTGCACCTCGCGCAACACGCAAATACTAAACCCCCCCATCACCCCCCCCCCCCTTTTTTTTTTTTTTTTTTTCACAAGCACGCGAGGTGCTTGCACCTCGCGCAACACCCAAATACTTTTTTTTTTCACAAGCACGCGAGGTGCTTGCACCTCGCGCAACACGCAAATACTAGTTATATTATATAAAGCTAAATTACCACTCACTCACTGACTCACTGACATAATTGTTCTCCCAGATGGTGGATGGGGAGGTGGGTATATTTTGACAGATTCGTAAACAAGTAACTCTCAAACCTACGGGAAAAGTGCCAAACCCCCCCTTTTCCCCCCCCTTCTCCCCCCCCCCTATCGTATCTCGGAAACTACGAGACCCGTATTTTTTTCTTTTTACGGATTCGTATAGAGGAGGCTCGGTAAAGTAAAAACCATTTTTCAAAGTCCCCCCCCCCCGCCCCCCTTCTCCCCCCCTTTAGACGGATCTCGGAATCTAAGAGACTTGGAACATTTTTTTTTTCAGATTCATTTAGAGGAGCAATGCTTTAGTCGAAATAATTGTGCAACCCCCCCCCCATTTCCCCCCCCCCCCCTTTTTTTTTTTTTTTTTCACAAGCACGCGAGGTGCTTGCACCTCGCGCAACACGCAAATACTAAACCCCCCCATCACCCCCCCCCCCCCTTTTTTTTTTTTTTTTTTCACAAGCACGCGAGGTGCTTGCACCTCGCGCAACACCCAAATACTTTTTTTTTTCACAAGCACGCGAGGTGCTTGCACCTCGCGCAACACGCAAATACTTGATTTAGAGGGGCAATGCTTTAGTTTTTTTCACAAGCACGCGAGGTGCTTGCACCTCGCGCAACACGCAAATACTAGTTTTAGTATAACTCTGTACATTGATATTTTAGTATAACTCTGTACATTGATAGAAACCCCTTGAAAATCTGTTTCATAATTTTGGAGTTTATCGTAAACGAGAACGCGACGGGGGATTTTGTTTCATAATATTATTGTTTGTCAAAATCAAAGTAATTTGTAACTTTTATAACTTTTTTCTTTCGTTGCAATAAATATATTAATGCTATCCCTAACGCAAATTCTTTTACATAATTATAAGACTAATAGTATCTTGTAGACCTAACCTTAACCCACTAATATAAGGATGATGAAAATTGGATGCCAGCCAATGCATTGGAAAATACCGCAATTACACCGAGACTTCAATGAAATGAAATGAAATGTGCTCAAAAACTGCTGACTCTATCTTGTCTAAATTAAATATCGTTGAAAGTTTTTAAGCAGCATATGTTTCTTTTTAATTTTTCACTTTTTTATTATATAGGGGCGGGACACACATTTTACCACTTTGGAAGCGTATATCTCTTAAAATATTGACTTTAAGAAAAAGTGGTTTAGAAACTACAACGCCATTTTTAAAAACCTATCTACAAACACATTTATAGTATTGACGAAAAAAAAATGTTTAGTCTCAGTTCCATATATTATTGTTATATTTATTTTTTAATAAAAATTGGAAAGCGATTCATAGAACACATTTACCTACCAGGTTTCACATGTTCACTGCTAATAGTTTCGGAATAAAATGGCTGTGACATACGAATAGACAGGTATGATGAATCTATGAGGGTTCCGTTTTTTGCCATTTAGCTACGGAACCCCAAAAATGGGTTTAACAACCTCAATGACATTTTTAAAGACCTATTATGAACACCCCACACGTATAGGATTGATGAAGAAAATGTTTTTTTAATTTCAGTGCCATGTATGCCCTTTCATTTTTATTATTGCATAAAAATCGTAAAGCTGTTCCCAAAATACTTCTACCTACCAAGTGTCAACTCTGTAGTCTTAATTGTTTCTAATAGCCTGTGTTGCTTGCCTGATAATATAATTTGATATAGTCGAAAGAATTTTTGAAATCGTTCGAGTAGTTTAAGTGTAGGTTATAAGCATTAAGATTCGCGTATTGCATGTTTATACTCTTGATAACTTCGAAATTAAGTGTCCAAATCGAATGAATTAAAAAGTATTTTACTGCTACATATACTACCTACCTACCCACCGGCTACCCTTGATTATAAAACTGTTTATTTGGATAAGAATGAATACTTTTTTGTCAGGTGGGAAAATCATCGAATGACTTCTCCCGCTCTGGGTTAAGCGAAAAGGTGTGTCAGAGTTCTACTGACTAAAAACCCACCCTGTTCCTACAGCTGCCCTTAAGTTCCGGGGCCGCGGTATCTCGTTAAAACATTCCCGCAACAATAAGAATTAATACTGCGATACGAATGTAATCAACTTTTGTTTCTACCAGCGATCTATTTAAATTTTACAACAAATACGTTATTATTATGACTTAACTATGGCAGTTAGATATATTCCCTCCATGACGTTTTTGTGCGTAATAATGAGTACTTCAATCATAATTATAGCTCATTTTTGTATAGAATCAATACTGGGCTAGCTTTAAAATTTACAGGTTTTCTATACAAATTTTTCATCCCTAATTTTCTGTTATGGCATGATTTTTCAAAAACGCTGATACATGTGATTATTAATTACTAACCAAAAGGATAAATACTGGTTTTTATGGTTTGAGCTACAAAACTAATTGGTTTTCCGTTTATACCTTCATTTTACGCTCTCAGGTGCAGATTTTCCAAAAACACTGAAACTCCTGATTTTTAATTTTTAACCAAACTGATAACCACCAATTTTCACGGTTTAAACTACAAAAATGACGATTTTCCATACAAATTTTCATCCCGCATTTAACTCCCTTAGCGGTTGAATTTCAAAAAGTCTTTCCATATTCCTTCTCACATTATATATGGAACCTCTGTTTTCGATTTATTTACATACAATGTGTAACGGAAACCCCATATCTATCCAAAAGGGCTGAAAACAACATCTGGTATGGATTCTCTCTGCACAGTTTCAGCTCAAAATAACTGACTCAAAGTCTCGAAAAACGTAGGGACATAATAGATTTCACTTTCCTTGTTAAGATTTTACAAAACAAAATAGACTGCCCTCAGTTAAGGTAAGATTAATTTCCGAGCTCCAGCTAGATACCCTCGTGCTACCATAACTCCCTTGCATCCTCCACCCCGTAGGACTGTTCTCGGCGCCAACTCAACCATTCCTCGACTGTGTAAACATTTTTAACAGTTGCAGCGATCTTGTGGATGTCCATGCAGACTCTTTTACCAGGCTCCTCAAAGTAATGCACAATAATATTTATGTAATAGCTCGTCTTTTGAAGGTTAGTTTATTTTATTTTATTTTATGTTGTACATTTAGATATTTATTGTTTTGTTTAGTTCTAAGTTAGAGAGTTAAGAATAATTGTATTATATTATTTTGTACACAATGGCATATGTGGTGCTTACCTGTAAAAATTGTGACACTAGGAAATATAGTTAGGAATTATAATTGTAAAAATTTTGGTGTCAACAATTGTTGGTGAGCCAAATAAATAAATAAATACCAAATTATCGGTTTTATATATTTTTTGAATACCAATCATAACAAACGTGTCAAAGCACTACGAGGGTCAATAACTTTCCACGTCACTTGCCGATAACACGATAATTCTCTTCGTTCTTCTTAATTTGAAAAATTCGGTCTCTGGTATCAGTGTATTGGTATTTGTAATAAGTTCTACACACGTAGACTTAGGATTACAAAACCCTTTATATATCGTTTGTTATCATCCAAAGAAGCCATGCAGTTGGTATGTATATACCCTTTAAATTACACGTTGTATAATATAATATAGATAGATTAGTATGAACAAATATACATTAGGGTAAAGTTAGACAGATGATGAGGGCACTCTCCAAAACAAACACTTGTCCAAAATAACCGCACTGATTTAGTGTGTGGTCCCTCCCTTAACGCCGAGTTTTAACCAATACATTTATCAATTATTGTGATTCATCGTTCAAGATCACAGAATACTGAAACTTTTCAGCGGACAAAGCTGGGTCACTCCGGTCGGGCGTTCTTTAAATGTGAGAGCCTACATTTAATCAATAGTAGTAATAATAGTAATAGTAGTAGTAATAATAATAAGTAGTAAAAGTAGTAGTAGTAATAATAATCATAGATATTGACTGCAAAAGAAATTTCTGATGTGGAAAGTGAAACTTATGTTCAGTGTAAATATTGATCAATTGGCTTCCGCTCGCGGCTTATCACGCGTAAAAAGGTTTTTTTAATATATTGTTAGAGGTGTTAGATGAATATAGCGCAAGTAGTGGTGGTAACTGTCATGCCTATAAAAGGACGATTGATCGGATCCAGACAAAAGCCAGGCAGTCCTCTTTTCTAAGCCGCGGATAAACCCACCCTCCCCCCGTCCGATTACCATGTACGGCAAGCCGATCCCCTGGGAAAAGCAAGCCAAATACTTAGGCGTGGTCCTCGATAAACACCTTTCCTTCGCTGAGCACATAAAGCAGGCACGTTCGCGCGCCGCTTTCGCTCTAGGTAGGCTCCACTTCATTCTTAGCTCCCGCAGCAAGTTATCACTCAGGTGCAAGCTGCGTATTTTCACCGCGGTCATCCGTCCCATCATGACTTACGCCTGCGTTGTTTTCGCACACGCAAAGCCCTACCTCCTCCACAAGATGCAGACCCTTCAAAACCGATTCCTCCGTAGAGTCACGGGAGCCCCCTTTTATGTTCGAAATGAGCTTCTTCACGTAGACCTCAAGATGCCCACCATCCAGCAGTTCATGAAACGTGTCTCCAAGCGTTTCTTTGATACTGCAATCCAACACAGGAATCCCCTTATCGTATCGGCCGCCCAATACGAACCCTCGCTTATCTCTAAGATTCGCCGACCAAGGCATACCCTTGTCACTCCCGATGACGCAATCACCCTGCTCCAAGAGAGCCGTAGGGAAACAAGTACAGTGGCACACAAAAACAAAAACCGACCGTCCTTCCGTCCTCGCCGCCGAGGCCCGCCGCGACGTCCCCGTAATAGTCCGCTCCAACCCTTGCCAGAGCCAGCCCGCGACGCTGAGCCAGTAGCTTTAAATTCCCTTATTAATAATAAAAATGATATGATCCAGCCTGTCCCTAGCTGCCCTCCCACTGCGACGCCCTAAGCCGAGGTCCGTACCCCACAGGGGGTGCCCTTAGCGTGTAGTCGCCTAGTTTGTAAGTTTTCTAATAAGCCCTGGCTGGAGGCTTTAATTAATTTATTAATTAAGGCAACCACAGGCAAGCCCGGTTAAGCAGCCGACAACCTCAGAGGTTGACCTGCGAGATGCCACACACACAAAAAAAAAAAAAAAAGTTATGTCAATCATTAGTTGGCCAGTCGTTGGACGGTGAGGATGACAGTGTCCACGCTACATTGCTGTGAGTTTGTTCCATTTTCCCTGTATTTTTATGGTGATTCTTGCTATGAATATTGACGGTTGTTTGTTTAAAGTCGAGCCCTGTTATTTGGTAAAATTACAGTTGTAATTCAGACTATGTTGTTGTTAATTAAAGTTGAGGGTATTTCCCGGTTGCTTATAATTTTTTATTTCTTCTCAATACATGATTCCTAATATCAGAAGTGGGATAGGATCAACGTTATCCTATTTTGCTAGCCATTCTGTTATTTTCTTTTGTTAAATAAGCAAGAAACATCAATGTCTGACAATTTGAATCATGATCGTGGTATGTGAAGTGATATCCGAAAGCACCGCCGTGCTAGGATAGTGTCGGTCGTGAAATTAGTGTTTTGTTAGTTCGTATCAAATCGTTAGAAAGTATTGTGCATAGTTCATCGCAATCATATTATGTGTGTCGACACGTGGTCGCCAGTTAGATTCCTCAATTCATTCATTCCACGTCGTTTCCTTTGATAAATATCGTCTTGTGCTGTTTGCACCGATCAACCGGCGGAAACGAATAATGTGGGTACCTAGAGAAATAAATACATCATCTATGGTGACCGACAGGATTGTCGTCAGTTGCGAATACCTGACGTAAATAACATTTCACTTGAAGGTATGAGTACTAACTCGGATACCTACCCTACATGTGCAGACTATATTACTGTCGTTTGCTCCTTTGTTTACGTATTGTTCGACAACTTAGTGACGAGTTGATCTCTGTTATTTTGTTATTATGATCACAGTGATTATAATTCATGGAATGAGGACTATTCGAATTAGAGCATCTACCACAAACTCTTGTGATTATTGATATCACTTGCAAAAACGATTTTGTTGAAAACCTTTTCGGAATATGTTAAGTCCAGTTCATTGAAGGGCACTGATTCTGGAAATCGTTCATATTGAAGGAAAAGAACACTTGGATTGTTGTTTGGGGAACCGACATTTCATGGAAAAAGTGTTTTGATGTGATCAGATCGATCGTGTAGCAAGTTGAATCCTAAGCTTGTTTCTGTGTCACAAATTTATTTACATGTTCTTGTCGTGAAGAAATTGAGAGACGCAAAACCGATCTACCCGCAATAATTATTTTGTTGTCGCGGTTACACAAGGTGTACTGATTGATCTTATCATTGACAGTGGCTTGTTTATTTCTCATCTATCGTCCTATTTTACCTGTGTGCGTAAACCGTTTCCTCATATTGAAAGGTAAAGGTTTGGGAAATCAAGAAACCGAAAGTACTTCTTTTGTTTACATTTCATTTGGTGTTTGTGATGTCAATGTTTGTTATTGAAGAATTAGCTGATGGCTAGATAATACTGGTCGCATAAGTAAATTTTCAAGGTCGAGGCTGGTCCGTGGATGAGTCACCACAATGACATATCAAGATTCCTCTGTGCCTCGAAAAGTACATTAGGCTGTTGGTCCAGCTGTAGTTTCACAACTTTGATAGTAGTTGAGGATGGTTGGTAGCCAGAACAAGTTAATCTTTGTTGTGCTAACGGTTATGGTGTTGTCAAGCTGCTGGGTTGCTCCAGCGTTACCTTAAGGCGATAGGGGACGCAGTTCTCATACTGCTGGTGATTGCCACGTTGGCAAGCCGTTTCAACTTGAAGTTTTACGCTTTATGTTTATGCGAGTGATTCGCTGCAACTATTTAGAGAATCTGTTAAACTAGACTGAATAATACTCAGTCTCTTGTGTCCATTTCCATAAACACACCTCTAGTTTATTGCAAACTTGACCAGTTGCAGTAGTAAGTGAGTTTTCTTATTATTTTATATCGGGCACTGATACATCCACTGTGACCTTATGCTTATTTTGAGTCATACGATGGATGGTTGATTAGAACTTTTACGTAAAATTCTTAACATTTTACCGATTCTGGATTTCCCATAAATGAAGAAATGTGCTTTTTGTGTATCTGAATTGTGTATTTGGATAGGACCATAAGTGAAGGTCAGGTAAGCCGAACGGTTGCTAAGTCGTAACTTTGGTAAACATTGAAACACGAACAAGTTATTATTAAGAAACAAGTTGTGCTGGTTGCTGTCGCTCTCTGCTCATATGTTTCAGATTTCTGACTTCGTCTTTGTGACCAAGCTCTCACAAAGACACTACCAGGCGGCGGTCGAGTAGTGCAGTCCTGTCGAGCTGCCGACCTTGCATAGCGCACCGTTGCACCTGGTGAGCACGAGTGGTGCTGGCGTGGTATACTGCTGAAGCCGGTACTGGTGGTGCGGAGTTAAACCGCTGACCTGGAGCGATGAGCAATCCAGATGCCGAGCACGAGTGGTGCCTTAGCGCACTGTAGCGCTTGAGCGGCACCTTAAGCGCGCAGTCGCGCTGGTGGAGCGCGCAGACCTGCTGTCGCGCTAGTGGAGCGCGCAGACCTGCTGTCGCGCTAGTGGAGCGCGCAGACCTGCTGTCGCGCTAGTGGAGCGCGCAGACCTGCTGTCGCGCTAGTGGAGCGCGCAGTCCAGCTGTCGCGTGGGGACTTGTACAAGTTCAAGTATGAGCATGAGTATGCTTGTGTACTACGACGAATCTACATTGCCTTAGAGGGTGATGCAGATTTTAGAGTGAGACAGTAGACGGACTGCGAGACGTCTACGTCAGGTAAACTGCGAGGTACCTGACCGGTCTCATAGTGTGGCCACGTATAACGGATGTCGTTCCCGTATAACGTGTGTTTTGTCGTGTAGAGGATGGACTGCGAGACGTTCCTTTCGGTGATTTGGTAATCGCCCTACACGATGGGTCATGTAGAGGACGGACTGCGAGACGTTCCTCTTGGCGATAAACGCCCTACATGGCAGCGACTTGTGTGATGTATGACTATCAGTGAATGCAGTTATGATATTTTGGTGTGACGAATGGAACTCTATGGAGTACTAAGATAACGTCTTGGCACCTCATAGACTACTTAGCTAGTTAATTTATGTGTCTGATGAATGAAAGAAAAAGGCCACATAAGATGAATTGAGTGTAAGCTAAAGAATAGGCAAATGTGTGTGCTCTCCGAGAGACGTTAATCTTCCTTGTTTGTTTCACAGCAGACGATCAGACTGAAGACACTACTTCTGCCCAACATGGTACGGATCCAGATGCTGGGTCTTCCCGTACAGCTGGCGTGCTGGTGCAGCGCGCAGCCCTGCTCCTGCCCTACTGCTGCCGTGATGATTGCGATGACGACAACCCTGATGATGCTGGCGAGTCTTCGAATGCTCCTGCTGGTTCTGCTAGTATTTCGAGTGCAAGCAGGACCCATCCAGACGAAGACGGCGAGCAGACCCCCGTCGTGCCCCTCGGAGCTTCGGAAAAAGAGGTCCATAGTGCAGCCGAGGACGGTGCACAGTCAGGAGAGGCCGTGTTAGAGGTGTAAGATGAATATAGCGCAAGTAGTGGTGGTAACTGTCATGCCTATAAAAGAACGCTTGATCGAGTTATGTCAATCATTAGTTGGCCAGTCGTTGGACGGTGAGGATGACAGTGTCCACGCTACATTGCTGTGAGTTTGTTCCATTTTCCCTGTATTTTTATGGTGATTCTTGCTATGAATATTGACGGTTGTTTGTTTAAAGTCGAGCCCTGTTATTTGGTAAAATTACAGTTGTAATTCAGACTATGTTGTTGTTAATTAAAGTTGAGGGTATTTCCCGGTTGCTTATAATTTTTTATTTCTTCTCAATACATGATTCCTAATAATATATATACAACATGTAATTTAGAGAGTATATACATACTGAATGCACGGCTTGTTTGGATGATAACAAACGATATGGCAAGGGTTTTCTAATCCTATGTGTACATGTGTGGAGCATATTAGAAATTTCAATACATTGATACCAAAGGCCGAATTTTTCAAATTAAGAAGAACGAAGAGAATAATCGTTTTATATAGTGCTGTGATACGTTTGTTATTACTGGTATTCAAGAAACATATGAAACCCAACAATTTGGGGTCAATTCTGTAAGTCACTTATTTAGAGCTGAAACTTTGCATAGAGACTCCATACCAGATGTTGTCTTCAGTCCTTTTGGATAGATATGGGGTTTCCGTTACACGTTGTATATATATATATATATAATTATTAATTTATTCATTATAGTAAATTACACCCATTGTCATTAATTATTAATCAAATTAGGTACAAATATTATTAACACTCCAGTAGGCGCGCCTCTATTTGGGACGTTAGTAGTCGCGCGCTCTACATTTGTAGAACATATTTAATTATGGAGTTTTAAAGCAAAGTTTCATAAATAAAAAAAATATTGATATAAACTTTATTATTATAAAGCTAAAACAAACAAAACATAATCATATTTAAACATATTAGGAACTAAAAAACAGCCTTTTTGAAAATAACAAAAAAAAAACGCAAAATTTTTGCTCTTAACATTATGTCTCATATTTCTTAATCAGTCATGTCTTCCACCTCCATTTCTTAGTTTTTGGCACAGTCGGGACAAAGAAGAACCTGATGGGCGGGACAAATCCACTTGTTACATATATAACAAAGCTTCCTGGTGGATTTCTTGTGTCGTCGTAAGAACCGCACATTTTGTCCACAATATCCATATCCAATGTCCGTATCATGCTGAGATTCTTCTAACCAGTCCTCTTCTAATAATCGATCTTCAGGGTCACTCTCTGCTATATCACTAGGATCAGTGTCTACACCCTCCAGCCATCTACTAATTCTCTCTTCTTCACTGCGGGAATCCATTTCTCTGAAAAAAAGGACCACTCTTGTTACTACTAACCTTACAATAAGTTGTACATGTCATAACAATAAAAATAAATAAACATAACAACAAATAAAAAGGTAATAAACATTATTACAACAAAAAACATGAACGGCAACTTACGAGAAAAATGTCACGTGAGTGGTCGCGCGCTCTACAATCGTAGAAATTCACTTTTGACGCCAAATTTCACAGACATGCGGCCGCGTTCATCGCCGCAAGGACACTACTATTGTTTATTGCCTAGTAATAGAGGAATACTAAGAATGTGTGCGTGAGTGACCTTCAACTTGCGACAAAATTCAACAAAATGTACACGCGTTCTACAATGGTAGAACACGCGACTATTGGGGTGTTAAAATCAAAATAAAAATAAAATATTATAAAATGAATTAAAGCCGTAATAATCACAAAATTTAAATAAAATACAAATTAAAATACATTACAAAAAAACAATAATGACATAAAAATCCCTACTTAAATGATAAATTATAGCCTTCTATAGGCATTGGTACAGCAACATGTCTGCTTGAACAATTCTGGAAGTAAGGGCAGTCCAACCTTTCCCCGATCATCGCTAGAACGGTGTTGGAGCTGGCCCGCACTCTGCGTACCAACGACGCGGCACGCTTACGCATAGTCGCGTGAAAACAGTCAATGCACGCATTTCTGAACATACCCGAGGCGCTACAGTATCGGGGCAGCCCCATCACCGCCCTGAAAGCGTTATTATACTGGACGCGGATGGCTTTGTAAGCTCTAGCAGAATAATGCGCCCACAGGCTGCATGAGTAGAGCGACGTAATAGTTTTTAAATTACAAACAAATTCACTAACTTCCATTACCTTTTTAGAATAATACTAATATCCGCGCGGGGCTTCGCTCCCGTTTTACAGCAACAAGTTACTTCCATACCATACTGTATAATGTAACTTGTTGTGTATGGAATAGCGAAGTTTCATAGTCCACGCATTATTTGCCTAAAGAAGGCATTAATAATCACGAATGTTGAAAGAAAAACAAATATTTCCTAATAAACAAAACTCGAGTCATCAATAATTGCTACAGGCGTGGTGCTACGATTCCATGTTCGTCGATCAATGAAAATGAAATTCTTAAAAATACGACCAAAACACGATACGCCGGCCACGGCGGCCAATCTTATAATTGATTAGCACATTTTTTTTTCTCTGGGTGGGAAAATCATCATACGACTCCTCCCGCCGTGGGTGGAGTGGAAGGGAGTGTCAAACTTCTACTGACTAAAAACCACCACCCTGCTTCTTCTGTTGACCTTGCATTCCAAGGCCGCGGTGTCCCGTTAGAACAATTCCCGCAACCCTGTAAGGCAATGGCACTATCGGACCCCGTCAATGCTGCTGACTGCTCTTTGAGGCGCGGGCGGAACACAACGCGTGTCTGGTCCTTACCAGATGGTGAGTTACCCCTGCTCGCCGTCTGCAGACCCGCATCTACGGTGGCCGGAGATCAGCTTGTGATCCCCGACGCCCGGGGCGTCTCCCGCAGCGGCTGGGGCGTGAGGAAGATAACTGTCTCTGCCTCACACATTCAGCCTCCTCCTTCGCTAGCATGACTGCTTCGCAAAAAGAGGCGACTGCGCGCATACACAGACTGACTGGCTGAGACTGGATGTGCGCAGGTACAGATGCACTCTCTGTTCCTTTACCCTCATAGCCCGATGGGACGGCAATCCCACACGACCGGAGAGAGATCAGGCGCAGGTCCATCGGCTTAACGAGCTTTCCGAGTCACGCGGGTTATCACACCACCAATTTCCAAACTCCGGGTTACTACTGAGAAATTTCTAACAGAAAAACCCAATTGCACTTTTTGCCCGACCCGGGAACCGAACCCAAGACCTCTAGTTCAGCAGTCTCGCTTGCGAACACTAGGCCACCGAGGCAATTAATAAATATTAAGCGAATTATTAAATAGAATTCTACCTTAATTACTACTCACGCGACGCCGAAAGAGCTTACCATAAATTTCTTCAGTCACTAAATATAATAATTATAGTCGCACGTACCAAGGGAACACGCTTATTGTGTTTAATGGTACAAGTTAATTTATTTATTTATTTAACGGACAATTAACAGCTACTATATAAAGTAAAAGCATAAGAATACAGCATTCAGTGTGTAAACAATATTGCAGCTCACTGCATTATCCGCGTATTGTCAATCACTACATAGTATAAAATAAAGTCGCTTCCCTGTCTGTCTGTCCCTATGTAAGCTTAGATCTTAAAAACGACGCAACGGATTTTGATGCGGGTTTTTAAATAGATAGAGTGATTTCTGCGGAAGGTTTTAGTGTATAATAAGTTAAGATTTTGTGTAGATTGAATGAAATACGTCGATATTACTTCAACATGTCGGAAAGAATGAAGCCTATCGGGAGCTTTAATCGAAAACTCTGCCAAAACCTTTTGAGTTATAAAAATACAATGTATGGCGGGATTGTTTATCTTTTATAGATCTATAAAAAAGTCCGCCATAGCATATGACTATCTCCCAAGAATAACCCACAATAACCATTTTTTTCTTTTACAAATTACATTAAAATTATTTACGAATCTTTTTTGAACAGTACAGTATTATTACTTATCCAGTTAAATACATCAGATATGTTGAAAATTTAATGTAGATCAAAATTGCTTTTTACACTATATCAATAAAATGAATATCTTATGAGTTATCGCCGATATATGAGTGTGGCAAATTACCGGACGAGAAATTGATTAAGCAAAATCATATATGTATAAGCAAATATAAATTTAATTACCCGAGCGAAGCCGGGCCGGGTCGCTAGTGTAATATAAACAATATATGCTGCTAGATAAGCAATTCAAATATTTATTAATTTTATAATATTAAAATTCGAATATTATAAATTAAAATTATTAAAAACAAAAAGTACAATACAAAGTATAACATTTAAAAAAAATAGAATAAAAATTGATAATAAAATTATCTAATTTTAAAAAGTGGACTCATATTAATATTAATATTACACATTCGTAACTCAGACAGAAATAAATTAATTTACAATAATATGTACCATACTTCATTATAATATCAATTCATACATTGCGCAGCTAAAACAGTTAGTGCATGAGTCATGCCCAGGGACAGGATAGAAAGAGCTCATAACTAAATAATAAAATCCGCTTAGGTCAGTGGATAGGTGACAATCGTGTCGAGATTTCTCTGTGCCTAGGAAAGCATGTTACGGTTAGTTAGAAGCCTTAAAATTTTACTCTTGGTACGCTTTGGCAAGACTGGTTCAGTGGCACCTATCTTACTATCCAGCTACTGGGTTGATAGTCAGTCGTTCCACGTAAAACATTAGTACTCAACTGCATTTGTTAACCTGCATTCAGAAATGATTAACCAAATTTTAACAGCCCTGATATATTATCAAAATTTTATTTAATGTTCCTTGCAAGTCTAAACGGTTCTATCCACCGCTAAAAAAGCCACTTGCTACCTCGAAATATAGACAGAATTCGTTTGTGTTTCGTGCAAGCAGGAGCTTTAATGAGGTGTGCAGGCAGCATGACATTGATCCATTTAGTACAAGCACAGTCTAAAGATCATACAGTCGTCCGACGAAGACGTCTAGACAGGGCAATCGTGCGGGGTGTGAGGGGCGAGACGCGGGAATGCCGATCCCAAGCTGCGAACAAAACTATGTTAGCAGCTTGGGAGACATCATTCGGGGCTAGCACGTGTTTGTTTTTTAATTATTTATTTAAAGTGGTACATACGACGTGTGCTGTGAGAGATTGCAAGTCTTCATCTTGTTTAAATAAAGATCTCCGGTTTCATCAGCTTCCACGCACAGGAGAAAGGTAAATAATTAATAATGTTTTGTTATCGTTTTATTTGTAAAGTCGTGCCGCGTTGATAACGCTAACAAAATAGCCGAACGGAGGACGGTAAAAAAATTATATCTAATAGGTAATCGCACAGGGCCGTGAGGGTTTGGACATTTTATATATTTTTATACCTACTTAATATTATTAGGTGTTCTATTTTTATTCAAAATGATAACGATACTTTGAAGCTTTATTCGAATACAGATAACGAAAAATAGTAATTTCAAATTGAAGATGGTGAACTTTTTTATCTATACTTATAATAAATCTGTAGAGAGGTCAATTCTGTACATGAAATATATTTCCAAAATAACTATCAGGGGGTTATTAAGGATCGATACTGATGACAAAAATGCAATCAGTTAGATTTTTGTCTGTCTGTCTGTCTGTCTGTATAACCGTTATAGAAACAAAAACTACTCGACGGATTTTAACGAAACTTGGTACAATTAATATTCATACTCCTGAGCAGGTTATAGTATAGTTTTCATCACGCTACAATCAATAGGAGCAGAGCAGTGAAGGGAAATGTTGGGAAAACGGGAGAAGTTACTCCATTTTTTAAGCTTCCGTCGCGTGTTCTACCTTAATGGTTAAAGCTACACAGAAATCATTTATGACGGAAATGTTCTCCTTAAAATTATATAAAAAATATCCCACGACAGCATATATCTATCTTTTATGGTTGACTCACAATAACAAGTGTATCTCCCGAACCTCCGAAGTGTAGGTATATCCCATAATACCAAATAATTTTCCATTCCAATTTAAAAGAACGCGATTCCCAGAATCGGTGTGTTATGCAATGACAATTAATAAGGCCCAAGGGCAGACTTTTCGTGTTGCTGGATCTCGGTGTCAGTTGTTTCTCGCATGGTCAGTTGTACGTGGCTCTTTCCCGGGTTAGCAGTTCTAGAAATCTTTATGTTCACGTGCCGGACGGGTCAACTTTTAACATAGTTTACCTGGAAGCTTTGCGCTGAAGTATTGTCGTTCTATAGGTACTTAAGCCTCATGTGAACGTGATCTAAACAATATTACCAATACATTAACTTAATAACACACAAGGAGTTACACGCTGACGAAATCGCGGGCACAGCTATTAAAAATAATATTGTGCGGTTCGGTATTGCGATATTTTTCTTCAGTATTATAGATTGACATATTATATTTCCCTATGATGGATGGAAATGTTCTTCTTAAAATTATATAAAATATCCCACGACAGCATACGTCTATCTTTTATGGTTGACTCACAATACACGTGTATCTCCCGATAGCTTAGCAGTTCGAAGCTTTCTGATTTTTATTCTCCTCCGAAATTTAAAACCACCACAACTTTGCAATGGAACTCGGCTAAAAGTAACCCAGTTGCAACAAAATATAATCGAGGCTCAAATTTTAACAGGTTGCGGTGCAGGAGAAACCGTCTTTTTTCCCAGAATTCCCATAATACCAAACAATTTTCCATTACAATTTAAAAGAACGCAATTCCCAGTATCGGTGTGTTATGCAATGGCAATTAATAAGGCTCAAGGGCAGACTTTTCATGTTGCTGGAGTAGATCTCGGTGTCAGTTGTTTCTCGCATGGTCTCTGTTGTACGTCACTCTTTCCCGGGTTAGCAGTTCTAAAAATCTTTATGTTCACGTGCCGGACGGGTCAACTTTCAACATAGTTTACCCGGAAGCTTTGCGCTGAAGTATTTTCTTTCTATAGGTACTTAAGCCTCATGTAAACGTGATCTAAACAATATTAACAATACATTAACTTAATAACACACAAGGAGTTACACGCTGACGGAGTCGCGGGCACAGATATTAACAATAATATTGTGCGGTTTGGTATTGCGATATTTTTCAACAGTATTATAGATTGACGTATTATATTTCCCTACTAAATTACGAAAGTTAATCTGTCTGTTACATCAAAATTACTGAACCGTGAGGAAGGACATAGGCTACTTTTTTTTTACGAAAAACGACGTGAACGTGGACGAAGTCGCGGGCAACAGCTATCTATACTAATAATATAAGGCTGAAGAGTTTTTTTGTTTGTTTGAACGCGATAATCTCAGGAACTACTGGTTCGAATTGAAAAATTATTTTTTAATTAAATAGTCAATTTATAGAGAAAGGCTATAATATAAGACTATATATCATTACGCTAAGGCCAATGGGAGCGGAGCGCCAATGAAGAATGCTTCAAAATTGGGGATTTGTTTTGAAAAAAAAAACCTTACAAATTTCTTAAAACTGGCTTTTTTACATTTTTTACAACTGCGCCGAATAAATTTGTTTTTCATAGTGTTTGTATGAATTACAAAGTTATATTTGCGGTTTTAGAAAATATGCTGTATCTCAAAAACTGCTGAACTGATTTCGTTCAAACTAATTTTGGTTGAAAGTTTATATTACGATCTACAGACCTATATTTTTTTAGATTTTTCACTCCATTATTATAGAAGTTAGAGGTTGTGTCCGCCACACACACATTTTACCACTTTGGAAGTTTATATCTTTTAAACGATTGACTTTATGGAAAAGTGGTTTTAGAAACCCCGATGTCGTTTTTAAAGAACTGTCTATAGATACCACACATGCATCGATTTCATGAAAAAAAATATTTTCAGGTTTAGTTCCATGTAAGGGGAGACCCCCTTTATTTTAAATATTTTTTAATTTTTTTCTCAAAATCGGAAAGCGGTTCACAGAATACATCTACCTATCAAGTTTCACATGTATAGTCCTAATAGTTTCGGAATAAAATTGCTGTGACAGACGGACGGACGGACAGACAGACAGACAGACAGACGGACAGACATGTCGAAACTATAAAGATTCCGTTTTTTGCCATTCGGCTACGAAACCGTAAAAAGAATCATATAAATCGGTATAGAAACACCAAAGTTATACATGAAATACGCTTATAATAATAAGCCATCGCGCGTGAATACTGAATCATGCTATAAGGATTATTTTTGAGAATCGGTCGCCGCGCTCGACGCGTCTCGCGGTCGAAGCGTTCTCTAGGTACTTAAGCCTCATGTGAATGTGATCTAAACAATATTACCAATACATTAACTTACGCTGACGGAGTCGCGGGCACAGCTATATTGTATCATTACGCTAAGGCCAATAGGAGCGGAGCGCCAATGAAGAATGCTTCAAAATCGGGGTTAAATTTAACGTTAGCCCAAAGTAACTATTCCACGCGGACGAAGTCGCGGGCAAAAGCTAGTTTTGTAAATATATTTCATGTACAGAATTGACCTCTCTACAGATTTATTATAAGTATAGATTATGGGAATTCTGGGAATAAAGACGGTTTCTCCTGCACCGCAACCTGTAAAAATTTGAGCCTCGATTATATTTTGTTGCAACTGGGTTACTTTTAGCCGAGTTCCATTGCAAACTTGTGGAGGTTTTAAATTTCGAAGCAGAATAATAATCAGAAAGCTTCGAACTGCTAAGCTATCGGGAGTTACACGTGTTATTGTGAGTCAACCATAAAAGATAGATATATGCTGTCGTTGGATATTTTTTATATAATTTTAAGGAGAACCTTTCCGTCATAAATGATTTCTGTGTAGTTTTAACCACACTCGCGACGGAAGCTTAAAAAATAGAGTAACTTCTCCCGTTTTCCCAACATTTCCCTTCACTGCTCTGCTCCTATTGATTGTAGCGTGATGAAAAGTATACTATAACCAGCCCAGGAGTATGAATAATAATTGTACCAAGTTTCGTTAAAATCCGTCGAGTAGTTTTTGTTTCTATAACGGTTATACAGACAGACAGACAGACAGACAGACAGACAGACAAAAATTTTACTGATTGCATTTTTGGCATCAGTATCGATCCCTAATCACCCCCTGATAGTTATTTTGTAAATATACACTTCTGGACACATCTATTGGCCCACCTTGTATTTTCAGTTTCGTTTGGTCCTAGCTAAAATTTTATATTAGGTCGAGCAAAAAGTTTTTATGCAGTTTTGAACCTGGCACATTCACAATTTCATTCAATAGTCTTTTTTTGAATTTCGAACACAGAATTTAAAGAAACAAAAGACAATTTGGAGCCTGTTTGTTGATATCAAACAATCGAATACTAAGAAAACTTGGTTTTATTGGTTTACTTGGATTTAATTCTTGAAAAAGTGATTGATATCTTTGCTTTTGCAACAAACATTACTTATTCTTAACATTAAGGTGAGGTTCTATCAATAATCTATGGATACTTCACCTGAAGTCGCCGCCCAAGCTGTGGCACTTATTCAGGCCGGACACAGCCAAAGAAACGTGAGTGCTCAACTTAATTTAAGTCGATCTGCGGTCCGAAATGTTTATCGGAGGTACCTAGAGACTGGCGGCTTTGTTCGTCGCCAAGGAAGGCCACGATCTCGGGTCACAACTGAAAGGCAGGATCGATTCATCGTGACGACCAGCTTGAGAAATCGTCACCTTACCTCCATTGAGATACAAAACCAACTTCGCGACTTCCACGGAGTATCTGTGAGCGCTCGAACTGTTCGGAGAAGGTTAAAAGAACGCGATATGGTACCACACAAGCCAGCTAATGGGCCCAAACTAAAGCGAGCCCACCGAACAGCGCGCCTTCATTTCGCACGCAGTCATTTAAATTGGACACAGCAAGATTGGAGCCGTGTACTCTTTTCTGATGAGTCTAAAATTGTGTTACATGGCAATGATGGAAGGAAGAAGGTCTACCGGCGTAAGGGAGAGCGTTTCGCACAATGCTGCTTTGAAGAGAGGGTTGCTTATGGCGGTGGCTCATGGACTGTCTGGGGCGGTATATCCGCGAGCGGCAAAACTCAACTTGAGGTTGTTACAGGACCACGGCTGCCAACATTAAATGCTGAAAGATACATTCGTGAGTGCTTAGAACCTCACGTGATACCATACGCGGACTATGTGGGCCCAAATTTCCTTTTTATGCATGATAATGCAAGAGCCCATGCGGCCGGCATCGTCAGGGAATATCTTCGGGATGTGAACATCACAGTTATGGACTGGCCAGCCAGAAGCCCAGACATGAACCCCATTGAGCACATGTGGGACGAGCTAAAAAGGCGTGTTAGGGCTCGTCAGCCAGTTGCCCAGACGATGCAGGAGTTGAAAACTGCCATAGAAGAGGAATGGGAGATGATCCCTCAAAATTTCATAGAGCGGTTGATAAACTCTATGCCTAATCGTATGAGAGCTGTGGTAGATGCCCATGGAGGCAACACGCGTTATTAAATTAAACCTTTATTTGATAAAACATGTTTTTTATTCAAAAATTAATTGCCTTTAACAAGGCGCATATCCGACTTGTTAGGCGTAGGTCCATGTCGTATGGTATTCTGAATTCAAATTTAAAACTATACGATCGAAAAAGATGGTAAAATGTATCAGGTTTAAAACTGCATCAACAGTTTTTGTTCAATCTAGCAATCATATTTCGGTAGGGGCCATCGAAACCTAAACTCTAAGGTGGGCCAATAGATGTGTCCAGAAGTGTATTTCATGTACAGAATTGACCTCTCTACAGATTTATTATAAGTATAGATGATAACGATACTTTGAAGCTTTATTCGAATACAGATAACGAAAAATAGTAATTTCAAATTGAAGATGGTGAACTTTTTTATTATTTAATAAAGGTGAATTTCGAGATGGTGTACGTATTTTTTTTAATAAAATATTGGTGTCAATTTAGAGTTTAATTGGGGTGTTTGTTATGAAAATGCCATCCTTTTTGAAATCCAAGATGGCGGACGTAATTTTTTTTAATAATTTGATATGAGTGTCAATTTTGAGGTTAATCGGGGTGCTTGTTACGAAAATGCCATCCTTTTTGAAATCCAAGATGGCGGACGTAATTTTTTTAATAATTTGATATGGGTGTCAATTTTGAGGTTAATTGGGGTGCTTGTTACGAAAATGCCATCCTTTTTGAAATCCAAGATGGCGGACGTCATTTTTTGTAATAATTTGATATGGGTGTCAATTTTGAGGTTAATTGGGGTGCTTGTTACGAAAATGCCATCCTTTTTGAAATCCAAGATGGCGGACGTCATTTTTTGTAATAATTTGATATGGGTGTCAATTTTGAGGTTAATTGGGGTGCTTGTTACGAAAATGCCATCCTTTTGAAATCCAAGATGGCGGACGTCATTTATTGTAATAATTTGATATGGAAGTCAATTTTGAGGTTGATTGGGGTGCTTGTTACGAAAATGCCACCCTTTTTGAAATCCAAAATGGCGTACATCATTTTTTCATAATTTATTTATTTAAAAAACCTTCACTTAAGCAACATTACAGTACAGTAAGTGTCACAGTACCTAATTATCACGTGCATCATTTCAAATTTTAAATCTCTTTGTATACGCCTCATCTGCATTTTTATGTTCACCCTCAACTCCTAAATAATACGTGCAGTAAAGAGCAGGTTAAAATTGTTTTCATTATTATATTAAGTAATAATGTTGCTAACGATGTCGATCTGCAATAAAAAAAATATTTCATAAATATTGTTTATTTGTGACAACCCTGGCCGCTGCGAGACTGTCTAGACGTTGTCGGCATTTTCCACAAGATCAAAGGCGTCAACCTACTGTACGATCTTTATACTGTGGTACAAGTGTGTCATCAGCGAGGAGGTGCTTAAGCCTTAATTTTTTAAGTAATAATTAGTTTTAAGTAATCATGTAATTTTATTTAGTTGTCTTTAGATTTTTACATATTATAATGTTATTAGTGTTGTGTGTGTACCGTTTTCCTGCTGATAGTACTATGTCGTTCACAGTGTTCCTTAACTTCACATGTGGAGACGTAGAGACCTGTAATTGGCTGTCAAATTTTCACATTGTTTCTTGATTAGTTTAAGTAGCTATTGGTCTCCCATGTAAATAAATAAATATTAAAAAAAATGCAAGCCTGCGAATCGTGTGTACGTAGTACATATTACCTCAATGGTCTACAACTCTACATCACGAGATAGGAAACACCGAAAAAGCCTAAAAAACCTAATGCGTGTAATGTTAAGCATCAGTGGCCTAATGGCTAAAGTGTCGGCCGTGTGATCAAGAGGTTGCGGGCTCGAACCCCAACCATTACACTATTGCTATTGTTAGGGTTCGCTAATTTACATTTTTTATTTCATTAAATTGATTGCAAAAAGACTAGTTTCCAGACAAGTAACTATTTGATTTAAATATTTTGTACTGGCAACACTTTACTTTGCCAGTTAGTCGCTGGATGACATTACCATTCGTGATTGGTTGACGACATTAAATCGTGAACCAATCACAGAACTCGATTTTACCGCGTAAATTTTAGTAAACATCGGAGGTAGGAAAAGGTCGGTTGAGCATTCTGACTCGAGCTGTTGGACGAGAATATCGTGAGAAAGAATAAAGTTGTGTTTCCTGTTATTTGGATTTCCTTCAATACTTCACCTGGATATCCTGAGTCTTTTACTCCATAGTAGCAGTTATTTTTATACTATGAACTCACCCCAGACACAAGCAGATTATTTATTACTAGTACTCACGCGGGGCTTCGCTCCCGTGGATTCTATCACGGTAAAAACATAACTCTCCTTTTTTGCAGTCTCGTAAAAAGTAGCCTATAACCTTCCTCAAGCTTCAAGCTACTTCCATACCAAATTGCATCCAAATCCACCCAGTACTTTCGAAGATTAGCGCGTTCAAGCAAACAAACAAACAAACAAACTTTTCCGCTTTATAATATTATAAGTATAGATTTATTTCGGTATTACCTATAAATGTGTTAGTAATAACTTAAACTATGTTAGTATACACATTATAATAAATCGCGACAAAAAAAATAAAACTATTAAACACAAAATACCAGGATCTACCATCCTCTGGGAACACTCGGTAGCAGCACATGCATTGAGCACAGGTTTCCCATCAAGTTGCCCTCGGGCTTACTAACAATCACATTCATATTATGCCTAGTTGGAGGGATTAACAAGATTGCTATTGATGTGAAGTATACCCACATTACTAGTAATCTTAAAAAAAATAGTGTTATAGTTAGTTATAGTCTTAAAATTTGAACCCTTGTATCCATGGGCAAGACTGCAAGGGTACGAATCGTGGACCAGCTACTGGATTGATAAGCAGTCGCTTCACTATGTATTCAACTGCATACGTTATACTGCGTTGAGGAATGGTTGGGAAGTGTAGAGATCTCAAGTCAAGAGTGAATAGGTTACTTCTAGGTAAGCGTGCTTCATCTTCGAACACATCATCACTTACCGTCAGGTGAGATGTTGCTTAAACGCGAGCCTATCATCAATGAAAAAACAACTTGCGCTCACAAGATAGCTTTGTAATTGACATTAAACCCATAATGAGTTTCATTCGCGCTATTTGGCGTTAAGCAGTTCCCTTGTATGCTAGAATCAATGATGCGAGATGCCACTGACAGCTCTGGATAACATGAGGCAATCAATCAACGGACACATCAACTAATTGGAATATCGCGACCATTACATGCCCACCCTGGATAATAGCTTGATCGATGACGTCACGCCGTACACTGGAAATATGTGTGTGCATAATTATATTTATCATACACTAGCTTCTGCCTGCGGTTTCGCTTGCGTGTAAAGTTCTGTTTGCTTAGCCTTTTCCCAACTACGTTGGCATCGGTTTTAACCTCTCAAGGACCGCCATTATTAACGTCAACTATTAGTTGAGCCCCGCTGGCACACAAATTTGTTGCCAGCGGGGCTCAACTAATACTGGTTTACTGGCACGTTTTTGTGCCAGCGGGGCTCTAGAAGTTAAGTCTTATTTATTTATTTACACTTTATGCACATAGGTACAAAGGCGGACTTAATGCCGTAGGCATTCTCTACCAGTCAACCATGAGTGGTGAAGAGATAGTGTGGGAGGTGCAATATGAACGTGTGATGTAAAATTAGAAAAAAAAAAATATATATAATAAAAGTAATAACACAAAAACCCTAGTATCATTAAAATATAGAAATCTAGATAAATAATATATATAAATAAATACTTATATATATATATACATATACAAATATATATATATATACATATATATATATATATAATGAAGAAGCAAATGAAAACCGAATGTGGAAATTCTGCTTATTGGTATACAAAATAGATCCGCAATTTCTTTTTAAATGCATAGCGACTGTCAGCCGTTCTGATCTCGAGAGGAAGTGCATTCCAGAGGAGAATCGACTGGATATGAAAAGAAGAATGAACAAAGTCAGATGTATGAGAAGGGCAGAGTAAGAGAAGATTATTGGATGAACGTAGATTCTTATTGTGTGAAGAACATAGAAATTGAAAGTAAGGCATTAGATAAGAAGGAGGGCTGGGAGAGTTGAGTAAAGAGAAAAGAGTTGTCAAAGCGCGCAAACTTCTCCTCTGGCGAATGGTCATCCATTTAAGCTCAGACCTGAAACTTGAGACATGGTCATATTTCCTTAAATTAAATATGAATCGAATGCAGTTATTGAGGAGACGATCAAGCTTATCGAGCAAGACCGCATTCAGGTCAAAGTAGCACACGTCACCATAGTCGATTAAAGGGAAAATTAAAGTCTGCACAAGCATAGTCTTCGTCTTAACAGGCAAAAAGTTTCTCAGACGATACAAGGAACGCAAAGTGCCATTGGCCCTTTGGCTGACACTAGAAACTTGTTTTTGCCAACCAAGTGTCGCGTCAAGATGCAAACCGAGATCTTTTACGCTAAGGCTGATGGGAATGACGGCACCATTAAAAATAATAGGTGGAAGAGAGTTAGCCACCACTCTACCCATCATGCGTGAGCTACCAATAATGATAGCCTGACATTTTGAGGGGTTTACTGACACCCCAAATTTGTCAGACCAGCTATTAATAGCATCCAAATCTCGGTTTACATCCCTAATAGCATCCGACAAACCTTCAACCCGCACAGCAGTATATAATTGTAGATCATCGGCGTAAAGATGATACGAACACCGAAGACAGTGAGTTATAAAGTTAATGAAGACAGAGAATAATAATGGAGAAAGAATACCGCCTTGTGGAACACCAGCATCCAGACCACGCCAATTTGAAGATCTCTCATCAACGCGGACCGACTGCTGACGCCCCCGAAGATAAGAAGTGAACCATTCCAGCGCCTCGGGAGAAACCATAAGATGGGAGAGGATAGCTAGGAGTATATCGTGACTGACGGCGTTAAAGGCATTGGAGAAATTAATGAATACTAATACAGTAACTTTAGTATCCTCCATAGCCATATACAGTCACCTAAGTATTACTATTTTACTACCTATCTGACCTTTATAACCCAGTAGCTGGGTAACTCGATATCCCCTGGTAAGACCAGTGACAGATTTTCTGACTTCTGACTACCCGTAACGACTGTCAAAGATGTACAAATGACAGCCGGGACCGACGGCTTAACGTGCTTTCCAAGGCACGGGTGTATTACACCGCCGACTTCCAAACTCCGGGCCAAACGACTTCGGATATCCTACCACAATGTGTTTTTTTTTCACCCAAAGGTTGGCTGGTAGAGAATACCTTGCTGCAGTAAGTCCGCCCATGTAACACCATTGTACCTTAAATAAATGTATACAGCATGTAACAAAAACCCTGTCCGATCCTTAGGAGTATTATTCGGCATCGTACTGCGTACACATATACGTAGCCATTTAATGGATTTGAGATTATTATTTTTCCCCAGTGAAAATAATTAAATTTAAATAAAAGTTTTTATTAAACTGATCAAATGCAACACTGATCGTTCGACGTTCACATGTTACTACCTACAGTCTTCTGTCAAAGAAGCCGCCTGAGCAGGTGGAGTGTTGTCAACTTAGAAAATTTGCCATTTTTAACCGACTTCTAAAAAAGGAGGAGGTTCTCAATTCGGATGTTTGTTTGTTTTTTTTTTATGTTTGTTCGGGCATAGCTCCGTCGCTTGCCAACCGAATTGAAAAATTATTTTTTTGTTGAAAAGGGTATACTTCCCAAATGGTCCCATGAAAATTTTCAGTGTTAAATTTAGCATGGATTATAAAAATAAAAAATTAATTACTTTTGGTTATTATGAGTTACATTTTTTTCTAGTTCGTATGTTGAACCAGGAATACGCCTTTATTGGATCGGACATGGTTTTTGTTACATATTGTATGTTAAGAAGGTCACCCACCCACATACTGACTTCGGCAAGCGTTGCTTAACCTTGAAGATCAACCCATGCGCCTAATATTGTTTAGCCCCAAGCTCCTCTTACCACGAACAAATTGACACAATGCTTTAAGTTATATGATATCATACAGGGTGGCAGGGACATCGACGCACAAACGCTTACCATGAATTCAGTACATGATTCTGGACACCCCTGCGTTGAAATTTGTTGTTGGGTTTTTCTTAATTTTTCAGCAATTTTTTTTTAACAGAAAATTGTATAATATCATTGTTTCTATCTAAGCCAATGAGATTTTATTTAAAAAATAAAATTCACTTGTATCACATAAAACGTCAATGTAAATAAAACCAGAATCATGTACTGAATCCGTGGTAAGCGGTTGCGCGTCGATGTCCCTGCCACCCTGTATATTAGTCGAATTTGACAGTCTTATGTAACATTATTTTTTCAACGAGACATCGATGTTTAAAAAGTGTGCCGTGTAGGAAACTGCTGCGAGCACGTCTTTTCTCGATACAGTTCTATTTCATAAATATCATGTCCCGAAGCCGTACACGAAATGAATGCAACAAGTAACTCAGGGGTGTGAAGACTTGAAGAGGCAAGAAATAAGCTGTCATAATACTCTGCTTTTTAAAACGTTTTTGGGAAAACGCTGTTAAATCTCGATTCATTATAATATTACATGGCATAGTCTTAAGAGCCTGTATTAGCTGTTTAATTTATAGACTTTTTTTGTTTTTAAAAAGAGAACTAGCGTTGTGATAAGAATTCACATTACTAGCAATCAATTTTAAACCCCTTTAACTGAGCTGAAAATGCTTGTGTCTGGAGTGGGCTCACAACAATCGTGTAATGGGTAGACTTCGAACCACCTCTCGATTGTAAGGCCGACGCCTTAGCCTTAGTTTAGGCCATTCACACTGCGCTGCGTATCGTGGGTTCAATTTCCACTCGATTTTCCTTAAATGGTCTGGTTAAGTCTTCACATTCGCCACAAACTCATAATATTTATTTCGAAAAGTATAGGCAAGTATTTTTCGGTGGTTTCAAAACAATTGTGTTTTCCCTAGTGCTTATAATTACTTAGACGATACCAAAATACAAACAAACTTTGAATAAATTAATATATCTATTTATTTTTTCCTTTGTCTCGGTTTATATCTGGAACGGCTGAACCAATTCAATGGTACTTTTCCTGCAAGATAGAGGAGGTTATAAAGCAATATTTAAACCTTTCTTGTCCCGCAATTTCCACGCAATTGGGATTTACAATAAAAAGCAGCTTGGTTTTTTTTTTCGGTGGGAAAATCATCTAATGAGTCCTCGCACTCTAGTTGGAACGGAAGGGAGTGTCAGACTTCAACTAAGTGGGCACACAACTAGTATCTTAATCGTAGCATCATGCTATGATATCACCTTTTTCGTCCCGCACAAGTCGTTTTTCTAAAAGTATTTTTTTTTCTCATTCTTTATATCTCGTGCGAGTCACAAATAAATAACTTCTTTATTTCTCTACTTAATAAAAAATGTCTACCATTCTGTTTGTCTGAGATTCAAAAAGAAATATGTCCCGGTATTAATTCCGCACGTGCTAGCCCTGGGGTCGGCGGCAACGTGTCACGCCGCTGACCGAGATCCGAGTGACGCAACTATTTTATGTTTTCGCTCGTGCTTCACGTTATCTCTAATTCCCAGTTGATGGTGGGATTTTCTATGTCTCGCTGAGAAATTGCAAAAAAAATTAAATGCATTTGCACGTTAACGGGTTACGTCACTTGGGATGGGATATCTCTAGATGAACATTGGTTTATGTTTTTTCTTAAATCTTTTCTCTGTAAATATTTTATCTGTAAAGCGAGAGCGAGTATAATTATTTCAAGTTACAAACTTATCTATATTTAAAATGATAGAAATCGATTCAGTAAACGATTCTGAACAAACTAAATTCAGGATGTGCATTAATTATGTTACATGACGGACAGAATAAAGTAATTGTACCATTCACACATAATTATTAACTACGATGTTTTATTATTATCTACTAATATTCTTACTTGGTAGAGGGTTGTTTGTGAAGGGCAGCAAAGGGTCAGACTGGGTTGTATTATTATTAAAAGGGTTATTTATTGCTACTGGCTCAGCATTGCGGCCAGCTCGTTTGGCAAAGGTTGGGGAGGATTAAAGTACGCGGACGTCGCGATGGGCCTCGTCGGCGATTCTGGAATACTCTACTCTACTAGCTCGCTTTTTCCAAGGGATTGGCGTGCCAAACATAGTGATCGAGTGATGTGTAGTGTTTGACGGTTAAATTTTAAAATGGATTTTGAGCAGGTTATTCCGAATGGAGTTGTGACTGTCATTGCGCTGGCAGCGGTTACTCGAGACTAAAGCTGGCAGGTGGTGCTCACGCACAAACCCATTAGCTCAATCCTGAATTATTTTTGTAAATCTATAATATTTGCGTTAACCTCCACGTTACATTCCACTCCTTAGCTGTACGCACAATAAAAGTATTCCCAAAACGTTTTGTGTGTATGTGTGGGATGTCCATCATGTAACTATGGCGCATCGCCGTTTGTCTTGTAGTTCGATGATGGAACGGGCTCGACTCCCGCCGAAATGCCGAAATGTAACCGATAGAAAACCGATAGACTAGCAACTCATCGTCGATGTTCAAGGCTCTGGAGCTTTGACTCGACCAGTGCATCGTTACCAATGAGTCTCTTGGCCCGTTTCTCAATGGACTCAAGCGCGTCCAGTTAGTATTTGGCAGATCCATCCCAAAGATGAGAGCAGTACTCCATACACGACCGAACCTGGGCTTGGTACAGATTGAGCAGCTGTTCCAGGGTGTACCGTCTCACCTTTGCCATAATTCCCAACTTTTTTGATGCTAATTGAGCCTTAGCCTCGATAAACGGACCAAAAAAAGCCAAAAAAGATTATGTAGTCCCACTATCACTACATAATCTTTTTTATAAATCACAAACTACCTCGACATTGCCAAGTATGATTCAAGAGGACCTGCCACTTATCCGTGTTATCACTACCAATCGTAACTACCTGTAATCATCACAGACAAACACTAGACCATACGTGTAGGTACACTCAACTATGATAGTTGAACTGGCGCTATTCAGGTTATCAGATATCATAGATCTAGTTTCAAATTGAGATTAAATCCAAGATCGTTGATTTAACAGACAATGATGATAATAAGATTGAAAATCCAGGTGATTTGTAATATTTTTTGGGTGACTTGAAAATATTATATAATACTATGTATTCATAAATATTAACATAATAAGTATCTGTCTGTAATTTCAAAATAACTGTGTTTTCTCAAGTGCTTATAAATGTTTTTTAATAAAGAGACTAGCTCTTGCATTTTAATTTGAAGCTTCTAGATAGTCTTCTTAGACTATCTAGAAGCTTCAAATTAAAATTAAACAGTTATATTAATGAGGAAACATTATTATTTATTTTTTTGGTTTTTCTGTATATATGGTCTTATTTTTGGAACCACTGAACCAACTTTAATGAAACTATCACCAGAAGGTAGACAAGTTGATAGGAAACGGGATTTGGGATCAGGTTTTACAAGGGGAAAACCGCGTAGGTACGAGGGGAAAACTCTGGCACAGATAGTTTTAATAAAGTATTAACACGAAAAAAAAAACAGTAACAGCCGGGTTACCGCGGGAGACGCCCCGGGCGGGTGTGATACGAGTAGATGAAATTAGAGATTTAGTTATTCGAGATCCCATGGCTACGGCGTTAGGTTTTTCGTGGTAGCGTGCATTCGTTGTTAAGTGTTTCGTATTCGTGAACTTACAGGGACGTGTTCTTCGGTGCTTCATTTTCGAAATCACGTATCACACCCGCCCCGGGCATCGGGGATCACGAGTCGATCTCCGGCCACCGTAGACGCGAGCTTGTGGACGGTGAGCAGGGATAGCTCACCGTCCGGTAAGGACCAGGCCCGGCGCACCGTGTTCCACAGGCGCCTCAAAGAGTTGTCAGCAATAGTGACGGGGCCCCATAGGGCCATTGCCTGCCGGGGTTGCGGGAATATTCTTACGAGATACCGCGGCCCCGGAACTTAAGGGTAGCTGAAGGAACAGGGTGGGTTAGTAGAAATCTGACTTTTCCTTCCGCTCCACCCAGAGCGGGAGAAGTCATTCGATGATTTTTCCACCCGAAAAAATAAGCTATCATGGTTACAATCAGTATACTAACGATTATTGTGTTCTCAAGATAATATTATGCTCTCATTTTGACTTGGCAAAAACTTCCGACGAGGATGGGATTCGAACCCACGCGTGCAGAGCACATTGGATTAGCAGTCCAACGCCTTAACCTCTCGGCCACCTCGTCTTGTTGCTACACTGTCAACTTTCATTATTAGATTCTTTTTTCTTATTCGAAGATAGATTAAAAGTAACCTATTCACTCTTGACTTAAAGACCCCAAAGTTATAGCTATCAGGAAATTCAGACTTTGGCAGAGAATTTCACTCCTTAGTTGCACGCACAATTCGCAAATAACGAAGGTATATACGAAGTTGCATTTCGTGTCTTTGATTGTGTATCTGGTAAATTAATTTATAGGTACAATACGATAATTTAGTTTATTGTGGGATAAATGTTTATCAGTCTTGCTATCGAAAACTCCTTAGGAATTGACAACAAGCGAGTAACTATAGGTAGTTAAATAGGTATCACTTGTCAAATCACCATGATAGCTGCTGTATCTCCACAAAGCGATCATGCCAACTTAACATTCACTGATTGGATATATATCTAGTTAACATCATGATATATGATAGTCATTTTGCATATTCACGTATTTTCTTGTCGAAAATTTAAACTAGATGAGATCGATGTTCCTTATCTCACTACTTTGAGATAGAACACCGAGATCGACGTCTATTTAGGGTTCCGTAGCCGAATGGCAAAAAAGAAACACTTATAGTTTCGTCATGTCTGTCTGTCTGTTCGTCCGTCCGTATGTCACAGCCATTTCATTCCGAAACTATTAGGGTTATGTAATACATAATTATGAAACCTGGTAAGTAGATGTATTATTTGAACCGCTTTCCGATTTTTAGAAAAAAATAAATAAAGGGGACATACATGGAACTGAAACTGAAAATATTTTTTTTCATGAAACCTATGCGTGTGTGGTATCTATAGACAGGTCTTTAAAAATAATGTAGAGGTTTTTAAAACCACTTTTTCATAAAGTTAATCGTTTAAAAGATATATGCTTCCAAATTGGTACAATGTGTGTGAGTCCCCCTCTAACTTCTATAATAATGGAGTGAAAAATAAAAAATAAAAATATGTAGATCTTAATGTAAACTTTCATCCAAACTAGGATTGAACGAGATCGGGTCAGCAGCTTTTGAGATACAGCATATTTTCTAAAACCACAAATACAACTTTGTATGTCATACAAACACTGAAAAACAAAGTTATTTCGCGTTACTACGGAACCCTTCATGGGCGAGTCTGACTCGCACTTGGCCAGTTGTTTGATGTCCATACTCAGTGATCAAACCATAATATGAGATTCGGGCTGGACGGACTTTTTCCTCAAAAGAGGAACTTACATGCTTTTCATATGGAATTGCATGGATGAATTAAATGGATTTTAAAAGAGACGTTGACCTCTGAGTTTTTTTCAGTGTTTCTTCTCAGAGTAGTCAGTTAGGAAACACCGGCTTCATCTAGCTAAACTTAAAATGGCAAAAACATGTCGACCCTCCCAAGCAATAACTCAGTAACCGAAAAATCAAAATTTCACAGGAGAAAAGATTTACTGATTTTATCAAATATCTTTTCAACGAGTAAGACTATTGAAGTCATTGGTGTATTAAATGAAAGCTATTTTTACGCGGAATATGACTGTCACGTTGAAATGAAATTCCTTTTATTAAAAACCTGGTAATTTATGAAATTAAATAATACAAAAAAAAAAAACATAAAATATTACAGTATTAGTACTTACGGGGTTATTGCAGTAATTTTATCACATAACTTATTTCGTAACATTATATTATGGACTTTTACAGTGTTAACTTTTTATCGTAGGGCTGATACATAACGTGCTTTTACGGAGTTATTGTGGTAATATCCAATAATTTTGGAGACGGTTTTGATAAATAACATAATCATTGAAATATTACGTACATTAATGAGCCAATACCAATCTTAAATAACATTGTTATTGTGTATTACGGAATACATATATTAAAATGAATTCAACAAAAACTACGTATTCACGTTTACCAAAAACTTCATTAAAATTATTTATGCCAATAACCCGGTAAACGCAACTTACCAAAATAAAATGTAATTTATATTTTTTCGTTAAGTTCTATAACAGGTTATTTGCCGATATATCCCAACTAGCACAAATTGGCTGCATTAGGGCTTTAGAGCGTATCCGATTATTACTTATGGTATTATACGTAAGCGCTAGAGCGTCTACTACAGACATAAAGCAGCCGCTTTAGCGCTATTTGGGCGCCGTTTTATGCAGCCTAAAGTTCCATTTAACCTGCACAACGGTTACATAAAGGTTCCTTAATAGCTATAATGATTTATTAACGCTATACTAAAGCTCTCGTAGCGCTACTTTTGAATGATTTTGAACTAATTTGAACGAATGAATTGATTGTAGTTCTTTATTGTATATCTTCAGTTGACATTATTTGTAATATTTTGGTAAAGTGTTTTCGTCGCCATCATGAAAATAAAACAAAAGTACTTAAGCCTGCGCCGAGGCAAATAACTCAAAACGGTCTTCACTATTAAAGGAATATAACCTATAATAGTACGTTAATTACCATACAAAAATATGTAATGAACACTAGAATAAATGTGTTAGCGAATATATTTGGCCAAATTTAAAAATATTTTATAGTTTATTAAACAAAAATACATAAAGTTGGACAAAAATCCTTACAAAACATTCACGTGCGTCGCTGAATTTTGATAGTAAACTGTTGATTTTTTTCATAAACTTCAATTCATATTATTCTCTAATTATCATACTACAATTTACGTTATTAACATTTCCAATATGTCGCTTGGTTGTTTTAATTTTAATTTTTTCTTCTATTTTGAAGCATACGCAACGTACACCGGTCGAAAATTCAGACGTCCACGGGAGCTCAAAGAGGGGTCACGTCTCATCGTGGAGCGTTTCGCCGGTAACGATAATTCGCGATCTATTGTGTACGTATGTATTGCAGCAATCCGTTGAATAACATAAGTCATATTTTTTGTTTTTTTGAGTACGATTTATTATGCATACCCAACAATTACTTTTTATTGTTCAATATATATTTCTTTAACTTTTGTTTTTCAATATTTGTTTTATTATGGGAAAATGTAAAAAAAAAATATTATTAGAAGAAACTTGGCGCAAATTTTCGAAAAAAAGCCATTCTCATAAAAAGTACGTATTTCTATTTTGTGATGTTATTATTGCTTTTTAACCGACTTCAAAAAATAGAAAAGGTTCTCAGTTCGTCTTAAACTTTTTTTTATGTATGTATGTATTTCATAACTCGAAGACGGCTGGACCGATTTGGATTATTTTTTCGTTTGAAAGGGTATACTTTCTAGTTGGTTTCATTGTTATGAAATCAGGATCTGATGATGGGATCCTGGGGAAAGCGAGGGAACTCTTTAAATATTATAGGCACACCTATAGCGTTTTGGGTATTTCTAATAGTACCTTGTGCAGTTTCTCCCGAAAAGCACCATTTGAAGAAGTGAAAGTGATGATGAAGACCACAGATGGCCACCGAAACTACATTAATAAGTAAGTATTTCGTGGATTGCGATTCGATTACTTGGATATGCACTTTATACTCGTCACAATGCATATGGTGATGTAGAGCTGATGGTGAAGTACCAGGAGTTCTCCTCCTCTCTCTCCTCAAAAGTTAACGGCTATGCATCAGGAAAAGCAATATTTTGTACAAGGTGATAAGTAGTTCACATTTTGGCTTTTGTAACTAGATAAATTACAAACCGACCGACTAAAAAGCGTAAAAAAAGTTTTTAGCAAAAAATAAAACCGACTTCCATATCAAAACACTAAAAAGCCAAAAATAACTTTAATTTCGGAAGGCGGTGTCAAAAAAATTAAAATACAAAACCAATAACACCGACTACCGAGAGTTCTTAATAAACATAACGGCGAAAGAAAAGATTTTTTTTAATTCTCTCATATCTTTAATTAATTTTTAAATCCAAGATGGCGGATGCAAGATTTTCTCAAACATTCGATATGGGTATCGTGTAATGGGTTTTTGAGGGTGGTGATTGCAAATCTGGCATTCATTTTAAAATCCAAGATGGCGGATGCAACATTTTCTCAAACATTCGATATGGGTATCGTGTAATGGGTTTTTGGGGGTGGTGATTGCAAATCTGGCATTCAATTTTAAATCCAAGATGGCGGATGCAACTTTTTTTCAAACATTCGATATGGGTATCGTGTAATGGGTTTTTGGGGGTGGTGATTGCAAATCTGGCATTTATTTTTAAATTCAAGATGGCGGATGCAACTTTTTCTCACACATTCGATATGGGTACCGTATAATGGGTTTTTTGGGGTGGTGATTGCAAATCTGGCATTAATTTTAAAATCCAAGATGGCGGATGCAACTTTTTCTCAAACATTTGATATGGGTATCGTGTAATGGGTTTTTGGGGGTGGTGATTGCAAATCTGGCATTCACTTTTAAATCCAAGATGGCGGATGCAACTTTTTTCAAACATTCGATATGGGTATCGTGTAATGGGTTTTGGGGGGTGGTGATTGCAAATCTGGCTTTTATTTTTAAATTCAAGATGGCGGATGCAACTTTTTCTCACACATTCGATATGGGTACCGTATAATGGGTTTTTTGGGGTGGTGATTGCAAATCTGGCATACATTTTAAAATCCAAGAGGGCGGATGCAACTTTTTCTCAAACATTCGATATAGGTATCGTGTAATGGGTTTTTGGGTGTGGTGATTGCAAATCTGGCATTCATTTTAAAATTCAAGATGGCGGCTGCAACTTTTTCTCAAACATTCAATGTGGGTATCGTGTAATGGGTTTTTGGGGGTGCTGATTGCAAATCTGGCTTTCATTTTTAAATTCAAGATGGCGGATGCAACTTTTTCTCACACATTCGATATGGGTACCGTATAATGGGTTTTTTGGGGTGGTGATTGCAAATCTGGCATACATTTTAAAATCCAAGAGGGCGGATGCAACTTTTTCTCAAACATTCGATATAGGTATCGTGTAATGGGTTTTTGGGTGTGGTGATTGCAAATCTGGCATTCATTTTAAAATTCAAGATGGCGGCTGCAACTTTTTCTCAAACATTCAATGTGGGTATCGTGTAATGGGTTTTTGGGGGTGCTGATTGCAAATCTGGCTTTCATTTTGAAATCCAATTTAAAACACACACGATATGCAACTTTTTCTCCGACATTCAATATGGATATCGCGTGTGTCTACTAAGTTAAATACACTGATAACCTTCAAGGGTTTATTGCTAAGTATAATATTAACAAAGTAACGTAAGGGCTAAAATTATCGCTAAATGATGAAAATGAGTGTACCCGGTTGCTGTTCGAAATACACTAAGCTCGCGGCGAACTTAGTGCGACCGCATTATATCGCTTGCTCAGCAAACGTGGTCGATTGCAAAATATTGCATCAAACATCGTGTAATAGGTTTCTGGGCGTTTCGATTGCAATCCTGACATTCATTATAGAATTTACGACGAAAGTTCATTGGCTACTTTGTTAGCTTACAATTTACACTCGGTTATTGATAATTTAACTGATCCTAGGTTAAGTGACTATTCAGTATTATCTAGGGTATCTAATAATACTGAAATTCATTGTTTAAACCCTTAGATGTGACAAAGGAGAGGTATAATAACACAATTTTACTATATTATCAGAATATAAATCGTTTCTCCGGCAAAATATTAGATGAGGAAATGGCAATAAATAAATATGATATAGATATCTTATGTTTTTGTGAAACCTGGCTAAAACCAAATAGAATGTTGTTTAAAATTAATATTTTTTCAGTTACTAGTGCATACAACAGGTCCTCAGTAGGAGGTGGTACTTTAATATTATGTAGTAATTCTCTTAGATATAAGGAACAAAAATATATCACCGCTTGCTCTGTTGATTGCTTGTGTGAGGTAGAATGTACAGAAGTTGAAGGCCAAACTTTCTTATATGTTTATAGACCACCAGCATCAAACTTGTCATCATTCTTAATGATAATGGGAGAAATTTTAAGTACCTAAGCTTATAAGAGATAATAAATTAGTTTTCGTTTGTGGTCACCTAAATATTGATTTGTTAGTAAATTCACCTAAACACTGCAAGCTTACTTCGTTGTTTGGTTCATTTAACTTAAAATGCACATTCAAGGAAGCAACAAGAATAACAGCAACATCAGCTCAATGCATAGATAATATTTATACTAATTGTGCCATAAAATACTCGTCTCAAATTAGTGGAGTTAGGTCTGACCATACAGGTCAACTAGTATCCTTTGAGTTGGTTAAAAAGCGGCAATTAAATAAGACTATTAAGTTTAGGCCACTAACTAAAATTAAATTAATGTTTTTAATGATAACATGTTAAGTACCTAATCTTTCAATGGCCAATTTTGACTCCCATGACCCCAATGAATATTACAGGATATTATTTTCTTCACTATGCCACGAATTTAGTAAGGCATGCCCAGTTAAAAAATTTCAAATGAGTAATTAATCTAAATTTAATGAATGGGCCACTGCTGGAATAAGAATTAGCAGAGACAATTTATCCAACTCATACCATGAAAAATCATTGACTTCCGATGAAGCCTTCCATAATTATTTAAGAAACTACTCAAAGATATTTAAAAGAGTATGCGCCTAAGCTAAATCTAAATCAGTAAGTAATAAAATTAGCATTTCTAACAATAAAATAAAAACTGTGTTGAAGGTGATAAACAAAGAAACTGAAAACACAAACCAACAGGGTTAGAATGATTTGACTTTGAACATCGATGATCAGGTCATTTCAGATAAGTCAAAAGTGGCTGAAAAGTTGGAAAATTACTTTACCAATATTCCAGTAGAGGTTACTAAATCTCTACATTCTTCGCCATTATTAGTAGAATCTTATTCCACCAAGCCCGTTCCATCATCGGACTACGAGACAAACGACGAAGGGCCATTGTGACATGGTGGACATCCCACCCATACGCACAAAACGTTTTGGGAATACCTTCATTGTGCGTACGGCTAAGGAGTGGAATTCCCTGCCGACGTCTGTGTTTCCTGATAGCTATAACCTAGGAGTCTTTAAGGCAAGAGTGAATAGGTTACTTTTAGGTAAGCGTGCTCCATCTTCGACCACATCATCACTTACCATTAGGTGAGATGGTGGTCAAACCCGAACCAATTTTTATTACAAAAAAGAAAAAGAAAACTTCAATAAGGATATACCAATATTTACATTTAAGCCCATTTCTATTGATGTAATTAAAAAACATTCCAAAGTCTTAACATACCAAACACTGATGACTTATGGGGTGTATCTGTTAGGTTTCTTGGTAGTATTATTGACTCAGTTGCTGCTATCCTAACAGGCATATTTAATCAATGTATAGACAGCGGTACTTTTCCCGATTTAATGAAACATAGTAAAGTAGTACTAATTTTTAAGTCGGGTTGTAAGAGTGATCCCTCTAACTATAGACCGATATATGTGCTTCCAGCATTAAGCAAAATATACGAAAAGATCATGCTGGACCAGATGCTGTCACTTTTTAACTCAAAGGGGATTCTGAATAGTCGGCAGTTTGGTTTCACGAAAGGTAGGTCAACAACAGACGCAGGAGTAGCACTCACCCGTCACATGCACAGCTGATTCCGCTTTGAAATTTCTTATAAAACAGCTATCTAGCATAAACTCAGCACTTGCCAAAAAATGAAAACATCCTTAGTGGAACGTATGAAGCAACGACGAAGTGATGATTTAACTGGTGTGTTGAATTATTTACAAAATCCATGAAAAGATGATGAAATTCAGTTATTATCGGATTTGGAATGGCATGACTTATTTCCAGTTCCTACACAGGCTTTAGTGAGGAAGCAAATAAAGTGTATTGTGAAAAAAATGAAAAGTCGCGATGACACGGAAGAAGAAGAAGGAAGATCAGGATCACAAACAGATGATGAGTTAAGGCCACAAACCTCCCAATCCCAACCCCAATTGACACTAAAGGAAAAGTTATAGCTGGAAATTGATAAGAGTATGAAATCCCCAGATAGTGAAGTACAAATACAAAATTAATCGGGGTTGGCAAAATTTAGTATTAGACGTGAAATAAACCTGTTTGAAAATGGAGGAATTAGTGGATATCACTTAGAAATAGCATATAAGTATCTATTGTCTATTCCTCCAACCAGTGTAAAACCTAAACGAGCGTTTTCAGCTGCTGCTTATGTTGGTAATAAACTACGAAACAGGCTTGGAAGTCAAACCTTGGATGCATTGATATTTCTACGATTGTATTTTCAAAATTCTAAATAAGTTTTATTGTCTTTTTATTTCTTACAAAGTATAGTATCTTTTTTGTCTTTTTTCTTTTCTTACTATACTGTGATTTGTGTAGTGTATCAAAATTAAAAATATATATTTTAAGAAATTACTCGTTTTTTAGGGTTCCGTTGCCGAATAGCAAAAAACGGAACCCTTATAGTTTCGTCATATCTGTCCGTCTGTCTGTCTGTCTGTCTGTCCGTCCGTCCGTATGTCACAGCTATTTTATTCCAAAACTATTAAGACTATACATGTGAAACTTGGTAGGTAGATGTATTCTATGAACCGCTTTCCGATTTTAAGAAAAAATTAAAATATATTTAAAATAAAGGGGGCTCCCCATACATGGGACTAAAACTGAAAATATTTTTTTTTTCATGAAACCTATGCATGTGTGGTATCTATATACAGGTCTTTAAAAAAAAGATTGAGATTTCTAAAACCACTTTTTAATAAAAATAAGGTAAAATGTTTGCCCCACCTCTAACTTCTATAATAATGGAGTGAAAAAAAAAATATATATATATAGATATATATATATATATATGGACGTAATTTCATCACTACAATGCCTTTTAGCGTATAATATAGTTCCGCCATCGTCCGACTGAAATTTGGAGGGCGCTAGTGTTCAGCGTATAATTTACCACGTATACTTTGAGTTCAGTTCACCGGTCTTATCGTGTCCATTGAATATCGTACTTAATTTGTAAAGTTTTTATCGTGTTTTTGTGACAACAATCTTGCGTCTCTTAAATATCCTTAAACGGGCACTAGGTACGGTGTCTGAGGGGCCTATTCGGGGTTCACGAGGGACGCATGGCGCGGAGCGGCGGGCTCCAGCGCGCTCGCGTGCCGAAGTTTTTAAGATACGTAGATTTTCAACCGACGACAAAAAGAGGAGGTTATCAATTCGACGCGTATATTTTTTTTTAATGTATGATCACCGATTACTCAAAGACGGCTGAACCGATTCGGAAAATTCTTTTTTTGTTTGAAAGGGAATACTTCGAAATTGGTCCCATTGTCACCAGGTCAGGATCTGATGATGGGATCCTGGAGAAATCGAGGGAAATCTTCAAATATTATAGGCACACCTATGGCGTTTTGGGTATTTCTTATAGTAACTTGTGCAGTTGCTCTCAAAAAATACCATTTGGGGATGTGGAACTGATGATGAAGACCACAGATGGCCGCCGAACCTACTCAATAATAAGTATTTCGTGGATTGCGATTCGATTACTTGAATATGGATATTAAGCACTTTATGTTCGTCACAATGCATATGGTGATGTAGAGCTGATGGCGAAGTACCAGGAGAACTCCTCAACAATTAACGGCCCAGCATTGGGAAAAGCAATATTTTGTAAAAGGTTATAAGTTGTTGACATTTAGGCTCTTTTAACTAGGTAAATTAAAAATCGACCAACTAAAAAGAGTGAAATAAAAACTTTTTACCAAAAATATAAACCGTCTCCCAAAAACACTGCAAAGTGAAAAATAACATTAATTTCGGAAGTCGGTGCCAAAAATGAAAATACAAAACTAAAGACACCGACTACCGAAATTAATGTTATTTTTCACTTTGCAGTGTTTTTGGGAGTTGGTTTAATTTATTGGTAAAAAGATTTTTAAGATATGTCATCTTAAAATCGACGAAAAACTTAAGGAAACTGTATTTCCCCGAATGCGGCAGACAAAATATCACTTATTGCAAAAAAGATAACCTTATATGTGCTTTCGGATCTCAATATTACTAGAATTAAAAAAGATTGATCCATCCATTAAAGAAGAAGAAAATCCAAAAAAGGCTTACAAACTACTGAAATATATACACAAACTTTTGAGACTGTGTATTGTAGGGTTTTATTATTAAATAGGCGCAGGCCAGGAGAACTTCAAAGAATTACAGTGCACGATTATTTAGAAAGCGACAATAATGATAATAATAAGTATGAAGAGTTTGATCGTGCGCTTACTGCCTCAGAAAGGATTCTGGTAAAGAAATTTAAACTATTAGAGGTGAACGCGGTCGCGAAGTACCAGTTCTGTTTAATACAGAAGTTCAAGATGATATTAAATTATTATTATCGATTAGGCATATTTTTTTTGCTTCGACACCAAATCAATTTTTGTTTGGGTTATAACAATACAATTTATGGCTACAAAGTTTTGGAAAAGCATGCCAAATTATCAGGGGCGAAACAGCCTAAAGCAATATCCTCTGCAAGGCTAAGAAAACATTTAGCCACCTTATCACAAATTTTTAGCATGTCTAAAAATGATATGGAGCAGCTGGCTACATTCATGGGCCATACTAATGAAGTACATAAAAAGTCTTACAGATTGCCAGATGACGTATACCAAACTGCTAAGATATCAAAGCTTCTCATTCTTATGGAAGATGGAAAAGCAGACGCTTACAAAGGAAAATCTCTCGAAGAGATTGATTTAGATTTGAATGAGGAGCTAACTGAAGAGCCCGTGGACAACAACGAAATTATAGACTATGATCCTGAACCTACTTTAAATGCTAAGGCTGCGTTCCCACCAGAGATGTGCGATGGAAATATGTCGTGCGAGGATGTCTAGCTGTGCTGTGAAAATGTGTGGGGGTTTCCACCAAAGCTGTGCGATGAAAATGTGCCTACGAGGATGTGTAGCGAAGCTGTGAAAATGCGCATTAATGTGTGGTGCGAGGATGCGCAAACCCCGCAACACATCCTTCTCAACACATATTCCTCGCAACACATCCCTCATAACACATCTCTCGCACACATCCCTGGCACACATCCCTCGCTAGTTTTGTATGCGCAAAAATCTAGCTCCGCTGAGCCGTTTCCACCAGAGCTGTGCTGACCGAGGCGAGGTAAATGAAGCGATTCTATTGGTTCTTTACAAACACATCCCTCGCTACCTGTTTATACATACTTACCTGTCCAATTCCGGACTTACCTGTTCCCACCAGCCTGTGCCTCTGAGCTTACCTATTTATACATACTTACCTGTCCAACTCCGAACTTACCTGTTTACACCAGCCTGTGCCTCTGAGCTTACCTGTTTATACGTACTTACTTGTCCAACTCCGAACTTACCTGTTCACACCAGCCTGTGCCTCTGAGCTTACCTGTTTATACATACTTACCTGTCCAACTCCGCAGTTACCTGTTCACACCAGCCTGTGCCTCTGAGCTTACCTGTTTATACATACTTACCTGCCCAACTCCGGACTTACCTGTTCACACCAGCCTGTGCCTCTGAGCTTACCTGTTTATACATACTTACAAGTCCAACTCCGAACTTACCTGTTCACACCAGCCTGTACCTCTGAGCTAACCTGTTTATACATACTTACCTGTCCACACCAGCCTGTGCCTCTGAGCTTACTGTTTATACATACAAACTTACCTGTCACTGGACAAAAATGATTATTTTGTAGACCACCAAAGTGAAAATACCTACGTTATACATAGGTATTGTCACTTTTGGTATGCTAACTATTAATTATTTATTATCTGTGCCTGGAGTCATTATAAGCTCTTATATAGGTGGAAGCCTCTTGGCTGATAAGCTGGATACAATAATTAAAAAACAGTATTCGGAACCAATCTGAATTCAATATTAGATGGATGTCATTTAGTTATTATAATCATTATGATATATGCAGAGCATTATACGGAATTGATTTAAACATACAGTTGGATGGAGGCGGGAATGTGCATGCAGTGTTTTGAACGTATACGGAGATATTCAGTGTGCAAGAAAGATTTAAGAGTGAACGGACGCACTAATTCAGTTATTCGGAACCAATCTGAATTCAATAGTAGATGGATGTAATTTAGTTATTATAATCATTATGATATATGCAGAGCATTATACGGAATTGATTTAAACATACATTCGGATGGAGGCGGGAATGTGCATGCAGTGTTTAGTAGGTATACGCAGGTATTCAGTGTGCAAGAAAGATTTAAGAGTGAACGGACGTACAAAGTCAGCGAGAAATATTTAATTTGAATATCACCATTTAACGTTTAAATGAAATTTGACGTCGACTACTGATATGATACTGATTAAAACATCTTACATACGCATTGAAAACATTAAAAATCTCTCTACATTCAGTGGACGCCGCAGGGTGGTAGTTTGTAAAGACGCAAGAAGTCCTTCGCGATTTATATATATATATATATTTATATCTGTAGATCTTAATGTAAACTTTCAATCAAAATTGGTTTTAAAGAAATCGAGTCAGCAGTTTTTGAGATACAGCATATTTTCTAAAACCGCAAATATAACTTTGTAATTCATACAAATACTATGAAAAACAAAGTTATTTGGCGTAGTTGCAAAAAAATGTAAATAAGCTAGTTTTAAGAAATTTGTAAGTTTTAGGTTTTTGTCAAGTAAATATACATATTATATTATATTATTATAGTTACTACGGAACCCTTCATGGGCGAGTCTGACTGGCACTTGGCCAATTTTTGTAAAATGTTATAATAAGCAATATAACATTAGATTTATAGATTTCTTTTATTTATTTTTTTCTTTTAATTTAAGTTACACTTGATACAATTATATTGTTATGAAATAAATTACGCTTATATTTTCTGCGAAGTAAGTTCGCTAGACAGCATTAATGAATAAATGTTTTTTCGTATGGCCCCACGTATATATAATAAAGTACCGAATGTTATTAAAAATATGGCAGTACATCAGAATTTAAACGAGCACTAAACGAAATTTTAATAAACAAAACTTATTTCAGTCTGGTTTTATTATGACATTACATAATTATATTTTTTATATTTCATACTGGTTTTATTATTCAAATAAGTACTGCATACCCATGTACCCTAACTTCCTACTTACCCAGTTTCGAAGCGTCAATAGCCTAATGGATAAAGTGTCGGACTTGTGATCGAGAGGTCACGGGTTCGAACCCCACCCATTACACTATTGACGCGAACCCACTCCAGACACAAGCATATTTAGCATATAATCAAAGTTTTATTGCAATAGAATGAATAGTGAGGGAACGGATAATGTATTACTACAGTAAAAACAAATAGTGAGGGAACGGATAATGTATTACTACAGTAAAAACAAACGTTAATTTTTATATAATAGGTATAATTTATTAAATTTATTTTTGTGATTTACGTACCTACTTGCTTCATTTAGATCCATCCAGCCGTTTGAGCGTGAAGAATTAACAAACATGTAAACAGACACATTGATTCACAAACTTTCGCCTTTATAATATTAGTGTGATAAATAAAACCATCTAAATATTAATATTCGTTTTTCAAGTTTATTCAACATAACGACAAAAATTTAAAAAATGCAAAGTTAGCAAACTTTGTCGTGCAACGGCAAGCGGGCCTCGAGCGAACTTGTCATTGTGTGTGTGACAACGCACACGACTAGCCCGCTGCAGTAAATACCTATTTTCCGCGCGTCTCGTAGGCTCGACACCCTCTTAAGTAAAAGTTTGTATTCTGTATTAGCAAGATATATAAAGATACTTAAAACGCTGTCCAGTTTACTGTACATATATAAAAGAATTTTCGAGTAATTATAACGCGCTTTTATGATATTTAAAGAATTAACAAAAGATATGCGATATTTTTTATTTATTATACAGAATAAATTTTATTTCCGTATGTTTACGTGTCGATAACTTACTATTCGCAAGTGGCCGATTGTTTACTGGTACATCTAATGCACATTTAATTGAAAAACCAATGTATATCAACTCAATTTTGCAAGTGAATTATAAGTTTCCTTAAAAAATCATGGCGTCATTGTTTAACCTGCAGTTTTAGCTCTAATAACTCCCTTTTGAGAGTCGTAGCGCTAATTTTCACCCTTCTAACGCTTCCAGTGATTTTTGTTCCCCTAGTGCAACTCACAGCCACAAAAAGCTCCTATTTTCCTGTTTTTGAGGTTATAAAATCTAGTTACGTACTTATTCGAATGGTTTCCATTTTGGAGATCCGTGGTCTACCCTTAAAAACGTTCACTTAACATAGACATTGTATTCTTTAAAATTAAAAGCTTAAAAATTAAAATACTTTAGTATTAGATGATTAGCAGATTCACTGGAATGTTCAGCAATGTTTGGCGATCTTAGCAGGTTTTCATAAACCTTACGTACTTTCCTGCGATAACCTCCACTTTTCAACCGACGACAAAAAGAGGAGGTTATCAATTCGACGCGTATATTTTTTTTTTTTTTTTAATGTCTGATCATCGATTACTCGAAGACGGCTGAACCGATTTGGAAAATTCTTTTTTTGATTGAAAGGGTATACTTCGATATTGGTCCCATTTTCATAAACGTCAGGATCTGATGATGGGATCCTGGAGAAATCGAGGGAACTCCTCAAATATTATAGGCACACCTATGTCGTTTTGGGTATTTATTATAGTAACTTGTGCAGTTGCTCTCAAAAAGTACCATTTGAGGAAGTGGAACTGATGATGAAGACCACAGATGGCCGCCGAAACTACTCAATAATAAGTATTGAGTTGATTGCGATTCGATTACTTGAATATGGATGTTACGCACTTTATGCTCGTCACAATGCATATGGTGATGTAGAGCTGATGGTGAAGTACCAGGAGAACTCCTCAACAATTAACGGCCCAGCATTGGGAAAAGCAATATTTTGTGAAAGGTTATAAGTAGTTGATAATTAGGCTCTTGTAACTAGGTAAATTAAAAATCAACCAACTAAAAAGAGTGAAATAAAAACTTTTTACCAAAAAATTAAACCGACTCCCAAAAAACACTGCAAAGTGAAAAATAACTTTAATTTCGGAAGTCGGTGCCAAAAACGAAAATACAAAACTAAAGACACCGACTACCGAAATTAAAGTTATTTTTCACTTTGCAGTGTTTTTTGGGAGTCGGTTTAATTTTTTGGTAAAAAGTTTTTATCTTTATTAATTTCCATCGTTTAGCATCCATTTTTATTAAATGTTTTATAATAGTTACAAAAGTGGTTGTAAAATGGCGAATGGATTGAGCCTGCAAGGGATGACTATTGCTACTAAAGGCAGTAGTAGTTTTTAGTTACACTGATGAATTTTTTGTAACTATAGTATGCATAAGCGTATCTATTATTTCTATAATGAAACTTATAGTAGTATAATAGTGGTTACTATTACTATAACCTATAAAAGTTACAATGGAAACCACTGTACAGCTGTGAGTGGCAGAATGACCTTCGTAACTCTCATATAAAGGTGTAAGTGGTAAATGAGTTCTACCGTGAACTACTGTGAAGGCTAGGGTAGTATTTGATTCAGTTTATAGCACTTCAAGTAACTTTTATAGCTATAGACGTTTACGGATCCAGATATGCAACTTTGAACTGCTTTTTGAACCCTTAAAGCGCTATTTTACAGCCGAAAGTAACAAAATAGGCTGCTATTTCCACTAATGTGCTCGTTGGGATATTTCTGTCTAAATTCCCAACAATAAACACGTGTGTCACAATATGTTTGTAAATATCATTAGGAAAAAATTGAAAAAAAAAATTGCTAAGTTGTATTCTAGTCCATAGATGCAGAATTTGACATAACAGCATAAAACCCATAATAGCACATTACCGAGTTATTGCTTGGGAGGGTCAATGTCATGTACAATTGTTATTCTTAAACAATTTACAAAATACAATACAATTTCATTTCATTTCAATTCAGGGAAAGATACGCACAGAATTGAGTGGACATGGCGAACCTGTGCAATCACTTGTCAGTTGTTGCGTAGCTCATCTTAGAATTTTAAAGAGCTTGAACAATTTGACGAACCGTAGCAAAGCAAAGATTTGGGGTAGGCCGCATATAGAACTCAAGCTGCCAAACAGTGCGGTAATCTACTAATAATATTCGATATTTATCCACATCGCTCTCACATTCTCAATCTAGCATATGAGAACTACGCAAATTATTTCTAAGAAGGTATTTTGAATAATGAATAGAATAGAAAATAATGCATTTATTTGTCAGTATATTGTACAAAGTTGTTAAGTGCATGAATTGTGATGATAATAATATTCTACCGTTTCCGTTATAATTACATTATAATTTCATAATTAGATTTGAATTCACAAATATAAGAAATAGGCAGGCGCGCGGGACGTCACTCCCATGGACGTCTCCTTGATAAAATACAACTTCCATCTTTTGCAGTAGGGTAAAAATAGCCTATAACCTTCCTCAAGCTTCAAGCTACTTCCATACCGAATTTCATCCAAAGCCACCCAGCGATTTCCAAGACCAGCGCGTTCAAACAAACGAACAAACTTTTCCGCTATAATATTACTATAGATAACATCAACGCGAGACTCACTTGTAACGCGAGCGAGTCTTTAGAAAACATCGTTTTGTCATGTGAAGCAGGCCAACAATTTCTCAGCTCACTAACCATTAAACCCACATACGACCTTCACGACCAAAAGGGGATGTTTTACGACCATCGAACATAACGCTCTCGGCCAGTGAACGTCAGGCCCTTAGTGCCGTCGTAAAGAGACTCCCTCGATGACGCGGTAAGTTGATCGGTACAGATTTTAATGGTTTATGCTTCACGGAAATGTTGGTGTAACGTTCAAATCTGCGTAAAACTGACACTGAAGGAATAGTGTGTGGAGTCAGCGGTTAGGTGTAGCAGTTTATTTTTTAGAGGTTTATTTTGTAATTTCTTTTATAATATACTCGTACAACGTGTAATTTAAAGGGTATATACATACCAAGTGCATGGCTTCTTTGGATGATAACAAACGATATGGCAAGGGTTTTGTAATCCTAAGTCTACGTGTGTAGAACTTATTACAAATTCCAATACACTGATACCAGAGACCGAATTTTTCAAATTAAGAAGAACGAAAAGAATTATCGTGTTATTGGCAAGTGACGTGGAAAGTTATTGACCCTCGTAGTGCTGTGAAACGTTTGTTATGATTGGTATTCAAGAAATATATGAAACCAATAATTTGGTATCAATTTTTTGAGTCAGTTATTTTGTGCAGAAACTGTGCATAGAGACTCCATACCAGATGTTGTCTTCAGCCCTTTTGGATAGATATGGGGTTTCCGTTACACGTTGTTATAAAGCTTGAAGAGCTTGTGGCTAAATAATAGCAGCCACACGAGTCGATCTTAAAGGTTAAGCAATGGTCGCCGAGGTAGCTTCATGGATGGGTGACTATCTCAACATATCGAGATTTAATATTAACTTAAAATGAATGTAGGTCATTGCAATAGAAGTAGAGAATTGCCCATCCTCCTAGTAACTAGCTTAGCAGATATTTTGTAAACATTTGATTAATTAACTGTAAACCTAAATTAATTATTGTGACAAATTATTTTCACTTTCATAATTTATTTACTTTCAACTGGGCTTAAAACATCACGAAGTTTGGCTTATGACTTAATGGATACCAAAACGTAGAATTAATCATTTTACTATTGAATGTGATCACATAGTAATCGTGTTATTTCGGTCTAAAATCATTAAATTAAATCTATCACTTATTCGATAAAATTCCATAATGTGTATGTATATTTAACGCGTTTTCTGTTTGTTTGTATGACATGTATGTGTATCAAAGGTTATCTCTCGGAGTCTTAATCCGATATCATATAATGTGTATGTACCTACATGATCAAACCTTCTCAAGATAACCATCGATACAGGGTGCTTCAAAAGTGCCTGCGGGTGGAGCGGAAACGAATATCAGACTTCTACTCACTAAAAACACTGTTCCTTCAGTTGCCGTTGCATTCCGGGGCCGCAGTATGTCAAACCCAGAATCTATAAATCTTAAGTCGTTCCTTTAACTGCTGCTCTGCTAACACTGCCACTAAATGATTAATAATTATAATGAATTGCAATAAACAGTCTAGACAAGTTAATACATTCTGTTATTGTAATTTAATTGTTTTTCCGACTTCCATATAAAAATACTACAAAGGCAAAAATAACTTTAATTTCGGAAGGCGGCATCAAAAACGAAAACATATACAAAACTAAAGACACCGCCTTCCGAAATTAAAGTTATTTTTGCCTTTGTAGTGTTTTTATATGGAAGTCGGTTTTATTTTTTGCTAAAAAGTTTTTTTTTTTCACGCTTTTTAGTGGGTCGGTTTGTAATTTATCTAGTTAAAAAAGCCAAAATGTCAACTACTTATCACCTTTTACAAAATATTGCTTTTCCCGGAGCAGAGCCGTTAATTTTTGAGGAGTTCTCCTGGTACATCACCATCAGCTCTACTTCATCATATGCATTGTGACGAGCATAAAGTGCTTAACATCCATATTAAAGTAATCTAATCGCAATCAACGAAATACTTATTATTGAGTAGTTTCGGTGGCCATCTGGGGTCTTCATCATCAGTTCCACTTCCTCAAATGGTGATTTTCGCGAGCAACTGCACAAGCTACTATAAGAAATACCCAAAACGCTATAGGTGTGCCTATAATATTTGAAGAGTTCCCTCGATTTCTCCATGATCCCATCATCAGATCCAAACGTGACGACAATGGGACCAACTAGAAAGTATACCCTTTCAAACAAAAAAAGAATTTTCCAAATCGGTCCAGCCATCTCCGAGTTATGAGGTAACATACATACAAAAAAAAAAGTTCAAGACGAATTGTAAACCTCCTTTTTTTGAAGTCGGTTAAAAATAACTATAAAACTAATTAAAACGCGTTGTCAAGAAGCGAACGTATTACCCCTAAAAACCCCAATACTTAGTTGTATTCAATTAGACTGGAAACCGACCCCTACGTAATCAGAAAAAGGGTAAGTAGATTATGAACTATAATACAAATAATAAATGATCTTTATTTTGCAAATTGTTTATTAAATAACACGTAATTTTTTTCGTAAATATTTACTAGATGAGGCCGGTGTTTCCTAACTGACTACCCTGAGAAGCACCGAAACAAACTCAGGGGTCCGTCTCTTTTAAAGTCTCTGCAATCTATACTGGTTTAAATATATGGGAACCTTGTAGGTTTCAGTCTGAGGCGATCTTTTTTTATTTTTTTTATTAAAGTGATTGTGATAGCTGTGATTTCAAAATAACTGTTTAGTTTTAAATCACAGACTAATACTTTAATTTTATTTATTTGTGTTTTCTTTTTTGATGTATAGACACGTTTTACATAATTATGTTGAAGATCAGGATAATACACATCAAAGAGTGATGTGGACTTCTGTTGACCTCTGAAAGGCAAGCAGTGTTCAGGTGAGAAAGGTAAAATACATTGATAATTATTTTTATACACTGCAATTAAGCTATTACTATGTAATTTATTTATTAGGGTTCCGTAGCCGAATGGCGAAAAACGTAATCCTTATAGTTTCGTCATGTCTGTCTGTCTGTCTGTCCGTCTGTCCGTCCGTCCGTCCGTATGTCACAGCCATTTTATTCCGAAGCTATTAGGACTATACATGTGAAACTTGGTGATGTATTCTATGAACCACTTTCTAATTAAAAAAAAAAATTAAAATAAAGGGGGGCTCCCCATACATGGAACTGGAATATAAATTATTTTTTTCATGAAACCTATGCATGTGTAATATCTATAGAAAGATCTTTAAAATGACATTGAGGTTTCTAAAACCACTTTTTCATAAAGTTAATCGTTTAAAAGATATACGCTTCCAAAGTGATAAAATGTGTCCCCCCTTCTAACTTCTATAATAATGGAGATAATCTATAATAATGGAGATAAAAAAATGTATTTTAATGTAAATTTCAACGAAAATTGGTTTTAAGGAGATCGGGTCAGCAGTTTTTGAGGTACATCATGTTTTATAAAACCGCAAATATAACTTTTTTATAAATGTAACGGGTGTTCCAATAGGCACGTCCGAACTTTGACAGTTAGTAGCGGCCATCTTGTTGAAGCTACATCTGTCAAATTGGTTGTCATTTTCAGCATTCAACAACACGTGCAAATGATAAAATTGTTTTATCAAAATGAGTGTTCTGTTCGGGCAACGCACCGCGCGCTTCGCCCATTTTACGGTCGCCATAATCGTCCTACCGAGAGGACTATTCGTCGTGTGGTGGATAAATTTGAGTATACTGGTTCGGTAAATGATCGACCAACACCCGTACGTTAACGAAACGCAAGGTCTGCCGAAAACATCGCCGCTGTCCGTGAGATTTGAGGGCATGGTCATCTCACGTGGAGCTGATGTGACCTGGCCACCGAGATCTTGTGACTTAACTCCGCTAGACTTTTTCTTGTGGGGTTTTCTTAAGTCGCAGGTCTATGCGAATAAACCACAAACCACAGCGGCCCTCAAAGCCAACATAACCTATGCCATAGGTCGAATTCAGACTGCTTTATGCGCAAATCATTGAAAATTGGATATCTCGCATGCGCTCCACCCAGAGAAGCCGTGGCGGACACTTGAATGATGTCATATTCCACACATAATGGCATCACTACATCTTTCAAATAAATAAATAATTTCGATAATATCCCACACACACTTTGTTTTATTTAAATTTAAAGATAGGACACGCTTAATGAAAGACCCTGTATAAATGACAAAGTTATATTGCGCAGCTACCACGGAACCTTGCCGTCATGCCTGTAAACCCCAAGGGTATAACAGAGGTAAAACTACATGTAATGCTAACATTGGTTCAGTTGAGACTACTGAGAAACTGAACCGACACTTGACGCATTCTAAAGCCATCATCAGCTCCTATGCTGAATGTCACGGGTTCGATTCTCGCACCGAAACAAATGTTTGTATGGAGTACAATTAGCAGTCGAGTCTGGGTGATTGACAAAATTCACTCACAATATATATAAGAGTAATTCCTAGTTTGGGGGCAAGACTTCGGGCTGCTACTAAGAAATTCCAGACGAAAAAACCCTGTCCTCACACTTCATATATCCAACACGGCAATCGAAATGAGAATCACTCTCTCTTCCTGGTCGTTAACTTCAGAAGTAAAGGCCGTGTCTTATGTTTAGTCCTGTTTAGTTTAGTTATGTTTAGTTCGTATTTTTCTGCAACAGCACCCTCCAATTCATCCGTTTCTCTGCGTCTTTCAGGGCAGTTGCAATAGTTTCAAGCGGTTCAAGCGATTATACGAAAGAAAACGGCTTCACTTCTGAGGAGAGTAAGGGACAGTCGTAACAGCATCCAGAGAACGGTGAGTGAGAGTGTGTCCTCTCCTATTATGAAGCAGTTTGTGCGGAGGGTGATGGGTACTAACACTAGATAATAGGCTATTAGGTATAAGTTACAAACATTTTATGATTTTTGTGGTCCGAAATAAAAAGATTCTCTTCTAATAGGAAGTCCAGTTAGGATTGGTATTTTGTCACAACATCGGGCGCAGGTCGGCCACGCAGTTTTTTGCTTCGAGGTTGTCTGATTCCCGCCGAGTGATGTGAATAAAGTAACTAAGGATTCTTTGGTAACATATTGAGGATAGTTGGGTCTTTATCTTGAGTTGATCCAAGATGCGTTTGGATATCCGCGCGCCAAATATAATAGGATCACACGCTCAGCTGTAATACTTAGGATTTATTTATTTAGGATGACCTGTCCAACTCATCAGTCACCCAAAGTAACGAGGTAATCAACATAGTTATGTTTTGCTGCAATCAGGTAAAAATAAATAAATAAGTAACCTTACCTCGAAACAATTTATCTAAAAGAGAATCTTATTTTCCCTTCACACGTCTGAAACACCGGTTCGTTATTAACAATGTCAATCACAAACTGATAGATTGTCCTGCTATAAACTTTGTGGTAATTACGTTATTGTTTTAAAGATGCGCTCTGTTGCTCCGAGGTGAATAAAAATAAAAATTAAATACATATAAGTGTCTGGCTGTGATTTCAAAATAACTATGTTATTATAGTTATTTATACGCTACTTAAACACAAACATAATGTTTACAGTCTTGTCAGTCAGTCGGATTTTTGTGTATTGGGACATTTTAACGGGAGATAGAGAAGGTTATATAGAGGCTACTTATAGGTTATTTTTTATTTAGTCTGGTATCTGACTAAAATATCTACGGCATCGTGATTTACGCGGTAAAACCTCTCGACGTCTACGTCGGGGAACATTTAGTTATTTAATAAATCTCATGAGGGATAAGAAGGCAAATTGGATATAAAATTTATTAAATTTTCAAAGATCGAAGAAACAACCAAAGGGCTTTTTGTTTTAAGTTAATGCAAGCCTACCAAAAAAAAAAAAAAAATGTCCAAGTGCGAGTCAGACTCGCTCATGACGGGTTCCGTAGTAACTACGCCAAATAACTTTGTTTTTCATAGTGTTTGTATGACATACAAAGTAACACGGAAGTTTTTGAGATACAGCACATTTTATAAAACCGCAAATCTCAAAAACTGCTTACCCGATCTCGTTCAAACTAATTTTCGTTGAAAGTTTTCATTAAGATATACAGTGTGTATTTTTTTAGATTTTCCACTCCATTATTATAAACGTTAGAGGGACACACACACATTTTACCACTTTGGAAACGTGTCTATTAAACGATTGACTTTTAGAAAAAGTGGTTTTAGAAACCTCAATGTCAAGACACACGTACCTATAAGTTCGATGAAAATAGAATTTTTATTTTTGTCTAAAAACGGAAAGCGATTCACAGGATACATCTACCTACTAAGTTTCATATGTGGTCTTTATAGTTTCGGAATAAAATCGCTGTGAATATTATGTAATGGAACAGTAAATATGTATTTTCAACCGACGACAAAAAGAGGAGGATATCAATTCGACGCGTATATTTTTTTTTTTTATATTTATGATCATCGAGTACTCGAAGAAGGCTGAACCGATTTGGAAAATTCTTTTTTTGTTTGAATGGGTATACTTCGAAATTGGTACCATTATCACCAAAATCAGGATCTGATGATGGGATCCTGGAGAAATCGAGGGAACTCTTCAAATATTATAGACACACCTATGGCGTTTTGGGTATTTCTTATAGTAACTTGTGCAGTTGCTCTCAAAAAGTACCATTCGGGGAAGTGGAACTGATGATGAAGACCACAGATGGCCGCCGAAACTACTCAATAATAAGTATTGAGTGGATTGATGTTCGATTACTTGAATATGGATGTTAAGCACTTTATGCTCGTCACAATGCATATGATGATGTAGAGCTGATGGTGAAGTACCAGGAGAACTCCTCAACAAATAATGGCCCAGCATTGGGAAAAGCAATATTTTGTAAAAGGTTATAAGTAGTTGACATTTAGGCTCTTGTAACTAGGTAAATTAAATATCATCCACCTAAAAATAGTGAAATAAAAACTTTTTAACAAAAAATTAAACCGACTCCCAAAAAACACTGCAAAGTGAAAAATAACTTTAATTTTGGAAGTCGGTGCCAAAAACGAAAAAACAAAACTAAAGACACCGACTACCGAAATTAAAGTTATTTTTCACTTTGCAGTGTTTTTTGGGAGTCGGTTTAATTTTTTGTTAAAAAGTTTTTATAATTGTAAATTCTGTACTTTTTCATGGCTTGTAATTGGCAAAATATGGCTGTTTCTGTATTTATATTATGTACCACCATGACTTGTACCCGTATTTGCAAAATAAAATATCTTTATCTTTACATACGGACAGACAGACAGACAAACATGACTATAAGGGTTCCGTTTTTTACCATTCGCCTACGGAACCCTAAAAAGACGTTGTAAGTAACTCAATAATAACAGTACTTATGTTTCATTTTCCATGTTTCATTTTAAAATAATGAATTAATGCGAGACATTTCTTGAGCCTCACAAAAGTTGTGTAAATTTGTCTGATCTTTAAGTAATTCAGCACTTCAAAAGCTGGTTAACAATTCGCGAGTTGACAGTATGTTTAAAAATTGAAAATAACTATTTAATTATGTAAATCTATTGATATGAAGCACAAAATAGTACAAATGAAGAAAAAAAATAATATTAATTTATTTTATTTTCCCTTGAGAAAAATGAGATTTTTTATCTGTGAGTCACGTGATTAGAAACACCAATCAGAAAACGTGACGTCATCGTTCAATATTTTCATATTTTGACAGCTGACAAGTTATCTTTGGTTGGCGCGTAATACAAAACATATTATTTTGATGATGTGAAAATTTAAAGATGGAGCAAGGATTTATAAAAGCTAACGGTATAAACTTGCCTAAAGTAGACGCTATGGTGGCGAACTATTTTGCCACGAACTCTAACCTTTGTTCTTCTGAATACAGAAATGTTAAAACTTCTGTGTAAGTATAGTGCTAACTTTACATTTGCCGTATCTTATTTTTTATATACAAATAAACTTCACAAAAAATAAATTTAATTTGGCCGATACATTTTTGCATTAATTCGAGCAAGTACTAACTAGGGCATGAATCTCGGAATATTGCAATATCGGAATCTCGGAAAAAAAGTTCCGATATTACAATTCCGATACCGGGTGACCCAATATCGAATCGGATTTTTTAAATATTTTTACTAAAACTATATTTTAGCTTCCTGTTGCCAGCTTACTAAGCATGCGTGATGCGATACAAAAGCTATAATAGTGTTTTCTGTCTCGCTCACTATCCCACAAAATGCTTGACGCTTTATTAACATATTACCAAGAAAAACGAGATTTTAAAATATAAACATACCTATTCCTTAATTTCTGTTGATTTTGCTTGCAGAACCAGAATCAGCAAAACTTCTTTAAGTGTTGTTGATTCTGAGTGCGGTAGTTAGTTAAATTAGTAATAAGTATTGGATAATATTGAGAAATATGATAAACAAATATTTCAAATAATTGTTGTTCCTAATTGTTGATTTTGCTTGCGCATTTTAAATTATAAGAAGTTTTAATCATAATCATAAATCATTAATTTGCATAAAATGTGGTAGGTAGAGATGTTACAAGAAATTCAGTGCAAGACACATTCTGCCATTTAGAATTGGCGTGCAAATATTTATATACAGAGCTAAACAGCTACAGTACTACACAGTAAGGTTATATAGTACTAGTGTAAACTTATAAATAACAATCAAAGTAAAATGTGCTGATTTATAAAATAACACTCGAAAATTAAATGTTTTTTTTTTTTGTTTTTCAAATTAAAATTCTACATAAATTAATTTACAAGGTTTACAAAACTCAATAGTCATTATAATGCATTCCTGAAGTGATAGGATGGACATGACTTTTTGTCAAGAAATTCAGTAATTGAATAGAAACTGTGTGATATCAACCACTTTTTTAAGACCACGCAAAATTTTTTTTTTAATGATTCTGAGTCCGATAGTTTAATAACTATAGGAAAATAATGAGAGTATGTGATTTAATACAGTGGACATACTTAAAAAGCAACCAATTCTTGAACCAAATTTAAAAATAAGTACGATTTAATTTTTTTTTCTTTTTTTTAAGATTACTACCAATGTGGGTAGAGTTCACATTACTAGCAATCCTGTTAACCCCTCCAACTAAGTTAAATATGCTTGTGTCTGGAGTGGGTTCACGGCAATAGTGTAATGGGTGGGATTCGAACTTGCGACCTCTCGATCACAAGTCCGACACCTTAGCCATTAGGCTATTGACGCTTTTATTGCACTCAAAACCGGCCAAGTGCGAGTCGGACGCACGCACGATGGGTTCCATACCACTATCTATAAAAACGGCAAAAAAATCATGTCTGTTGTATGGTAGCCCCCTTAAATATTTATTTTATTTTAATTTCATTATTAATTTTTAAAGTGGATATATAACTAAATATTATGTGAATATTTCAAGCGTCTACCTATTGCCGTTATCAATATCGAGCAAAAAAATCACGTTTGTTGTATTGTTGCCCCCTTAAATATTTATTTTATTTTATTTTTTAGTATTTGTTGTTATAGCGGCTACAGAAATACATCATCTGTGAAAATGTCAACTGCCTAACTATCACCGTTCATGAGATACACCCTGGCGATAGACGGACTGACAGCGGAGTCTTAGTAATAGGGTCCCGTTTTACGCTTTGGGTACGGAACCCTAATAAAATGTGCAATTTCTAACGAAATAACGAAATTCCGATATTGAGATCTAATATCGGAAATCAGTATCGGAATTGAAAACCTTTCGATATTACATGCCCTAGTTCTAACCACTTCTTGCGAATATCTCTTTTAAAGGGACATGAATAAATAGTTTCGTGGGCGTTTTTATAGTAGTACTAGTACTCACGCGGGGCTTCGCTCCCGTGGATTCTATCACGGTAAAAACATAACTCTCCTTTTTTGCAGTCACGTAAAAAGTAGCCTTTAACCTTCCCCAAGCTTCAAGCTACTTCCATACCAAATTGCATCCAAATCCACCCAGTACTTTCGAAGATTAGCGCGTTCAAGCAAACAAACAAACAAACAAACTTTTCCGCTTTATAATATTAGTATAGATTCCCACAACAAGGTACTGCACGGCACTGATAATAATTTTTCACGTTCATAATAGAGTATAACATCATAAAATAGGTACCCAGAGTACATTTATGTGCCAAATGCCGGGAAAGTTGTTTTTTGAACGATGACGTCATACGTAGTCACGTGACCACAATGCCACGATTTAGGCCATAGTTTTTTTAATAAATTAAAAATATGCGTATATTTTTATTGAAAGGTTAAGTAATAAATGAAATATTATTTTACGAGTACACGTGAAGCGTTTCAAACAATTTTTGCAAAGTTGTCAACTCGCGGATTGCTCCAACAAGTTATTGTTGGAAAACACAAACTTAATGTCTATACAGCATTATGTTAATAGAATAATCTTTAGTAATGTCTTTCGAACTTGCAAAGACTTATTGGGATTTTGAGATAACTTACAGCGGAATAATGGAATAGTGGAAGGTATAGGTATTAGGGTGCTTATGAGACTACCACGATTTTGCAGTGCTTCGAACATGTTCGCGGAAATGCATACCGATTGGTTTCATGCTCTTATACGGAATCAATGTGCGTCGCTGCTGAATCGTGTTAGGTCTAGCAAAAATAGCGTTATAAAAGTGTTTGCAGATAGGTGGGACTCTCCAATGCTGAACCACTGGATACGCCTACACACTGACTATTAGTTTTTATATTTTTATTTGTATTATGTTCCTTTTGTGTCTTATGTATGTTTTGTTGTCTGTTTTGATGAGTGAAGTGTTTTATTATGTGTAAGTTTGTACATGTAACTATGGATCAAGGTCTGAAATAAAGTTTATATTATTATTATTATCCTTTATTTCTAATTATACACATATAAATTACTTTTTTAAATATTTCTATAAAACACAAAAAACATTTAAAAATATAAAAAATAGTAGCCCACCGGTATACGGCATACGCGCCGTGTCCAGGAGTACCGCTTTCTGAAGCAAGCCCTTGATCCAGCCGCCTAACGAGAGCCTCCTAAGGTGTTGGTCGAGGCTCTTGGCTATTAAGCCATTGGCTGAGATGACTATCGGTACAATGACTGCCGAGTTCACATCCCACATGTCGACAATCTCATGCGCCAAGTCAAGATATTTGATTTGCTTATCTTTCTCGGCTTTCACGAGGTTCTCGTCATGCGGGATGGTTATATCGACAATCATGGCACGCCTCTCGTTTCGGTCCACCACCACTATATCAGGCTTATTGGCAACAATAGTCCTATCAGTGATGATGGACCGATCCCAGTATAATGTGATAAGGCCATTATCGAGAACTGGGTCGGGCACATACCTATAGTACGGCACTTCCGATTCCACAAGAGAATATTTCAGAGCAAGTTGCTGATGTATAATCTTGGCTGCAAGGTTGTGCCTATGCAAGTATTCTCCATTAGCAAGACGAGAACAACCAGAGACAATATGACGGATTGATTCACCTGGACGGTAACATGCCCGACACATGTCAACCGTGCCATCCTTCACAATAAATTTCCGGTAGTTGTTCGTCATGATAACTTCGTCCATAATTGCACAGACAAAACCTTCGGTTTCCCCAAAGAGGTCACCGAAGCGCAACCAAGCTACGGACGCTAATTGATCTACATCGGGCCCATGAAGGGCCCGGAAAAAACGTCCGTGTAGCTCCTTACTCTGCCATATCCCCCTTCGATCGTTAGTGTCTAGCACTGCAGGTTTGCGCCAGTTCTCATTAGCCAAGGAGAGCGGGGTGAGTCCCTTGTCCACTGCTACTACATCTCGATGCATACCCACTTCAGAAGCAAGGAAATGTTCCCTGAGACTGTATACCTCGCGGTTGTGGAGAGTTTTAGCATTCAAAAAGCCTCGACCTCCACATTTCCGCGGGATATACAGCCTCATCACTGACGAGCGTGGGTGATGCATTCGATATGCAGTCAGCAATGTACGAACTCTCCTATCCAGGGCGTCAAGTTCAGTTTGAGTCCATTTGAGTACGCCGAAAGAGTATATCAACACTGGCATGACCCAACCGTTGAAGGCACGCACCTTATTTCCGCCCGATAGAAGGCTTTTAAATACCTTCTTTAGGCGTCAAAAGAAGCGCTCCTTCAGCGATTGCTTCATGTCAACTTCATTGATACCTAACGCTTCCGACATACCCAAATACTTATAGGTTTCGGTTGGGGAGAGGCTTCTCAGGTTTATGGAATTCGAGGGTTAAGATCCCACGGATTCCACAATTTCCCCTCGCTTTACATGCATAATCGCACATTTGTCGACACCAAACTCCATCCTAATGGCACTACTGAAAGTTTCAGTTACCTTCAGTAGTTCCGTCAGTTGTAGACTAGTGGCGCCAAAAAGTTTTAAATCATCCATGTAAAGGAGGTGAGAAATAACCTGACCACCTCTTTTCAGCCTATAGCCTAGACCTGAATTCTCCAGCAGTGTGCTTAGAGGATTCAAGGCTAAGCAAAACCAAAGCGGACTCAAACTATCGCCCTGAAATATACCTCGCTCGATCCTTACCGGTTCGCTGTACCTTGGGATATATCGACATCCTGGATAGCGAAGAACTGTCCTCCATTGTCCCATACATGATGTCAGGAAGGTGCGTAAAGTTGCATTAATTTTATACAATTCCAGCACCCTCATGAGCCATGTATGGGGCACTGAGTCATAGGCCTTCTTGTAGTCTATCCAACATGTCGACAGATCTTTTTTGGAACGTCGAACCTGTTGGCTAATGGCCATATCAATGAGGAGTAGCTCCTTAGTACCGCGGGATCCATTCTTACATCCATTTTGAGAGGGAGACATGATGTTATTGTTTTAAATGTGTTTGTTAATTTTAACCCTCAAAATGGATGTCAGAACCTTATAGACCGTTGGTAGACACGTGATTGGTCTATAATTTTTGGGTTCCGCGGTGTTACCAGATTTGTGGAGCAGGTGGGTAACTCCAGTGGTAAAGAACTCAGGTAGCAAGCCAGATTCTAGGGCAGATTGGTACTGAGACGCCAAGCGGGCGTGCGATCTTGTTAGCCACTTGATCCAAAAGTTATGCAGTCCATCCGGCCCTGGAGACTTCCAATTAGGCAGCGGACGGACTGCATGGGCTACATCTTGGGGGCTGATAGTGATTGCCCCCATTTCTGGTATTGGATCGCAGACTCGCTCGACCTCCCGAGTCCAATCGCCTTCGGTGTGACTGACAGGTACCGACCAGATGTTGCGCCAGAATGTACATAAGGCGTCATCATCGGGTAGGCACATATCAGTCGCACCTTGCTCCGGTCGCTCCCAAGCCCTATATACCCACCTTTCGTTACTTCGGAATGTGCGATTCTGGACGAATCGCTCCACTCGCCGTCCATACCTCCGAATGCGGTTTGCCCATGCATACACCTTCTGCTTTAGGAAGTCGATGCGCTCCGTGACACAGGACATATAATTTTGTGGGTGAATATTGGTTCCCAAAAACGCCCGTCTCACAAAGCGCATCACTCTCGGGCGAGTGTTGCCCCCCCTAAAGCAAATAAGTTTTCCAATGAGTGCCCTGGTCTCACCGATTCGGCGCTCGATCCTACACTGCCAAGCTGGCACAGCGGGTTTAGGTCGTGTAGCTATGTCATTAGAAATTCTAACATTAGCTACACGACATGCCGTGACAGCTGCGCAGTATAAGACAGAGTGGGTATCGGCGAGGTCTTCGCAGTTATCAAAATAGTCTGACAACTGCGAATCCAGAGCAGCCACCAGTGCCCTATTCCTGTTATGCATGGGCAAACGAGGCAAGCGTGGTCTTATTTCAGGCGGCATGTTGCGATATTCCCGAATAGCACACTCTTATTATTATTATTATTATAATTTCTCAGCTTAAATATAACTAGTCTAAGTGAGTCTTTTATTTTATCTAAACTTTATGCTCAACTAGACCAGATCAATATGCTCCAAAGAGCAAACAGCAAAGTAACCCGTCACTATACCCTATAGGGCTACTACCTGCCGGGGTTTTGTGAAAGTTCTAACAAGATACCCCAACCCCGGAACAGTAGGGCAGCTGAAGGAACAGGGTACGTTTTAAGTCAGTAGAAGACTAACATTGCCTTCTGTTCCACCAAGAGCGGGAGAAGTCATTCGATGATTTTGCCACCGAAAAAAAGGCCAGGTAAAATATCAATGTGTTACTACTGATGACCTACCAAGAAAATGCAGACGACTGTACGGGTTGAACATAATAAATAAACAGCCTGCAAAGACAACACTACTAAGATAAACATAGTCTGGCTCATCGGCGAACCGTTGCTTGCCTGTTTGTTTTCTACAGATTGTACTTCGGGGAGTGTGCGCAGAAGCTCCATGACCTGATTCCTCCATCTCCATTTCACTACCGGTCTACCAGACGCACGACTGGGTACCATGCACACTTAGTTGATATACCGTCTTGTCGTACCAAGCGCTTTTCCTCCACATTTATTGTATTACAGCCAAGTTGTGGAATTCTCTGCCGGCTTCTGTGTTCCCTGCCCTTTATGACCTTTCAGCCTTTGAAACAAGAGTAAACAGGCATCTTTTGGGCTCGCTCGTCACATCGTAGACCTCATCTTATCGCTTACCATCAGGCGAGATCGAGGTCAAGAGCGGGCTCATCCGTAATAAATAAAAAAAATCTACCGCGCCGGTCCAGATCAGTTTTTTTTTTTTTTTTTTTAGGTAGGTCCACTCGTAGTTCAGCTCACTAAGGCTGTGTACTACTTAACCGGTCTATCCTGTGGTGACTACTAATAAATTAAATGCCCCCAGCCAGGGAGGCCCCCAGCCAGGGAGGTCCAGTGCAGGTTGGTGAATTGCAGTGGTGATGATAAAAATAACACAAAGAAGTATGCTTTGTCTGGGTTTGAACCCATGACTTGTAACTCGTAAGAAATGCCTGTTTACACTGTTCAAAAAACAAACTGTTAACAAAACGGGTATTATACCAGCTTCAATAAAAAAAGCTTAAAATAAATTAATACATATCCGAATCACATGTATAGAAATAAAACTATAAATATGCTTGCCTTGCTAACAAACTGAATATTCATTGCCTAAACAACAACAAAATGAAGCGGGAATACCTTGTCTAGGTCAATTCTAAGAAGTGATCTCCATGTCTACCTGATTGGTACCACGTAACATGGTGTCATCTTCAACCATGCAATACACACTGTCCATAAATAACAATCGATTTACGTATTAATGTTAACGTCATACTTAAGTTTTTGTGTGTGAACTAGTACCGAGAACAAAGAGAGGATAATAATGAAGATTCATTTGTTTTCTTCCCTTTTATTTAATCCTACGAGCTTAGCTCAGAAGATTATAAATCAACAAAAAAGAATGTTCCACGAACTTTAAATTGTTTTGCTGCAACCGAGTCAACCCGTCCCCTACAGCGCTAAAGCGCTTTACAAAACAACGCGCAAAGGCTGCAAAGCAAACTACACGCAAAGGACAACGTAAATTAATATTCCCAACTATCACAAATATAACCTAGACGGGTATTAAGGACGAAACTCAAGATTTTACAGACCATTTTCCTCTGATATTTTTCGTATAGTTTCCTCAAGAATGATATGGCAGATTGATTAAGGAAAACGCGTTAAATAGTGACAAATGCTTTGAGATAAGCAAATAAGTGTGGTGAGGACGTGACTGGGTTGTGAAAATGTAGCATTTTCTTTTATTTTGGCTGTGACGTTGATTGTACGTAATGGCATTACGTGAGAAGTGTGTGAGTTGAATAGGAATGTTTTAACCTTAGATGGGAGGTCTAATTTATAAAAATCTAAAGTTTTTGTTTTACCTCTGTAAAATCTTATGATTCTGATGCCAGTACATGTTTCCGATAATGGACCTTATCATCACATTATTGAAATTGTACACTTTAATCAACACCTCAAATCAGAGTAAGAGATAGCTGCTAAATATTAATTAATAGTTAATTTTAAACTATCTCTCATTGGATAAAATGACACAAACCCTACGACTGCGTCGTCATATGCAATTAGGTGACACTCGTTAGATAATCTTGTTTGATGTTTTTAGCAGTTCTTTAATGGCTAAGCAATAAGATTGCCACCGCTAAATTTTGTTATGCGAAATATTATTATTTAGTTAGAATTTATGATTTTTTTATAATATTATGTGTTTACACTGACTGCATCTGAAAATCAGCGACATAATTATGCTGGGCTAAGCTCTTTTGGCATTAAATGCTTTAAAAAAATAGAACTAGCAATGTTGTAGAATTAACATTACTAGCAATCTTGTTAACCCCTTCAACTAAGCTAAATATCCTTGCGTCTGGAGTAGATTTACGGCAATAGTAAATGGGGTTCTTAGTACCTTAGTCGCTAGGCTATTGGTTTCGTATAGCCAAGAAGAAGAAGCAGTGGACGTCATGTTCAATATCCACTTACAATGGTAAAATAAACTAGAATGTGTAAACAAGCACGATAAGGGAAAACCATAGATATAGAAGCCATTTGAACTATTTTATGAGTCACTTCAACTGAAAGTATTTTAAGAGATTGTTTTACAATGTAAACTATTCAAGTTAGGTGCAATTAAAATAAATAACTAAATATATAGACATGTGCGATAAATATAGATAAAGGCACTGAATTTTATGTACCCATAAAAGAATTTGAATTGTGTATATATATTAATAATATTATTTTATCTAGTCATTTTATTTTAAGTGCATTAGTAGCCCAGTTATTACAGGTAAGCAGTACAAGTTGTAGGTCATGGTTTCGATCTAAACAGGCAGATAACTTAGTGACTTTCATCACCTGTCTTCATAACGTTGAAAAATACCATCGTTACACAATCTAATTCCGCCAAGCCCGTTCCATCATCGGACTACAAGACGAACGGCGATGCGCCATCGTTACATGGTGGACATCCCACCCATACGCACAAAACGTATTGGGAATACTTTCATTGTACGTACGGCTAAGGAGTAGAATTCCCTGCCGGAGTCTGTGTTTCCTGATCGCTATAACCTTTAACGGGAGTCTTTAAGTCAAGAGTGAATAGGTTACTTCTAGGCAAGCGTGCTTCATCTTCGACCACATCATCACTTACCTGCAGGTGAGATGGTGGTCTAACGTGAGCCTATTATCAATAAACAAAAGTTGAGTGATTCGTCGTGCCCTCATCATCAGCACAGCCTTTTCCCAACAATGTTGGAGTTGGAGTATTTTAATGCGACTGCCAATAAAAAAAAAACTTCAACTACCCAGACCAGTGTCACATTGTCTAGCTTCTGACTGCCCGTAACGACTTTCAAACATGTCCAAATGCCAACCAATAGTTTAACGTGCTTTCTGAAGAACGTTAAAATCTTGATATGTTAAGGTGGCTATCCATCCGCAGACTGACCTCGGGAAGTTTGCTTAACCTTGAAGATTGACCCACACGACTGTTATTATTTAGCCACGAGTTCCTCATCCAAATCTGACATCCACCAGCTAGCACTCGGCTCGAGTGGCGGATTACGGCCTATTATTTCTCAGAGAGGTGGCTTGTTGTCCCGGCAATGGAAACATTATAGACTGATTATGACATGTGGGTAATAGTTTATTATACTGCATAAAATATAGCTTGATCTCTGTGACATATGTCATACTGACATGCCTAGGTTTGTTAGGATATAAAAAATTGTCGATAGAAATTATCGACGTTTCTTACTATTGATGCTAATGTAACATGTACCTACTTGGATTTAATTTAATTACAAACGTTACTAAATTAAACGATTGTTTTAATATAAAATGCATTTATTCTCTAAAAGGAGTACACCCCAAAACCATATCTGAATCGCTAGAAATTGGGTTTTATTTACTCACTATTATTTTAGATAAAGTATGTACAAACGTCAATAATGTTATCATATTAAAATATACAATAAAATTAGAACATAAATTAATTTTAAATTAAGTTTTATTTAAAATATCGATAGTTTATATTCTGTGGTCGCGATGAATCATTGCCCATCACTTATTAGGTCGGTATGCCCATAAAGTAAGACACTGATAGGTAAACCGTATGCATGGTAGTCGCTGGGCAAAAATATCCACGCCCTGGGTGCCTGAGAATGGATGGCGCTACCGAGGCCAGCCCAGAAAAAGATGGCGAGATGATCTAGACGCACATTGCATTGGTTGGTCCGAAGTGGCGCTTGAAAAGAGAACCTGGAAGGATTTGGGGGAGGCCTTTGCCCAGCAGTGGGACATCAATGGATAAATAAATAAAAAAAACTATCTCTTTTATACCAACGTATTTTTTTTGGAAATTGAAACTAGAATAGGCTTGCCATACGTCATTTGAAATAGTAAAGTGTATGTATATTTTGTGTAAAGAATGTCACAAATTTGAATAGACCTGTCAGAAGTCGGAACTACTAAGATTTGTACGGTATTTAGTAGTTCAACTTAGAACTTACAAACGCTATACTACGAAGTCATTAATATTCGTAATCCCACTTCCTACTATTAATGGTAATATTATTAATATGAAAGTTTGGGAGGATGCATGCTGGATGATGGATGTTTTTGCGTGAAAGAGTACAATTTCGAGGTGTCAAGAGTGAATAGGTTAGTTCTAGGTAAGCGTGCTTCATCTTCGACCACATCATCGATTACCATCAGGTGAGATGGTAGTCAAACGCGAACCTATTATCAATAAAAGATTTGTGTTTAAAATACAACGAAATGTATAAAGAACTAAGTCATACTTACAAGGGAATTTGTTTCCCTTCCTTTGGTCTGCGTCATTGTACTGTATTCAGGTAGTATAAAATTGCCTGTTAAAAGTTCTCTATAAGACTATAATATGATTCATGTGAACCTGTGAATTTTGCTCGGACCATTTATTTCGAAAGAATTTTAGAAGAGATAAATCAAAAGAGTAGCTGCATGCATCATGTTTTATATTTAAATAAAGTCTTATAATAAAACGCACGAAAAGCCGCAAGATAATAAATTTAACAGATACTTTTACATAATAATAATATGTCGTAGTTTGTCATCTAGCAGTTAATTGTGTAATAATACATATAACTAGAATAGTTATTTTTGTCACAGATGACCGTCAGTTTCTGTGCAGTTATTTTAGGCCAAATATGTAAATGTTGTAATACAGTCATTGATTTATGAATAACCCAAAATAAGTTTTTGTTTAAATTAATATTAAACTTACTTCAAATTTTTGTCTGAGTATGCCTAAATCAACCCACACCCATAGTGGAATATAAATGTGATTTCAAAGACAGGATTTTTGTGGTTTTTAATCACGTAAACATTTAATCGAGGCTTCTGACTTAATGTTGTAAGACCCCTAGCGGTCCCTAAATCTCCAATTATTGGGAGAACACAGTAATTCTATTTATGTATTTTTGTAGGAGACGAATTAATTGATGATAGACGGATGGAGTGGTACAGGAAGGGCTAAGAAAAGATGGATAGATTGTGTTACGAATGATATGAAAGAAAAAGGAGTAACCGATGCCGTGACGTCTGACAGGAGAGCATGGAAGAAGAAAATGTGTTGCGCCGACTTCAGGTAAATGACATAAGGGCAAGCAGATTATGTAGGAGATGTGATGTCAATTGTTACAACTCGGATACGATGAGTTAATTTGGGTATTGTACCAGAATAAATTTTTAAAATAATAATATTATTATTAAGAATAATAAAATAATAATATTATTATTTCCTTTATTACATTTTATATACATATTATTTAAATTTTTAAATAATCCTATAAAAAAAATACAAAAAACAGTAGCCCACCGGTATCGGGAACAGGGTCCAAGCTACCGGTGGTCAGGGCTCTTGAGAGAGGAACCTCCTAACAAATCGTGCCGTGTCCAGAAGTACTGCTTTCTGGATCAAGCCCTTGATCCAGCTGCCCAACGAGAGCCTCCTAAGATGTTTATCGAGGCTCTTGGCTAGTATTATATATATATATATTGGCTAGTACTATTAACAACCCCACTTTTTGTGTTGTTAATTTTTTTTTTTTTGTTGTCATTTTTATTTTATTTTACTTGTATATAATTTTTATGTCTTTTTATGTCATTTGCTTTAGTTTATTTGCAGTTTTGTAAAGTTAATTTCTAATGTAAATGTGTGAACACTATAGACTCAGAGATTCATTTCTGATTAGTTATATTACATTTTATTATGTCAATTAGTCTATACTGTCCTCTCATACCAAAAAAATAAATTAAAAATGTATCTATTATGCAAAAATTGTGAAAATCAAGAATTTTTTTAAAAGAGTAACCGTGGAGTTTCTTGCCGGTTCTTCTCCATAGGAAACGACCAATTTCGAACCGTGCACTAACTTCTGACGTTTTATGAGTGCCCATTTAGGCCTATGTAAAATAAAACAATTTTGATTTTGATTTTATGCCATTGGCTGTGACGACTATCGGCACAATGATTGCTATATCCACAACCCACATGTCAACAACCTCGTGAGCCAAGTCAAGATACTTAATTTGCTTATCTTTCTCTTCTTTCTTTCTTATTTTCTTATCTTCTTTCTTATATTAACATTATTATTAAAATCAGAAAAAATATTTTATGTAGATTGCCAAACGAGTCGTGAGTTACACTTATGAATATAATATGATATTGGACAAAAGTTACAAGCAAACCCATTCAAACTCAAATACATATTTTTTTGTATTGGGAACCACCCGAGGAGCTCTTGGCAAAATTATAACAGCCGCGCAGGTCGATCTATAAGGTTAAGCAATACTTACCGTGGATGGGAGACCGTCTTAAAATGTTCAGATTTCGTCGTGCCTCTGAAAGCACGTAAAGCTTTTGACATTGGCTGTCATTTTTTCATCTTTGACTGCCGTTTCATCTTTGACTGCCGTTTCGGGAGTCAGAAGGCAGAAAATCTGACAACTGTAAAACACAGTACTCAGGATCATCTGAAAAAGCTGACTGGAAAAAGGCTAAGCAAATGACGATGAAGATTGATGACTGAGTTTCTATAAATTTCTGAGTGATGACATAGATAATAAACTTCTTTTTTTTTTTTTTTTTTTTTTTTTTTTTTCATTCCGCTTCCGACGCTCGCCCGCGACAGTCGTGCCGCTCCGCGCTCTCGATCGTTCCGTGCCTGAGTCATCGCTCCGTTCGTCACGCCCGCCATGACGTCACTCGTAGTCGCCGACTACGACGCCTGGTCCGGATCCGCCTTTTTCGAGGCGGTGAAGGATATCGTGTTTCTCTAACAGAGATTGTCAAAACAATTTGGTTTGGCCCCTTCAGGGTAAAACCACAGTTTCGTGGTCCTTGGTTGGAAACCTCACGGTGTCAACAATACCAAGGGGGTGCTGACCCGACGCACCCGCTGATCCCCTTCAGGGTGAAGCAGTCAATTGGAGTCGAGTGCTAGGTTTTGGCCTTGGGGGATCTCCTAGTCAAACCTAGTTACTGAGTTCTCTTCACAGCATACACACCTAGTGTCGGTTGGGTGTATCTACCCCTTCGCACTAGACCCAATAGGGCCCGGTTCGCACATTAAGACTGGCGACCGGTTACAAGCTTAGGGCACACCATTAGGCACACACCTCCCTGCTATCCCCGCAGGGAGCGAACTCACCTCCGGGTCATTCCCGCCCGGAGGGGTAGGCAAATAGGGCCCTTCAGGCCACATCAGACGGCAACACAGTTACCGAGTTTGTCTGGGTTTCTCTTCTCGGTAACATTGTGTTAGGAGAAACTCCGGGGCAGGGCTCTTTTTGGGGACCGTCTGCTCGGGGAGCTCACGTTTGACGTGTCTCCTCGAGGCTCACATGTTAGGGTTAGGAGATTAGGATGCCCACCATTGTCGCCTCCAATATGGAGGACATAGTAGAGGATCTCATGACCAAAGTAGAATCCCTAACGACTCGGTTAAATCGAACAACCGAGATATTAGGAAAGATCCTATTTAAAAACCCCGCCCTACAAAGGGAGTATGAGGAGGAGATTGACTCAATACCCCCCGCGGTGTTTCCCACCCCGCAACCAGATTTAGGTCCCACCCCCGCGCCCATCGCAGATAGGTCCCCCTCCCCCCCAGACGTCGAAATGGACTCTGAGGAGGAGGAACAAGAAAAAGAGAGCTCGGAAGGCGAGCGCTCGGAGCGCGCAGAGAGCATACACTCTGAGCGCTCAGAGCGAGCGGAGTCCGAGCACTCCTCCGATCAAACCTCTTCCTCCGACGAGTTTATCCTCGTCGAGGGAAAGAGGAAGAAGAGGTCGCAGGCCTCGTCCTCCACCCAGGCCCCTAAGGCCAAGAAACCCTCCCCTCCCGAGCCAGCACGCTTAGTGCAGAGCCAGCCCTCCACTTCCTCGGCCACTAGGCCCAGCCCTACCCAAACCCCAGTCGTCAGCGCCTCAGTGCGCAAGACCATCCCTCCCCCACCCATCTTCATCCATGACAAGGGGGCTTGGACAAACGTGTCCAAAGCGTGTGGCGAGCAACGCATCGCCTACACGAATGCCCGCGCCGTTCAAAACGGCATAAAAGTAGGGTTAGCGACAGCTAACGACCACCGCGCGCTTTCGAAGCTACTCAAGGCTCGAAATATCCCTCACCATACTTATACGCTCCATGAGAGCAAGCCCGTTCGGGTGGTCCTCTGCCGGATCCCCAGTGAGATCCCCACCACCGAGATCGTCTGCGACTTAGAGTCACAGAACATCCCGGTGATTGAGGTGCACCGTATGCACGGCAGAGGTGGCAGGGCGTCTAACAACGTCCTCGTCATCTGCCACCCCGTCTCCGAAGGTCCCCACCCCATCTTTGCGCTGAAGACTGTATGCAGTCTTTCAGGAATTCTAATAGAGAAGCCACACAAGAGTGGCACGGTAGGCCAATGCCACCGTTGCCAGTTATACGGCCACGCGCAACGGAATTGCTTCGGCAAACCCCGGTGCGTAAAGTGCCTGGGCGATCACGGCACCGCCGAGTGCAGTCGCCCAAAAGATAGGTCCCAATGCCCAGACCCGCCCAGCTGCGTGCTGTGCGGGCAATCTGGCCACCCCGCCAATTACCGAGGCTGTCCGAAAGCCCCGAAAACCTCCGCCCCTAAACTGGCAACGCGCGCTAGCGCACGCCAGGGACGAGAGTGTCCTACACTCTCGTCTGAGCTCCCCCAGACCCTCAGTCCCCAGCGTCCAACTCCTTGGACGGCGGCGAATCACGCCCAAAACTTCCCGGCACTAAGGCCGAAAGTCCCTGGGCTGATGGATCAACCCATCATGCCCTCCGCTCCGGTTGTTGTGGCTTCTCAGCCTCCACCTCCTCCCCAGTCACTCCCTCGCTCGGAAGAGCCGGAACTCGATGCGTTCCTCATCCTTGGGAATACTTTCAGTTTCTTCCAGTCCCCCCGCGCCATCCAAATGGCAAAGGAGGTCGTGGCCTGCACTAACATTAACTCCCTGATTCGGGTATACTCTAAGTATCCCGATGTCAAAAGTCATTTTGATAACCTTTTTAAACAGCCATAATGTATAACACGGCTAGTAAGAGATTAAAGCCCCGATCCCTAAAGCTAGGTTACTTCAATGCCAATGGCATCACCAATCAACGGGACGAGATCGCGACTTTCCTTCGCGATCATAGTCTCGACATCCTTCTGGTCCAAGAGACCTTCCTCAAACCCCACCTTAGGGATCCCAAGGTAGCCAACTACCGGCTAGTTAGGAACGATAGGACTAGATGCCACAGAGGTGGCACTCTAATATATTATAGGAACTCCCTGCACTGCATCCCTATGGATCCGCCGCCCCTTGCCCACTTAGAGGTATCCGTTTGCCGGCTAGGCATGACGGGCCATCCCTCTATCACAATAGTATCCGCGTATCTCCCACCGTACAACGACGTAGATTCAAATTCTTCGATAAACGCCTCACTACGAAGCGACCTTACAGCCCTTCTTGACATGAGTGACTCCGTCCTTATAGCGGGGGATCTCAATGCCAAACATCCCGCATGGTGTAGTCGTATTACCAACCCCCGTGGGAAGGTACTATACGACCTTTGCACACCTCTCCACATAGATATCATAGGTCCTATGCGGCCTACTAATTATCCGTTCGAGCCATCCCACTTGCCCGACGTACTCGACATTGCCCTCCTGAAGAATGTGAACTTACGTTTGCACTCTTTAGAGACGGTAGACGAACTTGACTCTGACCATAGACCGGTGATCATGGAGTTAACTCCGAGATCGGGTCCCTATGACCCTAACCGCCCCCCTCCCACACAGGTGATCACTGACTGGAGGAAAGTAGGCGAACTGCTGAAATCCAACACGTCTCCTCACCTGGACAAGATCCCCGACCACATCCAGTCCGCCGCCGACACGACGGCTGCGATCGACTCACTCACAGAGCACGTGCAATCTGTCTTGAACGACTGTTCAAAGGAGATTCCGGTGTCAGAGCACTGGCGCCGGAAACTCCCGGACGATGTACGGGCCCTGCTGACTGAGAAGAACGCAGCAGTCCGTGCCTACAGAGCTTTCCCCTGCCAGAATAACAAAACTTTCATGCGGTACTTACAGCGCAAAGTAAGTAACAGCATCAGAGAGTGGCGTGAAGCCGGCTGGGACAAGACCCTGAGCGAACTAGAACCCACCCACCATGCCTTCTGGCAACTTCAGCGGAATATGCGCGCCACTGAGGTTGCCTCAATGCCTCCCCTTATCCGCCCGGACAAAAGCATTGCCTTCGACGACGAAGACAAAGCCGAATGCCTAGCCGACAGCCTGGAGGCACAGTGCTCTCCCAGCTCCCAACCAGTCGACCCAGCCCACCTTGCCCACGTGGATGCTGAGGTCGAACGTAGATCTGCCCTACCCCCTGTCGAGGACCCTGATGCTCCCCTCCCCCCCGTCACGGAAGACGAGGTGGAGGAGATCATCAAGAAACTCAAACCTAGGAAAGCTCCCGGGACTGACAGACTGACCACTAGGGCACTTAAACTCCTCCCACGTACGATCATAGTCCTACTGGCTGCCATCTTCAATGGCGCCTTGTCCAACAACTTGTTTCCACAAGCTTGGAAAGAGGCTATAGTGATAGGTATCCCAAAACCCAAAAAGCCCAAGAACCTCCCGACTAGCTAAAGACCCATTAGTCTGCTCAGCGCCCTCGGCAAGGTTTACGAGCGGATTATTCTTAATCGGCTCAAGGACTTTGTCGAGGCCAAGAGCCTAATCCCTAACGAACAGTTTGGCTTTAGAGCCCATCATTCCAGTGTCCACCAAGCCCACCGCATCGTAGAGCACATTAGCGGCCGTTTTCAACGCGGTCTGGTGACGGGGGCCCTATTCTTTGATATAGCGAAGGCTTTCGACAAAGTCTGGCACAATGGCTTAATTTATAAGCTTTACCAACTAGGTGTGCCGGACCATCTCGTGCTCATCATTCGAGACTTCCTGTCGAACCGCTCCTTCAGATATCGTATCGAAGGAGCGCTTTCCACTCCCCGCCCTATCAGAGCCGGCGTCCCTCAGGGCGCCGTGCTCTCCCCCCCACTCTTCACGCTATTCACTAGCGATATCCCCAAAAAGCCCCCAGTAGAGTTATCCCTATTTGCCGACGACACGGCCATCTACTACTCGGGACATAATCCCGTTAGCATCGCTCATACCCTCCAGACCTCAGCCAACGCACTAGGCGATTGGTTTAGGAAATGGAGGATTGAGGTAAATCCCGACAAAAGTCAAGCAGTCCTGTTTCGCAGGGCTCGCCAGCATAAACAATTCACCCCCCCTCGCCCGATCACTATGTTCGGCAAGCCAATCCCTTGGGAGAAGCGAGCCAAATACTTAGGTGTGATCCTCGACCAGTTCCTAAACTTCAGTGAGCACATAAAGTCGGTTCGCTCGCGAGCCGCTTTCGCTCTCGGTAGGCTCCACGCCCTGCTGAATAAACACAGCAAGCTCTCCCTTAAATGTAAAATCCGAATATACACGACATGCATACGTCCTATCATGACGTATGCCTGTCCGGTGTTTGCTCATGCCAGTCCCAATCAGATCCATAGGATGCAAGTCATTCAGAACCGTTTTCTCCGAAAGGCCACGGGCGCGCCCTGGTTCTGTAGGAATGAGGATCTCCACGTAGACCTCAAACTCCCGACCATAAAGCAAGTGTTGAAACGCATGTCAGTGCGTTACTTCACCTCTGCTGATACCCACACTAACCCCCTGATCGTATCGGCCGCCCGATACAGACCCTCCAAGATTTCTCGGGTTCGTCGCCCGCGTAACATCCTAGACGAGCCTGACGACCCCACCACCATCCGACAAGAGAGCAGTAGGGAAACCAGCACTCTTAGAAAACACAAATACAGAACGCGTTCCTTATTCCGGCCTCGCCGACGAGGCCCATCGCGACGTCCGCGTACTTGTAATGAAAATCCTCCCCGACCTTTGCCAAACGAGCCAGCCCGCGATGCTGAGCCAGTAGCAATAAATACTCCCGTAAATAATATGACCCAGCCTGTCCCTTTGCTGCCCTCCCAAAATGACCCCGCTATGCCGAGGCCCGTACTCCACAGGGAGTGCCCTTAGCGTGCGGTCATTAGCTTTAAGTAAACTTTAGTTTGTAAGCCCTGGCTGGGGGCCTTTAATTTATTAGAGGTCACCACAGGAAAGTCCGGTTAAGTAGACTCACAGCCTTAGTGTGCTGATCTACAAGTGGTCCTACCTAAAAAAAAAAAAAAAAAAAAAATAGATAATAAATGTTTTTTATTTGTATTTTTTTTAAAGAGGCACTCGTAGTTCAGCATACTAAGGCTGGTTACTACTTAACCGGACGATCCTGTGGTGACCTCTAAATTTAAAGGCCCCCAGCCAGGGCTCAAATACTAATATTTACATTTTTGTTATTATTTACCCTTGGCGTGCGGTTGTTTACAACCGCACGCCAAGGGCACTCCCTGTGGAGTACGGGCCTTGGCATAGCGGGGTCGTTGGTGGAGGTTAGGGGTCAAAGGTCAAAGGGTCAGGCTGAGTCATATTATTATTAAAGGGGTTGTTTATTTCTACTGGCTCAGCATAGCGGGCTGGCTCGTTTAAGGTCGGGAAGGATTTTTTGTATTCAATGATTGCTCCTATTTATAGAAATGTACTTACAATTTCAAACACAATATAAATTGGTTTACACAATTAAACTGTCAATTCTTTTGCACTTTTCGGAACATTTCTAGCAAACTATACTTAATCCTGCGTTATCATCTCTAAATATCTAAGTGAGTGCTCTCGAGTTAGTATGACGTCACACGCGTCGAGTGCACCACTACGTTATTGAATTGTAGTAAGGTCATGATGTGTGTTTGTCACTTCTCCGTGGTTTTGCAGGTCTATTTTTAATATATTGCAGGTTACAAATGACATAAATCAATATTTTTTTTAAGATTTTATTACAATCTAGCTGATGCCATGTGGAAAAATAGTAAATTAAGGGGAAAGCCGATCGTTTATGTAGTTCAAGGTACCTACCTCATAAAAAAAATTCAAAAAAACGGTTTTATAAAATAGCAAGTATAATAATAATTATACTTATCATTGAACATGTATGGGAAAAGTAGCCCTTACTAAGATCTATACCAGCTTTTTTACGGATTGGACATTTTTATTATTTGAAAAAGTATACTTCTATATGGTCCAATTGTCATCGAGTCAGGATCTGATGATGGAATCCTGGAGAAACTGAGGATACACTGATTACCGAAATAAAAGTTATTTTTCGCTATGCAGTATTTTTAGGAGGATTTTAGTTTTTTTTTTTGTTTTTTTTCTTTCTTGACATGGTCGTGTTTGCCCATCATCTCACCTGATGGAAAGTGATGATGTGGTCGAAGACCAAGCACGCATACCTAGAAGTAACCTATTCACTCTTGACTTAAAGACCATACATACACAGACTATGGCAGAGAATTTAACTCTACAACGTGAACGGAAACCCCATATCTATCCAAAAGAGCTGAAGACAACATCTGGTATGGAGTCTCTATGCACAGTTTTAGCACAAAATAACTGACTCAAAGAATTGATACCAAATTATTGGTTTCATATATTTCTTGAATACCAATCATAACAAACGTGTCACAGCACTACGAGGGTCAATAACTTTCCACATCACTTGCCAATAACACGATAATTCTTTTCGTTCTTCTCAATTTGAAAAATTCGGTCTCTGGTATCAGTAGTAGTGATTTGCCGGTTCTGGCGCACCAATCCCGTGGCTCACCGGTTCTGGCGCACCACCGCTTCTGGCGCAATCGCGGTCCAGGGCGTTGCAAACGTAAAAAAAAAAAAAAAAAAAAAAAAAAGGTTTTGGGGTCCGCTGATCACGTTTCTGCAATCCGTTTTCGCGTAAGATGCATGGTTCCGGAGATACAGAAATCAATTAACAACAATCTGTTTCATTTCCGGTGACCCGAAACCCTCATTATCGACTTTCATTGTTCGCCTTTTCTTATCTATTGTCCGTGCGTCCGGCCGCTCACCCTCATTAGGATTGCATTGACGTATGCATGTATTACTCATTGTTACTGCTACTGCTATTGTATACTTTTATTGTTCATAAACCATTGCTTACTTTGCTATTCGGGATCATCACAACGGAATCAATAAAACACATGCGTCATTAACAAATTTTATTTTTATCTACAAAATATGAGCGGAACATCTCATCCACTAAAATATCGTTGTACAGTGTGTTCCCTGTAAATATGTTTGTAAAACTATGCATTGAACATCCCTGAAACTTATATAGCAAATACATTAAGCAATATTCACCACAAACTGAAGTCCAATCATTCTGAATCCTATCAATACTCCAGCCCCATCTTTTACAATTCCTTTTCAAAAACTCGAGATGATATCGCGCAGGTGTTCGCCCATAAGAATCAAAATATTGACCGATGCCATTCGTATCGATATGTACAGCTACCCAGTGTGAACCTGGCTTATCATCCGCATCCAAATTGCATATTATATACGTTGGTGCATGGGTATACATAGGGAGTCTATTAGCAGCATAAACATTATTTTCTAGACTGGGATGAATCTTTTTCAGATGTTTTTGTACTTCTAGTGTATCCATGATATAGCATATTATTACACTACCAATCTATTCAATGGTTGTCATAGGAATGTTCAATTATAGTGATTTGTAAATATTAAATCGCATTATTTTGTAGCACTCACAAAACAGGTTGATGCCAGCAATGTGAGATAAGTTTGTTGACTCATAGAGTTACTATCAGTTTCCGGAGGAACGTGAGATAATTTTGGTGATTCATAGAGTTACAATCAGTTTCGTTGTATTTAGGAATTTGTTTTAGATAAGAATGGTGCTATATAAGATCCTACCATTGCAGTCATGCAGTCAGTCTATGGTCGTTTGACCGCAGTGGATTGTATACGTCTACCAATACTACGTTTGTGTTACTTCAACGCATCAATGGCCATGGAGGTAAGTGTTTATTCTATTGACAAACTTACTTGTATTCTTGTTGTTGTTTCCTAACGTGTGTGATTAAGTGTAAACAAATTGATATTAACATGATAACTGTCTTGTTGCAGAAATCATTCAACTTCGATGAAAATACCTATAAACAGTATTACTACTCACCGCTCTCCCCTCAACATGAAGAAGAGAACGATGACATCGTTATTAATAACACATGCGATGGTGGAAAAAGGAAATCACAACCGATTGATCATTTTTTTGAAGTGGCACCAAAAATAAAAAAGAAGAAACTGTTATCGTCAACCGTGGCACGAGCCGCTAGAGATGGTGTATCATACATTTCTAGTAATTCTGACGACGGAGACCAAGCGACGCATCTCATAAAAATTGAAATGTACGATATGAAGAAGCTATGTAAGATTCCAACTACTGATCATTGGAAACACGCTACCACGAGGATTAAATATTATGTAAAGAATAATAAGGATAGCATCTACGACAGCACAAACGGGCTCGTATACAACATTACAAAGACAATAGCAGAAAGTGAAAAAGTTAAAAAATACTTTTTTAACAATGACACCCATTAGTTGATTAGTGAATGTGATTCTGTTTACTTAAATTACTTCTGTGTACTCATTAGATTCTACCTGACTCGTCATTAATAACACATGCGATGGTGGAAAAAGGAAATCACAACCGATTGATAATTTTTTTTTTGAAGTGGTACCAAAAAATAAATAAGAAGAAACTGTTATCGTCAACCTTGGCACAAGCCGCTAGAGATGGTGTATCATACATTTCTACTAATTCTGACTACGGAGACCAAGCGTCGCATCTCATAAAAATTGAAATGTACGATATGAAGAAGCTATGTAAGATTCCAACTACTGATCATTGGAAACACGCTACCACGAGGATTAAATATTATGTAAAGAATAATAAGGATAGCATCTATGACAGCACAAACAGCCTCGTATACAATATTACAAAGACAATAGCAAAAAGTGAATAAGTTAAAAAATACTTTTTTAACAATGACACTCATTAATCGATTAGTGAATGTGATTCTGTTTACTTAAATTACTTCTGTGTATTCATTAGATCCAAGGAGGTGTTGTCTTGTGGTGCTGAGAGAAAAACAAGATTAGAAGGAAGAGATGAGTGTGGCATACGTGAACAGATCACTTCATTGAAAAGCAAAACTACAAAACTGATTGGAGAAGAAAAAGTGAAGAATATGCAGTACCCAAGAGCTGAATATCCATTTTTCAGTTCAAAATCTAGACGGTTGTTCAGTTTCGGAGACTGGCCACTCGTTATGAAACAGAAGCCTGAAGATCTTGCAGAAGCCGGTTTCTTTTATACTGGTCATGAAGACAGGACCAAGTGTTTCCATTGTGGTGGCGGTTTAAAAGATTGGGAAGATGATGATGATCCTTGGCAGCAGCATGTTCAGTGGTTTAGTCAGTGTGCTTATGTAAAGTTTAAACTCGATCAGTGTTCTGTATAAGATTGAATAGGGTGTTTATAATGAAATAAAAAAATAGTATATTGCATATAATTTGTTTTATTTAATTTTATAATGTTTCCTTTAGTTACATACACATAACCTTAACTACTATAGTCTACAGTAACATTTCTATTTTTATCTATTTCAATAATATTATCAAACTCTGCATAAACAATACAGTTAATTGTTTGTATTAGTGAGGATTCAAATCGTACTTCTAATCTTACACTACCATGCTTTATGAGATTCCAATGAGCTGATGAGTTAGCTGATAAATCAGGAGTTAAATCAAATGCTAAAAGACAGTAACATTTAGCATACTGTTCACGAGAGATTGCATTTCCTTCATTTAGAAAGTGAATACCAGTCCCCGAGAATAGAGTATGATATGCTGATGTAAATATATTATTATTAAAAGATGGTTGCAAAGCTTTTGAAGGTATTTGTTGACCATCAATATATAAGCTGAAAGAGTTAATACCATAGTTTTCAAAGTTAAATGGATTTTTAGTAAGCGAACCATTAAATGCAGAATTGTTTACAAATCCAATAATACATCTTTTGGGTACCTGTCCTAAGAATATATTATCAAGAGTTTTTCCTTGAACACCTGATGGAATTGTTAAAACTTTAACTTCAGCACGAGTAATAGGATATTTAGCAGTGGTAGAAGCTAAAACTTTCTGATGTGCGAGTAATACACTTGGATTAATTCGTGCTCTTCGAACAATAAGAGTTGCGTCTGTAATGCAAACTTTAAACTTTACATCATTTGACCCAGCAATTAAATTAAAACTCTCTCTTGATCGAACTAATTTTACACTCATTTCAACGCCATTCATTAAAAATTTATCTTGATTGAAAATGTCACCATGAAGATGACCAATCATTTCTATTTCCCTACTTTCATTAACTAATTCCTGTCTTTTAACAAATCCTATGTTTTTACCATCTGTGGAATCCATTTTTCCTGCTGTATCCTCATACCAAAGGCTACAAGTAAGATGAGATTGTTTAGCAGCAGGAGCATAGTTTAAAAGAGTTTCCATGTATGCTCGATAGGCATAGGTATTATTAGGTGGTGATACAAGTTTTTGGTTTAAATAAACATCAAGTTGACTAAAAAGTGAATGCAGCCAATTATTTACAGGTGCTACTGCGGTAGCTGATATCAAGTTTGATGAATCTTGATTTAATACTTTTGCCTTTATCTGGAGTAATGTATGAGACAAATCTATGTAGTCATCGCCTGTTCCAGGAACTTGAAACTCGATAGGTCCATCATCAGCAAGAGACGAAATTGGTTTATAGTGAATCCACAATCCATTTTCAATGCTTGTTTGTGTAGACGGTAATAGAATAGAATAGAATAGAATCTTTTTATTTCGGACCACAAAAATCCATAAAATGTTAGTAACTTATACCTAATAACTTATTATCTAGTGTTAGTACCCATCACCCTCCGCACAAACTGCTTCATAATAGGAGAGGACACACTCTCACTCACCGTTCTCAGGATGCTGTTACGACTGTCCCTCACTCTCCTCAGAAGTGAAGCCGTTTTCTTACGTATAATCGCTTGAAACGCGTCCGTACGAGCTTGTGCAAACATTTCTGAGGCGCTACAGTAACGAGGCAGTCGCAAGAGCATCCTGAAAGCATTATTATACTGGACGCGGAGCACATCTAGCGATCTTTTAGCGTAACTGACCCATAGATTGCCCGTGTACAGACTCTGGCAATAAGCCTTAAAAAGAGTAATTTTCACTAGGTCTGTAAATCTAAATCTAATTCTGACTTAACGCACTCACAAGAATGATTATGAAGGAAAGACATATTTAATTTGAAAATATATCTTCGATGTTTTTTGGTTTTAGACCAAGTTTTTTCGTAGCTTTCACTTTAGCAGTTAGTGGTGGAATGAACGATGCCAATCGTTTTCTTTTAGTTATATATCCAGATCCTGTCATGTTAAATCGATCAATTTTGTTATCAGCCTTTCGTTTTAAGTTCGTACTAACTTGTTTAAGACGATCTTTTATTGAGGCTTCCATAGGACGCGCTTGAACCATATCCGATAAAAGTCCTACTCCAGCGTTTAATGCCTCCTTACCAACCACTCGAACACCACTTGAAAGTAAAGGTAAAACTGATCTAAATAACCCTCCTAAGAAGCTCCCAATACCATGACCGCGTTGGTATGGTGAACCCTTATAAATTACACCAACTCCTGATCCAGCTTGATGTGAATAATAATTTTCATATGGACATTTATGATGATCATGAGGAGAATACATTATTATAATTTGTGGAAATGTAGTTTAATACACACGGTTCCAAACTGGAATGGTATTTTTTGTCCTGTGCTCGATCTTATATCTATTTCCAGCGTATCGAACTCTCTTCGCATTACAGGTAAGTAGTGAGGTGGAGAGAAAACGTGCATTTTATTCGCACCATAAATGTATTTTGAAGGATCTAATGAAATGACTCTTAATAGCGGAGTCATAACATCACCCACAATCTGAGGATCGATAATGTCACAATATAGAAATAGTTGAGATGGTAACCCTAAGTGTAAATTAGCAGGACACTTCCCAAAATTTCTGTCTAGAAGATTTGTATTTGGTTCATAACCCAGTTGTAAACTTAATTTGGGTGATAATGTTACGGATGTTATATTTTTATCCAAAACAGAAATAGACACAAATTTTGTTATTTCATCATAACGAAATTTCAAGTTCTCTCTGATACCATTTAACGCTCTTAAAATATGTTCAACGTTATCATAGTTGGTAGCCGGAATATGTTTTTTGTAGTACACTGTTGATGGTTTATCTTCATTAGGCATTAACATGGTTTTTGTAATGTACACAACATTTTCATGATCTTGAACAGTAAACATGGTGCATGGATATTGAAACTCGACAACTCCAACCGACCATTCACCTTCTAATTTCATAGCTTTTGGTAATTTTGTTGAAAAATTTGTGGTCTTGTTATCAGGAAAGTATTCCATTGAACTATTGCTGAGCAAAGTTAAATAAAAACTTTCTTTATTCATATTTCTTTTAAACTAGAAGCTAAAATCCAACTGTTAAATTTATCTGGATAACCTTTCCACTTCACTAATACTTCTTTTCTGTTACCCGAATAACGAGTACCAATTATTTTATCTATTTTATATTGTGAGGTGGGGTTGTAAGTGACCTTCTGTAATTCTCTTTCATAAAAAGTACCAACTATTGCTTCATCTTGTAAATCTGTTATTGTATAAACAACCCATGGAGATCTATCAATTATTGAAGATATAATAAATATTTCATCACTCCAATTTGATTCATATCCTTTTTGGAAAACATGTTTATATTTAGTTATTCGAACATAATCACCCACATTGAAATTTGGTTTTGGATTTTCTAAAGAAAGTTTGTTTGATCCTCTATTATAAAGATTAGTCCAAACTGTCATAATATTGGCGGAACTTACATCACATGGGCACATCTTAATACTAGAGTGAATGCTGTGATTATAAGAGTATATTAAATCCTGTAAAACATCTATGTATCTATAAGTATTGTTATGAGTGAAATAACGCCACATTTTCATTTTTAGAGTTCTTTGAAATCGTTCAACAATACTAGCCTTAATATCAGGATTGTTAGTGGTATAGTAATTTATCTTTTTGGATTTAAAGTATTTTTGTACATCTTTTGAAACAAATTCTGTACCTTTATCAGATTGTATGTGAGTAGGTGTGGAATTACTTTCAGTAAATATACTTTCAAAACATTCTTTAGTAGTTTCTGAGTTTTTCTTTTTCATTGGTCTTGCAAAAGCATATTTACTAAATACATCAATAACACAAAGTATATAGTTGAAACCATCATTATATTGAGAATAAGTTCGCATATCACTTAAATCAGCTTGCCACAGTTCATTAATATTTGATAGAATGTACCTATTACGTGGAAATTTTTTCCGACTGGGTTTATGTAATGTATATGTTTCTTGTGATTGTAACCATTCCTTTACTTGCTTTTTATCCATTTTACCCTTCATGGCTTTTGATAGTTTATCAATACTACCAAAACCAGCGGGGTTAGATGGATCATAATAAATCCTGTTAATTTCTTCTAGTACGGGGTCCATTTTTCCCAATCGAGCTTTTTACGTATTTTAGTTATAGATCTTTTATCTCCACTGCTCGGTGTAGAAAACTCTTGAACTTCAATCTCAGAGGTTTTGTTCAGATCTTTTGCTTGAAGTTGGTTAATAAACTCACATCTCTTTGGATTTCCAATATAAGTAAGTGGTACTTTAATATCTTTTAATGCTTTAGCAAATCTATCCCACCCTATCGGATCACTTCTTTTTAAGGGTCTTAGTGAATCATTTATTAAATCAACAATATTACTTCCAGGAATTTTTTCATTATCAATTATGACTGTGCCTTCATTATCCCAATGTATTTTACTTTTACTTGTTCCAATTAAGTTTAATAATGACTCACCTTTTTTATTATATGTTTTTGGTATTAAACTGAGTATTTGAGTTGGTGTGTAAAGTGGATTTGTGTCATTTTCTTTACTTTTAATGGATCCTTTCTCATCCAACAAAGATTCAGCATCAACTGAACTTTTTAGATCTCTATCTTTATTTTTAAAACCAATTTTAGATTCATTTGAATCTTCATTAGATGTATCAGAATAAATTGGTAATCTGAGTGGTTGACGATCCTCTTCGGTAAAGTGAAGGTATCTTTGTAGTGTTTGTAAATATAACATCCACTTCTTGCGGTCTTCCGTCTTACTATTCATAATATTTTGCATTTCAATATCTAATCGAGACAAATTACTATTAACCTTATTTTCTTGTTTTAATTTTTCAATCAATCCAGGTTCAATAAGTATCATTTTCTTTGCATTTTCCATGTTAACTGGCTAGTCCACTTACTAATCCACTCAATATTGCACCTAATATTATTGGTAAGAAAGCCCCTCCTTTTTGTATGATTATATTTTTTCTTAGTTTATGTTTACACTTATGCACCAGTTTACGAAGTATATTTTTGTGTTTATTCAATTTTTGTTTATCTTGATCTTTAAGAGGTACCTTTCCTTGTAAAACGTTATGAATACATTCACAAATACAGTTTATTTCTTCTTCATCACATGTTTTAAGTAACGCTCTTTGATATTTTGGTTTAAGCGTATGCAAAGCGCTTAGCAAATGTTTATGCGTTGTGAGTCGACGATGCATCATTTAGAAATGATTTGAATTGTTTGATTCTTGGTGTATTTAAACTCTTTTGTGGGGACGTAGACTGTACAGTGTCCATTAAATGGGAAGACATTTGTCTTGATACGACAAAAATCATTGGTATTCTGTTTTAAATCAACCATTAAATATCCATGCGCTTCTAAAGTTGCATCCCTATAGGCATCTTCAATGAATTTTGGGTTGTCTGGTGACACTTGTCGTGCTAAATATCTTATTTGAGTTTTATCTCGAGGGTTTTTAAAATATATTATATAACTTGAGTTTAAAGAAATGTCTCTTTGACCTTTACCCTGATGAAATAAATTTTGTGTTAAATAAAATACACTCAGATTCCTGTGATGACTACCTTTTGTAAATATATCCACAATTCTTCCATCAGACTCTCTCATTAGATCATCAATAATAACAAGATGTGGGTTTTCACCATCAAACATATTAAGATTTGGAATTCCTTGATGATAGTTAACATTTGGTAAATTATATAAAGGTTGCATTTCATCAAAGCACCATGTGATCTGATTAAAATCACAATTACATATTTCTTTAACTGATTTTATGAAATTTGTTACAAAATTTGACTTCCCACATCCACTTGGTCCTGCCACAATAGCAGTAAACGGATGGATAAAGTGAAACATTTCACACGTCTAGAGTTCAAAGGGAGGAAATAAAAAATGAAAATTATGTTGTAAAAATTAAATATATATATTGCTAAAATTATTACTTATCAGAACTTTACAATCTTCTCAAATGTATGTTCACCGTTTTATTATTACTTAGATATCATTATTTACAATCGAATAATTAAAACTAACACAATTAGTACATCAGAATTTTACAATCTCAAATTTAAACCTACAAATAAAAACCACAATTTTCTTACATGATTTACAATCAAACAATACATTTTAAATATGTAATAAACTATTATATAACATTATAGTAATATCATAATTTTACAATCAATATAAATTTTGTATAGGTACAGAAGTAAAAGTAAAAAGTATCAACACTTAACGTAATTTATAATGTCCCCAAGCCAATGTATCAATGTTGTTGTCCATAATACATCGTTTGCTATCATTATATGATAAAGATGCTTTATTTATTTTTTGTGTAAAAATAGTGTGTTTGATTGACTTAAACCGAAGCATACTACAATATTGCACATTTTTATTAAACAAACACGATTTGTAATTTTCCATATTCATTTTTTTGGTAACACTTTTGTTAACCCCTTTTGCCTTTGCTATAAATTTATCTTCTACTTCCAAGGCATACATTTTTGATCGCAACCCTACAAATTCCTTCAACACTTTACCATTATTCTCGTCTTTAAAAAAACCTAACTTCTTTTTATTTAATTTTGGATAATCATAAATATTATTTTCTGGATAGTCTGATGTATCAAAATAGTGAAGTAGGTCAGGTTTTATATCCTCATACAAATTATCTGTAAAAATTTGATATATCAAACTATCGGTATCGGTGTACAATAACTTAATTTTGTTATTAAACTTTTTAACCATGTAGTTATAATGAAATTCGTACATAAGGGTCTTAGATATATCTAAAATACAAAATCCTAAATAAATTGGCTTATCATAAATCAATTTTGTTTTTCGTAATTGTATTGCGACTAAATGTTCTGAAAATATTGATAAACTATGGAATTCTGGTTTTGCAATCAATTCCTGAGCACCTAAAACTTTACCACGATTATCCCAGTGAGTTAGTAGTTTAACGTTTACTCTTTTTTCAATATTTTCCATTGTCTTACCGAAGACAGAATTGTTCATTAATTTAAAAAAGTCTTTTTCAAAGTTTGATTTAGCTAACGTTCTCAAACTAGTATTTAAGTCTATGTATTTCTTTAGCCAAGAACTCTGTTTAAATTTTAAAATTCTATGTACTTTAATTAATTTAATTCCCATTTCAATGCATTGTTTTAAATTCCTGTAGTGAATGATGTATTTATTTTTATTATTTAAATTAGGATCAATAAGTATCATTTTCTTTGCATTTTCCATGTTAACTGGCTAGTCCACTTACTAATCCACTCAATATTGCACCTAATATTATTGGTAAGAAAGCCCCTCCTTTTTGTATGATTATATTTTTTCTTAGTTTATGTTTACACTTATGCACCAGTTTACGAAGTATATTTTTGTGTTTATTCAATTTTTGTTTATCTTGATCTTTAAGAGGTACCTTTCCTTGTAAAACGTTATGAATACATTCACAAATACAGTTTATTTCTTCTTCATCACATGTTTTAAGTAACGCTCTTTGATATTTTGGTTTAAGCGTATGCAAAGCGCTTAGCAAATGTTTATGCGTTGTGAGTCGACGATGCATCATTTAGAAATGATATCTTTTTTTTCAAATTGACAAATTTTACCAACAACAGTGTCTATTAATGATGAAAAAAATATATTTAAGTCATCACCCTGACAAATTATGTAATTAAACGTTTGAAAATCAAATGTATTTTTAATATCTTTAGTTTGTTGTATGAAATCAGCATGCAATATGAAGTTTATTTTAAAAATTGTATGTTGTTGAATACATTCATTGATTAAAAATAAGATATCAATTTTTAATGAATTTAAAAACGATTCCGGTGTTTCAAAATATTGCCCCGATTGAATTGTTTTACTATTAATTCTATATGTTAAAATTCGGTTGCCAAAAGCGGTTTCAACAACTGTAACATTTGCTAGTGAATTATGTGATTTTAAAAGATTATTTTTGTGAACATTGCTTTTTAAATGGTTATTTAGATACCTTTTATTAATAAAAACATGACATGTGTCACATTCCACCTTATTGTTGTCCACGTTATTTATTTCAGTCGATGATGTAGAAGCTCCTTCATCAAATTTTGCTTTCTTGGGAACCTTATTTTCGTCAGTAGTGATACCTCGTTTGATACCTCTTCCAACTTGTGGTTGACTGTAACAAAACAGCAAGAAAATTATTAGACATATCTTAAAATAAAACAATACAACAATAATCTTTCTTATTGAGTTTGTACTTCTAATACTTACATCAACGCTGTTTCAACCATCGCACAGTGATTATACAACTCATCATCATACGATGAATCAAACAGTTCACACTTCTCCATTTCATCACAAACTTTAGGCAGCTCCTGATCGAATTCGTTGATGAATAGTTCCATATTCTCTTCCATGGGTGCGGAAAAGAAAGCACTGGTACACACTTCACTGAAGTTTTCCATCTTTATAGCAAAGAAGAAATTAGGTAGCACAGTAAGTAACAGTTAAGTGTTGGTAGACAAACCGATACCCAATTTCAAATAATGTTCAAGATTTCAAATAATGTTCATTACATAGAGTCTAGCAAAGGATTAGAAAGTCAGGTAGAATCTAATGAGTACACAGAAGTAATTTAAGTAAACAGAATCACATTCACTAATCAACTAATGGGTGTCATTGTTAAAAAAGTATTTTTTAACTTTTTCACTTTCTGCTATTGTCTTTGTAATGTTGTATACGAGCCCGTTTGTGCTGTCGTAGATGCTATCCTTATTATTCTTTACATAATATTTAATCCTCGTGGTAGCGTGTTTCCAATGATCAGTAGTTGGAATCTTACATAGCTTCTTCATATCGTACATTTCAATTTTTATGAGATGCGTCGCTTGGTCTCCGTCATCAGAATTACTAGAAATGTATGATACACCATCTCTAGCGGCTCGTGCCACGGTTGACGATAACAGTTTCTTCTTTTTTATTTTTGGTGCCACTTCAAAAAAATGATCAATCGGTTGTGATTTCCTTTTTCCACCATCGCATGTGTTATTAATAACGATGTCATCGTTCTCTTCTTCATGTTGAGGGGAGAGCGGTGAGTAGTAATACTGTTTATAGGTATTTTCATCGAAGTTGAATGATTTCTGCAACAAGACAGTTATCATGTTAATATCAATTTGTTTACACTTAATCACACACGTTAGGAAACAACAACAAGAATACAAGTAAGTTTGTCAATAGAATAAACACTTACCTCCATGGCCATTGATGCGTTGAAGTAACACAAACGTAGTATTGGTAGACGTATACAATCCACTGCGGTCAAACGACCATAGACTGACTGCATGACTGCAATGGTAGGATCTTATATAGCACCATTCTTATCTAAAACAAATTCCTAAATACAACGAAACTGATTGTAACTATGAATCACCAAAATTATCTCACGTTCCTCCGGAAACTGATAGTAACTCTATGAGTCAACAAACTTATCTCACATTGCTGGCATCAACCTGTTTTGTGAGTGCTACAAAATAATGCGATTTAATATTTACAAATCACTATAATTGAACATTCCTATGACAACCATTGAATAGACTGGTAGTGTAATAATATGCTATATCATGGATACACTAGAAGTACAAAAACATCTGAAAAACATTCATCCCAGTCTAGAAAATAATGTTTATGCTGCTAATAGACTCCCTATGTATACCCATGCACCAACGTATATAATATGCAATTTGGATGCGGATGATAAGCCAGGTTCACACTGGGTAGCTGTACATATCGATACGAATGGCATCGGTCAATATTTTGATTCTTATGGGCGAACACCTGCACGATATCATCTCGAGTTTTTGAAAAGGAATTGTAAAAGATGGGACTGGAGTATTGATAGGATTCAGAATGATTGGACTTCAGTTTGTGGTGAATATTGCTTAATGTATTTGCTATATTTTCAGGGATGTTCAATGCATAGTTTTACAAACATATTTACAGGGAACACACTGTACAACGATATTTTAGTGGATGAGATGTTCCGCTCATATTTTGTAGATAAAAATAAAATTTGTTAATGACGCATGTGTTTTATTGATTCCGTTTTGATGATCCCGAATAGCAAAGTAAGCAATGGTCTATGAACAATAAAAGTATACAATAGCAGTAGCAGTAACAATGAGTAATACATAGAAACGTCAATGCAATCGTAATGAGGGTGCGCGGCCGGACGCACGGACAATAGATAAGAAAAGGCGAACAATGAAAGTCGATAATGAGGGTTTCGAGTCACCGGAAATGAAACAGATTGTTGTTAATTGATTTCTGTATCTCCGGAACCATGCATCCTACGCAAAAAAGGATTGCAGAAACGTGATCAGCGGACCCCAAAACGTTTTTTTTTTTTTTTTTTTTTTTTTTTTTTATTTTTTTTTTTAGGTTTGAAACGCCCTGGACCGCGATTGCGCCAGAAGCGGTGGTGCGCCAGAACCGGTGAGCCACGGGATTGGTGCGCCAGAACCGGCAAATCACTACTACTGGTATCAGTGTATTGGAATTTGTAATAAGTTCTACAGACGTAGACTTAGGATTACAAAACCCTTGCCATATCGTTTGTTATCATCCAAAGAAGCCATGCACTTGGTATGTATATACCCTTTAAATTACACGTTGTATACAGGTTTTAAGTTTTGTCGTCGATTTAAAGAAGGCTGACTAAACCACTTTCGAATGATCAAGGTAAGAATAATCCGATCTTAATATTGTCGTTTAATGCAATTTAGGCTTAGGTAGAAGAAGTTAATATAATATGTTCTAAGATCTATTAGAATATTTTTTTAACTTCTTAATGGTTACGGAAGATAAGACAATATTTACTCGATGTCAAATATTCATTTAGTCAGACTGGAATATTACTTCTAGTTATTGGAAAAAAGGTTTGCAAGAGAGGCATTCTTTCGTCAATATCTTGTACTTTAAGCCAGACATTGTCAAAAACAGCCGCATGGGTCTATCCTTGAGGTTAAGCTACGCTTGACTAGGTCTGCCTCTGGGTGGGTGACCATCCTAACGTATCGAGATTCCTGCGTGCTTCGGAAAGCACGTTATGCCGTTGGTCGCGGCTGTCATCGCTACGTGTAGTCAGAAGCCTAAAACTATGACACTGGACTAGCAAAAAAAAATGTTTTATATCTTTCTTGCATGTCTATCGGTGTCTATCGGTTACATTTGTGTGCGATGGAATTACACGCCAAGCCCGTTCCATCATCGGACTACGAGACAAACGGCGATGCGCCATCGTTACATGGTGGCCATTCCACCCATACGCACAAAACGTTTTGGGAATACTTTCATTGTGCGTACGGCTAAGGAGAGGAATTCCCTGCCGGAGTCTGTTTCCCGATAGCTATAACCTAGGGGTCTTTAAGTCAAGAGTGAATAGGTTACTTTTAGGTGAGCGTGCTCCATCTTCGACCACATCATCACTTACCATCAGGTGAGATGAAAAAAAGAAAAAAAAGCCAAGGAGTATCGTGCTACTCAGCTTCGAGGTTGTGGAGGTCAGATAGGTAGTCGCTCCATGTAAAACACTAGTACCTACTTAGCTGCATCCGGTCAGACTGGAAGCTGACCCGACATAGTTGGGAAAAGGCTAGACAGATGACAATCTTGCAAAACTACTACTAAACTTGAAGCACCAATACAGGTTTTTAAGCTAACATGATCACTAACAGTATCATTAGAACTTAAAACGGGATATTTACCATACATGATACTAGATAGATATATATACTCTTTATTGTACACCATAATAGAATTAAATGAGGACTATGACATTAGTGATACATGTGACAGTGGTAACGGTGTCGATCACAAAAAACGAACGAGAGAGAGGGTAGACCGATTCGTCTGCTTATAACCCACCACGTCCACCCGTAATAACTCCAGTTCATCCGTGATCATGGCGCTTGCAACAGTGCCGAAATATCGAAAATTCGAAACAGATACACATGGCAAATATCCCGTTTTAAGTTCTAATGATATTTAAGCACCAAACCCGGAGCCATACAGTGTATCTAAGTGAGCGATATAAAGCCATGACAGACGCATCGTACGCGCATAGGCCAGGCGTGCGCGCGACGCTCACTTCCTCACTGCGTTGCCTTGGCGACCACACACGGGCATACACGATACATTTACGACAATATTACGATCATAAACGAACTTTTGTTTTGAATACAGTGCTGTGTGTGAAGTGAAAATGGTTGATAGTGAAACACAAGATGTGGTGGCCCTGAAGCCGGGTAAGTCAGAAATCTCATTTATTAGTTTTCAGTATCTATTTGAATATTTAATTTGGAAAGAAACAGACCTGAAAAGTCAAGATGATACAACATTTTAAATACTGAGAATTTTAAGTACAATTGTTTTCTTCTGTAGCGATCGGTTTAAAATTTATTTAACATAAAAAATAATAACATGAATAATCACATCAATACAAATTTATGAATTCTACTAAACAGCTATCGTCAGTTAAATTTAACTTTCTATTGATTTTATTTTTATTAGATACCTGTTTATTAATTGTTCACCAAATTAGATATATTAAATAAATATAAATTAGGCAACATAGAATGAACGGTTATTGCCTCGACATGAAATGGTGTGAAATACAAATTTTAATCATACAGACATAATATTATATACAAACGAGACACATTTATTGTACCCACAGCCAAAGTGAGGAGACCTCTGTTGGTTTCTGTGTTTCTCAAAACATAGGACCCATCAGACTTTAAAGTAAGAAAGAGCAGGCATCTTCTGGGCTCGCTCGTTTCATGAAAGACCTCGTAAATTGCTTACTATCACGCGTGATCGGGGCATCTGAAAGATGCGAATAATCTAAATTTATCACATTATAAATTTTGAAAAATTATGACAGGCTATTTATAAAGCTATTGCATATAATTTTACATATTCAGGACGTTTAAGTAAGTCTGTACATTATTTGTACTATGGATAATATACAATATCAATCGATTTTACGATCCAAAATCATTCGTAAAAATCACAAATGAATGAAAACAATTAAAAAAACGTTACAAGTATGAAATCTTATAGATTTGCAATCTTGAGAGTTAAACTAATCTTATCTTGGTACAACAAAAAGAAAGAAATTGTTCTGCAAATATATATCTATAAATTTCTTTGTGTTGTACAATTTTATCGTGCAGATAATAATGATTCCATTTACGTAATTTATTACCGTTAATCAGTTGTTTTATTTATCGAGTCTATTAGGATTAGTTAGATCAATTATCTTTTATTGGTGATGATCGGATTAAAATTATATTTGTTTACGTTTATTGTTAGCATTGATGGGCTTCTTTATAAAAAAAAATATATACCGCCTTAATTAGTGACCAACTTCATACCTAAAAATTTAAATTCACACAGTATAAATAACTCGAACATAGATACATGCTTTTTATGTTTATTCAGCTGAAAAAGCGATTGATCTTGTTAGTTCGACTTAAAATTTTAACCAAAAACGTGTATACCATACTGTGTTAAAATGTTTGCACAGTCTTCAACTACTGTTATGACGCAGAGTAACAGTTTTGACAAAAATATGTTCATTAAATTGAGGCTGACATCATATTTTGCAGAATAAAAAATGTGCCTAAATTGTTTGCCCATTATAACATAAAATCATTTATCCCTCTATGTATCTTGGAAACATTATGATGATTCCGGCAGGTTTATTAAAATAAGGACGGTGAATATTTGGCGTTGTTACGTTTTTGCAATTAGTAAGACAATTAGGAACATTTCTCGTATGTTAAAAATCAGCAGACAAGAGAACAACATCTACACTCGTTGAAACTTCAGACCTACAAAGTCATAGTAATTTCAAAATCACATATCATTGACCTGAATTCATAACTGTTACTCTTCTAGTCCATATCTTTTCAAAAGATAACACTCATGTGAAGAGCTCATTGAATAACTTGCACATTCACTGGAAAATATTACGAAACTAACCTCAGTTGGTTATGACTATAGTATTGTTTAAGCTTGGGAATTGCTCAAGGGTCCTCTAATGGCTCCTGCTCTTTTAAATAGACATTATCATTAGTTACCGTTGAGTCCAATATGGCAAGTTTTAAACGGTTCTCAATTGGGTTTTGGGATAATTTATTCTCATCTTTGCCGTAATTTGAAGAAAGCTTAGTAATAAAATTTAGTACAAGTATACCAATATCTTCTAGACCGTTACATATTATATTGTTTTTAAATATAATTTTGTTTATTGAATACAATTTCAAGCCAATTTCAATTTTCAACCTTAGCGTTACTCAAAAATATACGCAATAATTAGTTTGTCATGGTACTTTTCAATAGAGAGGTTGTCTTGTAAACAATCTACAATGGTCGCTCGTTAATACTGCATTCTTTTTTATTTATTTTTTTAAAACTATCCGTTTCAATCAGTTCTCTAAAGTGTTCTCAACCACTCATTCATTCAATTACAAATCCCGATAAATCCACATCGTGTTCCGTGAAAACTATTTCATAAAATCCAATTAACAATATTTAATCCATCGGTTCCATTTATGGGATTTTAACCAGATGCGATTTATTATTAAATGAACTTTCAATTTAGCCCCAGGGAGATAAAACACAATTTATCTCCTTCTCTGAAAAATATTATAATGACATTGACATGAATAACTTTTGGTACGACTTTATTTAAAAAAATAAATAATGAAATGAAATGAAATATTTATTTTGCAAATTGGTTATAAATTACACTTTTACACGTCATGTTTTTTTGCGTGTTTAGTTTAACTAGATGCGGCCAGTATTTTCTAACCGACTACTCTGAGAAGAAACACCGAAACAAACTCAGAGGTCAGTCTCTTTTCAAGTCCAGACAATTTGTATTTGTATATGAAAAGCATGTAGGTTCATGTCTGTGGTATTTTTTTGAGGAAATATCCACGCAAATTTGAGCGGACCTGTCCAGACAGTGCAAGCATTTGTCAGTTATCGTGTAGCTCAACTTAGAACTTAAGGAGCTTAACAATTTGACTAACAATACCAAAGTAATGGCACTTGGGTAGGCCACACAAGTACTCAAACTGCTTGACATCATTAAATAAATTATAGTGAAAGTAAAAACAACGAAGAAAGAATAACCTACATTGTCTTCACTCTTACAATAAAGAAATAATTATATATATAAAAAAAAAAAAAAACAAAAAAAAAATAAGTAGGTATATACAATATGAAATGAAATGAAATGAAATGAAATTAGTGTAAAAAGCTTTCTGACATAGCTTACGTTTTATAAATAACTAGCTTCTGCCCGTGACTTCGTTCGCGTGGGAGAGCTTTTCCCGTGTAAGTCCCGATCCCGTAAGAATTCCGGGATAAAAGCTATTCTATGTCCTTCCCAGGGTCCTAAACTATTTCCGTGCCAAATTTTATCTAAATCGGTTCAGCGGTTTAGGCGTGAAAAGGTAACACACAGACAGACAGAGTTACTTTCGCATTTATAATATTAGTATGGATTTGAATTTATTAATACTTAGATTCTTGAATATTAGTCTTGAATATTGAATACTAGGCTAGGAATTTTATTATAAAAACGTATACATTGGCATCTAAACGAACCACCTATTTTTAAATAACTAGACACGCAACATTATGGTCTCAGATATGCAAATTGTTGAAAGTCAAATTCAAGGTTAGCACTGTCTAGATTGAAATCAATATTTATCATTTAATGTCCGTGCGTCTGATAGTAAAAACATTAAAAACCATTTACGATGGTTGTAGGTTATGATACCGATAAAATTAACCAAAAAAACTAGGAATTAGCGATCACAATAAGAGAACTAAGCGCTCTCTCTCTCTCTTCTATTTTAAAGCATATTATAAATAACCTCCTCTTTTGGTCGTCAGTTGAAAATTCTATCCTACTAATCTTACTTCTTCTTACTTCTTACTATCTTACTCTTACTAATATTATAAATGTGACAGTTTGTGAGGATGGATGGATGTTTGTTACTCTTTCACGCAAAAACTATTGAACGGATTTGAACGAAATTTGGCATGTAGATAGTTTACATCCTGGAAGAACACATAGGCTACTTTTTATCCCGGAATTCCTACGGGATCAAGATGTTACGCGGGAAAACCCTTCTACGCGAACGAAGTCGCGGGCAAAAGCTAGTATTATAAATGCGAAAGTTTGTGAGGATGAATGGATGTTTGTTACTCTTTCACGCAAAAACTACTGAATGGATCTGAATGAAATTTGGTAAGTATATAGTTGGCAGCCTGGAATAACACATAGGCTACTTTTTAGCCCGAAATACCCACGGGATCGGAATTTGCGCGGGAAAACCTTCCCACCCGTACGAAGTCGCGGGTAGAAGCTAGTATAATATATGTTTATTTATTTGACGAATAAAAAAAAAACCTTAAAAATTTCTTAAAACTATCTTATTTACATTTTTACAACTACGCTAAATAACTTTGTTTTTCATAGAGTTTGTATGAATTACAAAGTTATATTTGCGGTTTTAGAAAATATGCTGTATCTCAAAAACTGCTGAACCGATTTTGTTCTAACTAATTTTAGTTAAAAGTATACATTCAGATCTACAGATTTATATTTTTTTTAGATTTTTCACTCCATTATTATAGAAGTTAGAGGGGGGGGGAACACACATTTTACCACTTTGGGAGCTTATATCTTTTAAACGATTGACTTTATGAAAATGTGGTTTTAGAAACCGTCATATAATTTTTATAGACCTGTCTATAGATACCACACACGTATAGGTTTCATGAAAAAAAATATTTTCAGTTCTAGTTCCATGTATGGGGACCCCCCTTTATTATAAATATTTTTTAATTTTTTTCTTAAAATCGGAAAGCGGTTCACAGGATACATCTACCTACTAAGTTTCACATGTATAGTCTTAATAGTTTCGGAATAAAATGGCTATGACATACGGACGGACGGACAGACAGACAGACAGACAGACGGACAGACATATCGAAACTATAAGGGTTCCGTTTTTGCCATTCGGCTACGGAACCCTAATAAAACCACTGTAAGAACTATAATTTTTGCGAGTATTTCCATGTTAGTAGATATTATAGGATTGAGACAGACGAGGGGAAATTAACTGTCAAACATACTAACATGGATTTTCACATCATGGAACCCATTGTATCTAACATGAGGCTTTTGTAATCTAATTATGTTTGGTATAATATTGTGTGTGTTTTACCTTTTTAGGGTTCCGTAGCCAAATGGCAAAAAACGGAACCCTTATAGTTTCGACATGTCCGTCCGTCTGTCTGTCTGTCCGTCCGTCCGTATGTCACAGCCATTTAATTCCGAAACTAATAAGACTATACATGTAAAACTTGGTAGATAGATGTATTCTGTGAACCGCTTTCCGATTTTAAGAGAAAATTTAAAAAACATTTAAAATAAAGGGGGCTCCCCATACATGGAACTGAAACTGAAAATATTTTTTTTCATGAAGCCTATACGTGTGTGGTATCTGTAGACAGGTCTTTAAAAATGACATTAAGGTTTCTAAAATGACTTTTTCATAAAGTTAATCGTTTAAAAGATATACGCTTTCAAAGTGGTAAAAGTTGTGTCCGCCCCCTCTAACTTCTATAATAATGAAGTGAAAAATCTAAGAAAACCATATGTTGTAGATCTTAATGTAAACATTCAACCAAAATTGGTTTGAACGAGATCCAGTTGGCAGTTTTTGAGATACAGTATATTTTCGAAAACCGCAAATATAACTTTGTAATTCATACAAATACTATGAAAAACAAAGTTATTTGGCGTAGTTGTAAAAATTGTAAATAAGCTAGTTTAAGGAATTTGTAAGGTTTTTTGTTTTTTTTTTTTCATATTTATATATTAAGTATGTTATATTTATTATAGTTACTACGGAACCCTTCATGGGCGAGTCCGACTCGCACTTGGCCAATTTTTGCTTTTAGTAAGATACGCATCTAACATGTTATGAGTCCTTAACCACTAAACTATAGTTGTTTTTATAATATTTTCATAGCTACTAAGTGGTTGTGAACATTGTTATTCATTCAGTAACAATCTCGTTTATGTAAATGTGAATAAAAAATGCGAAGTGGAATGATTGACTGCAATTATAATAAAATCAACTATTTGCACAATCAGCCTATTTAATTGTTAAGATACTATTTGGACAATATAAACTAAAACAGGCTATTGGAATTTATTATTTTTCTATACTGGTTACTGCATATGTGCACAAACTATTTTAAAGTGGTCAATGAAGGCCGAAGCAGTTTAAATGAATGTAATTTTACTACAATTTTAGATCTTTACATGCATCTAACCATAGAGTCAATTTATTAAGTAATGTATTAAATAATAATAACTTATATACTATAATTTATTAAATTATAGTATATAAGTTATACTATAATTAATTTAATAATAAAATAAGTTAATTTATACTATAATTTATTGGCAGAAGTTAAAAAAGAATTACCTGAAATTTACGGTTTTATGTGGCAGTGCTACAGGCACCCCTCCAAATTGTTATATAAAGACCATGTTTTGGATTCAGCAGTTGGATGCCAACAAGGTGACCCTCTCGGTCCAGTCATTTTCAGCTTGGCTATCCATCCAATAATTCAACAACTAAATTCTAAATTTAACGTGTGGTATTTAGACGATGGAACTCTAGGAGGTGAAGTAAACACCGTAATCAAAGATTTTATTTTCCTGAAAGAGCAATTCCAATCCATCGGCCTTGACCTGAACCTCTCGAAATGTGAACTCTATATCTGTGAAAATACTGACAGACAAGCGACACTAAACAAATTCCTTACAATAGCCCCTGATATCAAAATCTTGCAAAAAAGTTCATTGCACCTCTTAGGCTCCCCAATTTTGGAAGAAAGTTTTCCCTCTTTTATTGATAGCAAAATTAACCATTTTGATGATATTTCAGAAAGATTTTTCCAAATTAGCATACATTCGGCTTACACCCTCATAAGATATTGTTGTTTTGGTCCAAATTTTATTTATTTCCTCCGTTCTTCTCCACTATGGAAGCAATCTCAGTTGTTGGACAAAATTGACCTTATTATAAAAAACACCCTTACTTCAATTTTAAATGTGGCTCTGGATGACCGAGCGTGGCTGCAAGCTACACTACCCATTCGTTTTGGTGGGCTCGGCATCCGCAAAATTTCCAGTTTAAGCCTACCGGCTTTTCTGTCTTCGGTCCGCAGCACTGAGACGTTAACCAAGAAAATTTTATCACAATATCAGGTTAACTACGAGGTGCCGTGTTCGACCGATGCAGTTAATGCCTGGAAAATGGCTTGCCCGAATACGGCATTGCCCGAGAACCCATCCTCCCAGAGACAATGGGACGAGCCGCTCTGCAGTTTGGTACGGAATAACCTTTTAAATACGTCAACCAATACTGCTGAGCGCTCGCGCCTGTTGGCTGTGGGTGAATGGGAGTCGGGCCTTTGGTTAAAAGCATTACCTTCTCTTAATATAGGCACTATGTTAAGTGATAACACTTTCCGGATCGCTACATGTCTTCGTCTGGGTGCTCCCAGCGGTGCTCCACATCGCTGTCAATGTGGTGCGGCAGTCGACCGCCTTGGACATCATGGCCTCTCCTGCAGCAGAAGCTCTGGTCGGATTGCACGGCATGCCAGCATAAATGACATCATCCGTCGGGCTCTTGTCACCGCTGGAGTACCATCTGTTTTAGAACCTAACGGCTTGGCACGCGACGATGGGAAGAGACCAGACGGGATGACTATAATGCCTTGGAAGTTGGGTAGGCCTTTGGTGTGGGATGCTACTTGTGTTGACACCCTTGCGCCATCCCATCTTCTCAGTACGGCGGGCTGTGCTGGGGCGGCAGCTGCAGGTGCGGAAAATCTCAAACGGCGCAAATACAACAACCTAATTGGGTGCTATATGTTTGAGCCGTTTGGGGTTGAAACGTTGGGACCATGGGGTCCGAGTGCGCATCGACTCTTTCGTGACATCAGCAAACGTTTAGTTGACTCTACAAGTGACCAGAGGGCTGGCCTTTTCTTTGGACAGAGAATCAGCATTGCCATTCAACGTGGCAATGCGGCCAGTGTTCTGGGCACTTTTCCCATTGATAGCGATGTTGATGGATTTTTCGATGCCCTATAATTTCTCTTTTATTTTCGCCTTTATTATATTTGTTTTTAATGTACATAATTAGGTTTAACAGTGTTTTACAAGATTAATCGAACCTACATTACTAAAGGAAATTTATTAAATAATAACTTCTGCCCGAGACTTCGTTCGCGTGGAAAAGTTTTCCCTCGTTAATCCCGATTCGACCATTGTATTATTTCAGGATGTCAACTATCTACTTACCAAATTGCATTCAGATCCGTTCAGTAGTTTTTGTGTGAAAGAGTAACAAAGCAACAAAGTAACTCTCAAACTTTCGCATTTATAACATTAGTAAGATATTATAATGCCTTAATAATTATCCTTATCGTCCACCCGCCACATATAAAGTAATTATCATATAATAAGCAAGCACTATAATCAAAGTGACAATAATTATAAAATATTGCACTTTAGGAAGTTAGTACCAGTTTGCCTTTGGAGTACCATCGTAAAAAGCATGTTGCCTTGCGGTACTCCCGGAAGCATAATTTGCATAATTAATTGGTTATACGTAAAACATTTGATACATTATAGTGCACATATTTTTATTGGTTGCGGTCTTTATGTGACATTAGAATTAAGTTTACACTTTCTTGCGCGTGGCTAACCTAGTTATAAGAAACAAGGTCAAATTCAATTACTGGATATGTTATTGTATTTATAAAATATATATATAGCTACTACCTAATTTCATCAAAATCCAGGCATTACTTTCGAAAATAATTGCGATTAAAGTAAAGATAGAACGTACTACCGGGATATAAAGAATCCTACGTCCTAATCCAGTCCTTGGTCTATCTATCTTTGTTCTAAGTGCACTTTGAACCAATTTAATTTTTGAGGAGAAATGGTACCACAGGCAAATTGATCCATAACTATTTGACTGTGGTATAAATATAAATTTTATAATAATAAATATTTGTGTTTACAGAAAAGTACAGATAGTTCTAAAAACAAAAATATACGTATATAATAGTTCTTAGAGGGTAATTTATGTGGCTGAATAAACATATAAAGGTAAAAAGATGGTTTATATTAATTTCAATAGTGCTAAAATATAGTGCTTACTATAACTACGTTACTACCTGCCCTGACGTAGATTTATAAAAACTTGTGTTTCAGGCCATCACTTTACATCAATAATATGAATAAAGTAGTTTTTATATTAAAATTTTCTTGTATTCGCAATGAAAATGGAAACAAAGCAGACGCAACGTGTATGAAGCGAATGCTGTAATATGTTTTGATTCAAATGTCGGAAACGAATGGTTAATGAGTACCCGATGGGATGGAGATAGCCTCTACCTGTCACCGCGCTCATTATAAGCGTATTTTATTTTTGTTGTTGCTGTACGCCATCTTCCTGTACATTTAAGTACATAATCATATAGCATGAAGTAGATGAAGCGTCAATATCCTAACGGCTAACGTGTTGGCCTTGTGATCAAGAGGTTGCAGGTTTGAATCCCACCCATTATGTATTGCCGTGAATACACTACAGATACAAGCATATTTAGCTCCCACATTACTAGTTCTTTATTATCGTAATTTTTTTTTATTGTTTATAGATTTTCATTCGACTACCATCTCACCTGATGGTATGCGATGATGTGACAGAAGATATAGCACTCATACCTGGAAGTAATCTACTCACTCTCGGCTTAAATATCCTCAGTTGATAGCTATCAGGAAACTCAGACTAGGGCAGGTAATACCACTCCTTGTGGCTAAGGAGTGGAATTCCCTGTCCTAGTCTGCGCATACACTGTATTAAAAAGTAAGTAAGTATTCCCAAAAAGTTTTTCTTAACTAGATTTACTCAATATGCCTTATTACCACTGGTATGCTAGTCATTCTACCCATTACCCAAAACGTATTGAATAATTTTCATATTGCTTACAGTTAGAAGAGTCATCTTAATCCTATCAGAGTTTTTATATCCCGATTCCTTGGATCTATGAAGTACCGATTTAAATCAAGAGTCAATAGGTTACTTCTAACAAGCTTGCTTCATCATCGAACACATAATCGCTTACCTTCAGGTGACATTAAGGTCAAACACACGAACAGATCGAAAGAAAACAAAAATTGTGCTGAATTCAAAACAAACAAAAGCGCTTATAGATTAGTTTAAAAAAAGAATAGTTTAATTCTTTTAATCAAATATTATTTAAAAATATACGCACAAAAAATAAAACAAAAATTGTGCCGACTTGAAAACAAACAAAGGCGTTCCTAGAATAAAAAGCGAAAAATAAACATTACAATTTAATTTATAAAAACAAAAATGCGCACAACACTATTTCATTGGCTGTCTAATTTTGTTTATAATAAGGGCTACTCTTTTGGTTACTATAATCGATATAACTACCTCCCCATTTTCTAAGCCGGATAAAAATAGTCTCAACCTTTATAAAATTTTTCAGAACCAATATTCAGACGCGCTGGAATCGATTACGAAAATATAGCGATAAACAATATTACCCGAACCTTTTATGTAAAGTTTGGTAGCAAGGCTGCCTAAAAGTAAAAACTAGGCCTGATCTTCTTTACTGACCTTGTCTAGATGGAATATTAAGAGGGCCTGGGAATATTGCTTCATACGTAGAGGTTGTGAGACCTAGAATGCTTATTACTGGATAAATATTTATGGTCTTTAGGTTTTCGGTCCTTTTAGATACCAAAAATAAGTTCAGCGTTCATTTTTTTGCAAAATCATTCAACTTCTATCTTTTTACGGCATATTACTTTCATTGCCTCGTTTGGACCAGTGGTTGTAAGCGCGTTGAGTATGAGATCTAGGGTTCGATTATTGGGTTGGGCAAAAAGTACTGTATCTTTTTATGTATAGAATTTATCAGTAGTAAAACACTAATACTTAGCATGCAGTTAGACTCATTTTTTTGATTCAGACAAGTCATTTTTTTTTATAGAATGCTATCAGTATGGGTAGAATTCACATTGCTAGCAATCTTGTTAACCCCTCCAACTAAGCTAAATATGCTTGTGTCTGGAGTGGGTTCACGGCATAGTGTAATGGGTGGGGTTCGAACTTGCGACCTCTCGAACACAAGTCCGACACCTTTATCATTAGAATTACATGAATATTAGTAGTTATTACGAGTGACATAAATATAAAATACGTGTTGATAATTATTGTGAGAGACTGGTGCCTGTTGTTCAGGCACCAGTCTCTCAGGCTTGTGGCCAATATTTTATTTAAGTCTCCAACAACAATATATCTAACAGCCAAATCAATAAACCTTGTCAGACAATATCGATCAAAAAACAAGCCTCTTTCGGTTAAGTTAAGCAAAGCCAATTTCTAGGGCTCGACTAAATCATGTAGAAACTTTGAAGGATCCTCCCCCAAATCCCTTTACATGTTCCGTAATTCCGGCAATTTGTGTGAGCCGATAATGGGATGACCAATTTCAGTCGAATACCGATGTAAATCTTGCTGCCTATGATTTTGAAACATACGAAGGCCCTCCCATTTGGCTTTGATGTTTAGCTGAAGATCTTAAGACAATTTATGCTTGACTATAATATATAATGTTTTATTTTTGTCTATAAAAATTCTGTATTTTGGAAATCAAAACCATTTCTATCGTTTATTGGTATAGGTTCTACAAACATGTTCATAATATCGTTATAATGAAACCTCTTTTAAGCTGTAACTGTTTTGATATAAAAAATAATAAATAATAACAGCCACACAGGTAAATTTTCAAGGTTAAGCAACGCTTATCAGGGTTAGCTATTCGATGGGAGACCATCATAGCATATGAATTGTTTATTTAATTGTTGTTATTGTCTTATTCTAATGCGATGATGACACTATCAAATCGAAGAACTGTAACGATAGCTGTATGTGTGTTAACCCCTCAAGTGTCAACGTTACAGTCAGTTTGATTTGCTTATTGAATGGTAAAATAGTTAGATAAACTCATAACGAAGCCAGGAAAGTATAATATATACCATGATAATGGCTATAAATTGCCGATTTCTCATTTTTTCTGAACTCCTACCCAAAGTACGTAACACTTGGGGCGTTTCGACAGGCGGGCGGCCAGACATGCAAGGGGTGAATAAATATCAAGATGCCACTGTGCCTTGGAAAGCACGGGGAGCCCAACGGCTCGGCTGTCATTTATACATCTTTGACAGTCGTTGGGTATCGTGTTACCCAGCTATTGGTTTGTAGAGGTCAAATAGGCCGTTGCTCCATGTAAAATACTAGATACGTCCGGTTAGCGGTTAACTTTTGAGGTGCATACGAAATATTCTGATAATTGCGATACCGAGGAATCATCTATGTATATCAATTTTAAAGATACAGTGAATATTCATATGAGTATAATATCTTTATTAAAAGACTATCTGTGCCCGCAACAATCGCATAAATCTCAATACTGTGAAAATTCCGGGATAATAATAATAACAGCCCTGTTATGGAGGCTCTAATCTCCACAAATTTTTAGTCACAATAAAATATAAATTACTGTACAAGTCCGTCGTCAGACCTCTCGTAATTTATGGATCGGAATGTTCGACTGTGAACAAGATTAATGAAAAACGATTTCGAAATGTTTATTCATTTTGTATTGCCTGGCTTTATTCTTGTGAATGCGTGAATTGGTTTAGGAATAACTGCACTTTAGTAACCTTTGCAGTTCTCACTTACCGGTCAATCATGACCATTATCATATTATCCTCCATATCGTTCATTGTATCTGTCAAGGCCAAGGTCGCACCGCTGTGATGTATCGTTTGGTCACGCGAATGACTCATGCGCATCGGAACCGATAACTTCCGATGTCTGCCGATGTCCTCACGAAGTGCAACATTTACCGGCAGTCGAGCAGTAACCGTGGCATCGTGCATGAGTAGCGTCCCTTAGCGGGTTTGACTTGAATACAAATGTGGATGATGTTAATATTCTACGTACATTTTGTAGCATTTTTCTACGCTATTCAGAGTTTTTTCTATGTTCTTTTTATATGGGGTAGTTTTTTGTATTATTTTTTTATTTAAAATTGGCTCGCGTTTGACCACCGTCTCACCTGATTATAAGTGATGATATGGTCGAAGATGGAGCACGCTTACCTAGAAGTATCCTATTCACTCTTGACTTAAAGGCCCCCAGGTTATAGCTATCGCGAAACACAGACTCAACTCATACTTAAGTCAAGAACGTACAAGTTCAAATTGTTTCGAAACTATTGTATTTTTTACAGCAGTGCTTCCAAGGAATAACAGGTTTCAACCTGTAAACATATTACTTTCTGTAGTTTATCAACCGACGACAAAAAAAGGTGGAGGTTATCAATTCGACGCGTATATTTTTTTTTTAATGTATGATCATCGATTACTCGAAGACGGCTGAATGGATTTGGAAAATTCTTTTTTTTTTGTTTGAAAGGGTATAGGTAAGGGCTTCGAAATTGGTCCCATTGTCACCAAGTCTGGATCTGATGATGGGATCCTGGAGAAATCGAGGCAACTCTTCAAATATTATAGGTACACCTATAGTGATTTGAGTATTTTTTATAGTAACTTGTGTAGTTGAACTCGAAAAGCACCATTTGTGAATTGGACCTGTTGATGAAGACCACAGATCGCCACTGGAACTAAGTAGGAATAATAAGTATTTCATGTGTGTATTTCGCTTCGATTAGTTCGAGTTATTAAACACAATATGCTCGTCACAATGCATATGGTGAATTGAAGCTGATGGTGAAGTACCAGGAGAACTCCTCAACAATTAACGGCCCAACATTGGGAAAAGCAATACTTTATAAATGATTATAAGTAGTTGACATTTAGGCTCTTGTAACTAGGTAAATTAAAAATCGACCAACTAAAAAGTGTGAAATAAAAACTTTTTACCAAAAAATTAAACTGACTCCCAAAAATCACTGCAAAGTGTCAAATTTCGGAAGTTGGTGCCAAAAACGAAAATACAAAAGTAAAGACACTGACTACCGAAATTAAAGTTATTTTTCACTTTGCAGTGTTTTTTGGAAGTTGGTTTAATTTTTTGGTAAAAGGTTTTTATAACATTATAGTTGCACTCTAAATGGTGACGGAAATCATCGTGAAGAAACTACATGTCCTAGGGCAAAAAAATCAAAATCTGACATCTACCCACACTGGACCCGCGGCCGCACGTCTCAGCAGTTGAAACAATTAAGACTGGTGATTAATGTACATGTTTATACCTATATCAACTTTTATATTATCATACCCGAAACAAGACAAAGCCTTTACAAATTATATAGCTTACAATTATTACGATAAGATCGACTAGCACTAATCAGTGTGATACAAATGAAAGCGATTACATCGGTAATCGGTCTCATGTACTCGTAGACCAAACAAATGCGAACTCAGTATTGTACGTGAACGCGGGGAGGCTTTGAGTGATCCGTTGCAGTGAACTGTGGCAGGTTTGCAGTAAGACAACACTGTGTGGTTCTTGAAAGTTGTGCATAAATAAGCAGCCAATATGCCAGAGTACTACATAATATCAGGTAAATAAGTGAAATTGAGTTGACGGCGCGTCGTGTTCTAAGCGTGCCTCGAAGAGCAGTCGGTACTAATGACGAGGTCCGATAAGGCCAATACCTTACAAGGTTGCGTAAAATTTTCTAACAAGATACCGTGACTCTGGAATAAAAGGGCAACTAAACGAACAGGGTGGCTATAAAAGTCAGTAGAAGTCTGATACTTCCTTCCACTTCACCCAGTTACTAGAACGGTTAAGTTTAGCTCGATGGTGCTTTTTATTAACTAGTGCAGCCACGAACTGTTTGGAAACTAATACATAATATTATTTTGAATTTTTAGCCAGGCGAGTTTCCTTATTATTTCTGTGAAAGCCCCTCCTTTCTAGTTTATAGTGATTTATTTATATTGATAATAATTTCGCGTTTGACCGCCATTTCATCTGATGGTAAGTGATGATGTGATCGAAGATGGAGCACGCTTACCTAAATGTAACCTATTCACTTTTGACTTAAAAACCCCTAGGTTATAGCTATCGGGAAACACAGACTTCGGCAGGGAATTCCACTCCTCAGCCGTACGCATAATGAAGGTATTACCAAAATGTTTTGTGCGTATGAGTGGGATGTCCACCATGATAATAGTAGCATAGATTAGGAATTATTACTCTGTTCTTATGGACTGTGGCCACGCTGCGTCCGGCACCAGCCCGATTACATACACTAAACATCATCGTTTATTTCCAAATGTCCAACTAATTGGACCGAATATTATCCGTCTCTTTAAGCAGCAACAGCCTAATGGCTAAGATGTCGGTCCTGTGATCGACAGGTCGCGGGTTTGAACCCCACCCTTTACACTATGAACCCACACCAGGCACAAACATATTTAACTTAGTTGGAGGAGTTAACAAGATGGCTAGTAACATGTAGTGGGTAGACTACACATTACTAGCTTCCGAGAAAATTCCGAGCTAATGTCACCTAAATGTTGCCCTGTAACCTCCTCTAACATTTATTAAAATATATGCAGCCCTTTCAGGGATAAAACCGGAAAAACAGAACGATAGAAAAAAAAAATTGGCCAGGTGCTAGTCAGACTCACCCATGAAGGGTTCCATAGTAACTACGCCAAATAACTTTGTTTTTCATAGGGTTTGTATGAATTACAAAGTTATATTTGTGGTTTTAGAAAATATGATGTATCTCAGAAACATGCAGACCCGATCTGGTTTAAACTAATTATCCTTAAAATTTTACTTATCTTAATGTAAACTTTTAGGAATAATTAGTTTAAACCTACAGAATATATTTTTTTAGATTTTTCACTCCATTATTATAGAAGTTAGAAGGGGGGACATTTTACCAATTCAGAAGCGTATATCTTTTAAACGATTAACTTTATGAAAAAGTGATGTCATTTTTAAAGATCTGTCTATAGATACCACACACGTATAGGTTTCATGAAAAAAGAAATATATTTTCAGTTTCAGGTCCATGTATTTTATTTTATTTCTTTTTCTTAAAATCGGAAAGCGGTTCACAGAATATGTACCTACCAAGTTTCACATGCATAATCCTAATAGTTTCGGAATAAAATGGCTGTGACATACGGACGGATGGACAGACAGACAGACATACCGAAACTATACGGGTTCCGTTTTTTGCCATTCGGCTACGGAACCCTAAAAAAGTATGTGAGTGATTAAGTACCATTTGAGAGCATCTACTTTTTTCACTGAAAAATAACTTTCCACACAGACAAAGCCATGAGCAAAAGATAGTGTTGTAAAGTAAACCCTTCAATCTAAACAGATATAATAAATGTCTATATGTGATAGACATTTATTATATCTGCTTAGATCCTTATTACGTCTAATACACGTGAAACAGATATTCCCGTAATTCTTCAATTGTAGGTAATTGCGTCACTTCTCACGATAAAATCTTGACATAACAAATCATCAGATTACAATCATGTCACACACTTTTTGCACTCGAAAGATAACTGAAAGCCTACGCGTGACTTGACATACCGCATGTATCTGTACCAGAAGTAGTAGTACCAGTTTAAACTGAACTTGAATCGTAGAAGCTTTCCTAAGACGCAGAGATCAGAACAAACTGGAATTAAAGTACTATCTATAATATTAGTCTTCCTGACCGATTTTGGCCACGGCGGCCAATTCAGTGGAGATTAGCCATCTGCGTATGAGATATTATAGTGCACAACTAAGTGCAGGTACAGGCGAACTCTCTGCTCCTGTACTATCATAGTCCGATAAGATGGCAATCCGACACGACTGGAGAGATCGGCGTAGGACCACCGGCGTCTCTACGAACTTCCGAAATATTTGCTACTACTGAGAAATTTCAAATAGAAAAACATTTGACAAGTACGGGTCAGACTCGCCTATGAAGGGTTCCGTAGTAAATACGCAAAATAACTTTGTTTTTCATAGAAGATATACAGAACATATTTTTTTCTTTTAGATTTTCACTTTATTATTATAGAAGTTAGAGTGGAGGGACACATTTTTCCACTTTGGAAGCGTATATCTTTTAAAGGATTGACTTTATGAAAAAGTGGTTTCAGAAACCTCAATGTCATTTTTAAAGACCTTTGTATAAATACTACATACGCATAGGTTTCATAAAAAAAAACATGTGTGCAATTCACACGTGGTAGAAGTGAAACCTTCAAAAATTTACTTAATTCCTTTTTACTGTCGCTTTTTCGTTTCATAAAATTTAAAATCACAACGATGCTAAATAGGTTTTCACTTCAAAAATATTTTCAGTTTCAGTTCCATGTATGGACAGGCCCGGGCACGCCGCAATTGCGGCGGTAAGACCCCTCTTTGAGGAGTGGCTAGATCGGCATCACGGCGTCCTGACCTACCGCATGACACAGGTCCTCACCGGACACCTCTCGCGCCCGGCATTGGTCGAGGCCATGCTGCAGGGCGAGAGGGAGTGGGAAGCGGTCGCCTCCTTCTGCGAAGCAGTCATGCTCCCGAAGGAGGAGGCGGGCCGTGTGAGGGAGAGGATGGCGTCCTCCCTCCAGCCCAGCCGCAGTGGTTGACGCCCACGGCGTCGGACGTCGGCCTACGATCTCCGGCCACCGTAGGAGCGGGCATGCGGACAGCGAGTTAAGGGTAACTCGCTGTCCGACCATGGACCATGCCCGGGTCGACGGCGCGTTGTGTTCCACGCGCGCCTCAAAGAGCGTCAGCAAGATGACGAGGCCCCCACTGTAGAGGGCCGAAGCCTGCCGGGGTCGTGGGACTTATCCCATTACCGTGACCCCGGAATGTAAAGGGTTATTGAAGGAACACCGTGGATTTTAGTCAGTAAAAGTCTGACAGTCCCTCCCGCCCTGCCCGGGGTGGGAGGACTTATTTGATCATTTTACCACGATAAAAAAAAAATGTATGGAGAGGCCCCTTAATTTTCAATATTTTTCTTAAAATCGGAAAGCGGTTCACAGAATACATCTACTTACCAAGTTTCACATGTATAGTCCTAATACTTTCGGAATAAAATGGCTGTGAAATACAAACGGACAGACAGCCAGACAGACATGACGAAACTATAAGGGTTCCGTTTTTTTGCAAATTTGGCTACGGAACCCTAAAAACCGAGACTAATAACGTTTTGCCCAATACGGGAATTGAACCCGAGATCTATTACTCAGCAGTCGGGCTTGTGACCACCAAACCACCGACGCAATTAACTGGCAAGATAGCTAGAACGCGATGATGAAAGGAGTGTACCTAAATACGTCAATACAATACAAAGGATCTCGATGATTGAGTCCCATTGTACAGTAACTACTGAGAAATGTCTATATAAACAATGGCTGCCCTAGCAATGTCAATATTTTCTCACAGCGTTTGATTTTTGCGTCATAATTTGTCTTTATAGGTAATTAATAGAGTCATAATTACAATCAGATGTGTTTGATCAGAATCACGTGTATATAATAATTAGTAATCAGATTAATTGCAAGATTTTTTCTAAGGTTTGACTTGCGTACCGTCAGATTGAATCAATTGACTACGTACGAGCGATGGAATATCTCAACCATTTTCCTGGTATCTATGTAGACGTACTTATACAATATTCCAAATTAAATATCTATAAAAAATGTCTTTTCTGAAGATACTTAAATGACCACTTTATTTAATTTTGACATTATAATTCGTTTTAATTGTCACATTCATATTATACTAGCTTTTGCCCGCGACTTCGTTCGCGTGGGAGGCTTTTCCCGCGTAAATCTCGATCCCGTGGGAATTCCGGGATAAAAAGTAGCCTATGTGTTATTCCAGGATGCCTACTATCTACTCACCAAATTTCATTGAGATCCGTTCAGTAGTTTTTACGTGAAAGAGTAACAAACATCCATCCATCCTCACAAACTTTCACATTTATAATATTAGTAGGATTTATCATGCTTTTAACCCAATGGACTAAATTCTAGATTTCAGAATAGTATTTATTAGCTTTCAAATGCATTGCTGCTGAATGTGATATTTATTATAATATGTAATATTCAATAATTAACTACATATTAGTATTATTCTAATAAGCTTCAATTTAATATGTACAGCCAATTGTTACGTAAAAACCAATTAATGTATTAATGTACCTATGCTATTGATTTCAGAAAATTTAAAATTTCTCTCGACTCGTTATTGACCTAGACCTATTTTAAGGGTCCCTTAAATTGAGCGCTAAAGTTTCCTGTAACACCGTGAAGAATAAAGACGCCGCTCGTGAGTAGGGTTACCATATGTAAATAGAGGGATGCCTGTCTATGGTACCTAAAATGCCTGAATTTTCGGAAAAATGCCTGTCTAAAGCAAAACGCTGTAGGTAATAAGTAAAAGCCAACAGATAATAATGAAGAAGGATATTTATTACTGATATTTGTCAGAGGACATTATTTTTTTTAATAGTTCTTTCTTTTCAAACTAATACATAAACGTAAAAATCTTCACAAGATACAGTTTTGTAATTTTCCTGAGTAATCAATATTGCTTTTACTGATTCAATTGTCAGCCGATTTCTTTCTTTACTCCACTGGGCGTTGACGAGAGAAAACGTACGTTCTACGTTCGCATTGTGTGCCAAAATAGAGAACACAAACTGGCAGATTTTCATGAATTCTGTAATGTCACCATTCACTTCCCTTCTTTTGAGAAATTTGCACCACTTTGTAGTTAAGCTTTCAGAAAAAAATATTTTATTTGCCGCTCACCGCCGCGGCCCGTCGGTGTCATTCAAATGCAAGCGCGAATCGCGCGCGGGCGCGAAATTTAAAAATGCCTGTCTCAGACCAATGCCGGCCGCACGCCTGTCTAAACCTTAAAATGCCTGTCAAATGCGGCAAACGCCTGTCATATGGTAACCCTACTCGTGAGGCCTTTTGTTCGGTGGAAAAAGCATCTAATAACTTCTCCCACTTTATGTAGGAAAGAAATGTCAGAATCCTAATGACAAAAAATCCACTCTCCTTCAGTTTTCCTTGCAACCCCGACAGGCAATGGCCCTATCTGGTGGAGTTTACGATTTAAGACACTTATTTCTTAAAAAGAATACAATTCACTTATTATGAGAAATACAAGTTAAACCTACTTATAATTAGAACTTAAAGCGGAATATTTACCATGTGTATTTATTGTTTCGAGTTTCCGATATTTCGGCATTGTTGCAAGTGCCATGATCACGGATGATCAGTTCTAATGATACTGTTAGTGATCATGTTAGTTTAAAAATTTAAAATTAATACCAAATACATTAATACTGTTATTTCGACATCATAGGTAGATACTCACAAATAATTTGTTTAACACATCTAGAATATACGTTTTGGGTAGCTAGAGAAACTAAATTGTAAGTGAACAATTACATACTGTTTCTTGATAGCAACTGTATCGCAATTAGTTATTTAAGATACGTTATAATGTGTTTATTAATAACTATTTGTTTTATTTTAATTTAAAATCGATAAAAACCTTTCATGATGTGATGCTTTATGGTTTTGATTTAAAGATAAAACACTGAATTTTTTAAATGTCATAACGGTAATTTGAAGTAATGTCTCATCTGCTCAGTTATAGTGCAAAAGTATGTGTGCAGGTACAAGTATACGTACTTTCTGTTCTTTTACTCTCATAGTCCGATGGATGGCAATCTGACACGACCGGAGAGAAATCAGGCACACAAACAATGACTTAACAACACAAATACTAAGTGACAAGCAAAAAAATATTGTTAAAAAGGGGTTCTTAAACTTTTTCAGTGATCTAGATATTTGACGTGGCTTAAATGTTTCATGATAGAAAGATAACGAAGACTAAGTATCAAGTAGAATTGCCATCTCATTTAGGCAGGATTTACGGTCGACGATTTTTGCACACTTATTTTGGTAACAATAGAAAATTATACTGAAAGAGTCAACTCACCTATCACTATATATTATGAATTATTCTAGGTTAAAAAGCCCATTTTTGAGGTTCCGTAGCCAAATGGCAATAAACCGAACCCTTGTAGATTCGTCATGTACCCTTCTTGAGCGAGTCCGGCTCGCACTTGGCTGGTCATTAAATTATTCCAGTCCTTTGTAACTCGTTTACGAAAGTATCATAACTTTGGATATTTACATCGTTCAACAACAAAAGCGATTACAGTTTCAATTTCCATTTATTTTTATTACCTATAGCGGCAATTAATAAAGAACCATTCGTGGCCTAATTAAATAAACAGTTTCTCTAAGTTAAACATCACTCGCATACTTTCACTCCCCTCCCCCACACATACTCACACACGAACTTATTCAAATTTTTATTATCTTTAAAAATAGTTTTATTTTTATTTTTTGTTCTATATAGCTTACCGTTTTTTATTTTTTTTTTTCAATCAATCTGTATACTCGTAAAGTGGTCTGCTTGCGCTTGATGTTTGAAGAACACTGACTCCTAAGATACAGGGACATATACCTAGTTTAGGAGGCAGGGTCTCTACTGACCCATGTTTTTTTTTTATTGTACGTTTTTTATGCTCACATTTTATTTAACCATGTGTTGCCGTGTAACCTTTTTTTGAGTAATAAAGATTACTAATATACAGTATTTTAACCAACAGAGGGCGTTCCCGTTAACCCGCAATAGTATAGCATCCATACATGCTAAAAAAATATTACCATTCGAAAACAAATTGTTTTTATTTTTTTTTATATTAAAATATTCACTAAAAATGTTAAATTTATACGTAAAAGAAATACCCTATTCACGCTTACTTAAAGGACGGCAACGCCGCAATTTATTTATGATAGACGGGCCGCGTGTGCGGCGATCTAATTGATGTGCTTATACTATTGGAGGTTAACGGGAACGCCCTCTATTAGTTAATACTCGAATACATACAACGAATACTCGCATTCTGCAAGTCTAGAATCATTAATTCTTTTTCAACTAAAAGCATAGTCATATACAACATGTAATTTAAAGGGTATATACATACCAAGTGCACGGCTTCTTTGCATGTTAACAAACGATATGTCAAAGGTTTTGTAATCCTACGTCTACATGTGTGGAGCTTATTAGAAATTTCAATACATTGATACCAGAGACCGAATTTTTCAAATTAAGAAGAACGAAGAGAATTATCGTTTTATTGGTAAGTGACGTGGGAAGTGATGACCCTCATAGTGCTGTGACACGTTTGTTATTACTGGTATTCAAGAAACATATGAGAAATAATTTGGGGTCAATTCTGTGAGTCACTTATTTTGAGCTGAAACTTTACATAGAGACTCCATACCAGATGTTGTCTTCAGTCCTTTTGGATAGATATGGGGTTTCCGTTACACGTTGTATAATGCTTAGCTCTTCCCAACTATGTTAGGGTCGGTGTCCAGTCTACCCGGATGCTGCTGAGTATTAGTGTGTTACATGAAGCGACTGCCTATTTGACCTCCACAACCCAGTAACTGGGTGGCACAATACCTGTCGGTTAGACCAGTGTAAGATTTTCTGGCTTCTGACTACCCGTAACGACTGTCAAAGATGTGCAAATGACAGCCGGGACCTACGGCTTAACTTGCTTTCCGAGGGACAGAGGAATCAATATTTTAAGATGTTCACCCATCCACAAAGTGACCTCGGCACGCGTTGCTTAACCTCGAAGATCAATCTGTGCGACTGATATTATTTAGCGACGCGTTACTCCATTACTAAGAAGAAACAAACTTTTTTTTTCTATAACTAAGGTGAAACTAACATGATCTTTTGTAATTATTTTTTTTTAATAGCTCATAACATCGGCTTATAATATGAACACAAATAACAAAACTCTAAATTCTTATCAGTAACAGGTTTTTTATCAAATGTAGTAGAACATTCGAAGTTATAATATTTGTTGTTAACAAAAATATCACTTTTCTAGATGAGGAGATTGCCTCAGAAAGAACGCCAAAACAAACTCGGAGTTTTTTTAAATTGCCAGTTAGTCATTAAAGGAAATCAAAACCATAAATCCCAGTAACAGCGTTTACCTTAAATACCAGCATAGCTGGTGAAACAAATTACGCAGATAACAAAAAATATTATCACGGTGTAAAGGCCCTTCCAACGAAATTAAACATCATCAATCACCGCCCATTGTAACAAATGAAAATACGAAAAAACCTGGGCCTATTGTAATGTGACGCCTGATTTCCGGCTTACTGCACACGAATCTAAATCTGACTGGTTAGAAGTAGATATTATAAGCGGTTTTACAAAACATTTCAACATTAAGTTTTACATTATATAAATATTAATTGCATGATTAATATAAATATTAACATAATTATATTACGGCGGGCTGTGCTGGGGCTGCAGCTGCAGGTGCAGAAAGTCTCAAACGGCGCAAATATAACAACCTAACTGGGAGCTATATGTTTGAGCCGTTTGAGGTTGACACGTTAGGACAATGGGATCCGAGTGCGCAACGACTCTTTCGTAACATCAGCAAACGATTAGTCGACTCCACAAGTGACCAGAGGGCTGGCATTTTCCTTGGACAGAGAATCAGCATTGCCATTCAACGTGGCAATTTGGCCAGTGTTCTGGGCACTTTTCCAAATGTTTTTATTTTCTTTTTATTTTCGCTTGTATACATACTATGTATAATTTTTAGACCTTTATTATTGAAATATATTCGGAACACCATTTATAAAATATTACCCATAGAGATTTCACAAAAAAAAATGCATGATTAATTTACACACATAAAATGTATTTACATCCACAGCGTCGCGACATCCTCCGATCCGCTTTGGGCCCACGTGGTAGATTACATGCCTGTGTCGCAGCTGTAGGAACATTTTGGGGTGATTATAGTGTGTATACTATATAACAACTCCTTAAAAACCATGATTTTTATGTCGGTAGACCGATTGATGAGGATACGATGGAACAAATGAGCCAAAATGAAATTTATCTCTTGCCTTAAAGGACTGGTGATAAAAATTAATTTTATCACGTTTATTCACTGAGTCTATTAATGGTTAATTATTACTTTACAAAAAACTATAATTTACACATGTCAACGACTCTGTTGTAGTGTAAAAAAAGTAAATAAATTATAAAGTAGTCGCATTTAATTCATTATTTTCTGATACAGAGCATCTTTGAACAGCCTTAAATGTGCCCATGCACTTGACCTGTATATTGTATAAGGCTTTTTATGTTACTTAACGTGGTAGAGGAAGGCTAATTTTGGGTCACCAGCCAAAGGCTTACTGAAAAATTAAATCTTGAAGTGTAAATTATAATGACAGTTTTTGAGTCCTAGATTCAAAATGTCCTACCAAGCTGAAAGTTTTTTCTTTAAAGGATTAATAGCAATGTGGGTAAAATTCACATTACTAGCAATTCTGTTAACACCTCCAACAAAGCTACATATGCTTGTGTCTGGAGTGGGTTCACAGCAATAGTGTAATGAGTGGGGTTCGAACCTGCGACCTCTCGATCACAAGTTCGACACCTTAGCCATTAGCCTTAGCCTTAGGCTCTTGACGCTTAAGATTAAATGTAAATGACATTGAAGATAGAAGTCAGGTACAATGTTTATTGACTTTCAAAATAGGGCAGCCACTTGAACATCAAGTACGGCTGCTTGACAAGCTCTTGGGAAATACGTTTATTTATTTATTTGTTTAATTAAACATTATAATGATTAGACACTAGATACGTGTGTGGGGCGTGTCGGGAAACTTTTAGAATAAAGTCCGTTTCATATAATAAAATAGTTTAATAAATGTTCACAAAAGTTCTTGAAAGTTCTTAAAAATTATCAAAATTAAAAGTAAAATAAAAGTAGGTAAATTATACGCGATGAGCGCGAGTGTCTGTTCCCACCGATGTTAGGTTGGAAAAAGCCCAGGGACTCGTCGTTACCGTGGGAAGCGCTACTCGTGGAATTTGATGCTTCGCGCTTGTTTGCAAGTGTGCTGAGCTAGCATATTGGCATCGTAACATCTCCCCTGCCAGATGAGCAACTATTTGGTGACCTTGACGCCAAAAGTTGCGGCTCTTCTTTCATCTTCCGTTAATTCGGTGTTAGTTTGTGTGGTAATGTTAATTCTCCCAGCTCGACGGCGACGAATGACATAGATGATGCTTAGTGCACATGTACCAAATAATATAAGTATGTAGAATGGAATTGTCGTATGGTAGATTCCGATAGTGTCCAGTGTTTCGACTTTAATTTCATCGTGTGAAGTGATTTGGTTCTGTATTTTCCGAAGGCTGGTTAAATCCGTAGTATTCAGGGTGAAGCTCCGTGTCTTTACTGGTGTTTCGTAGTGTGGAAGAGCCATGAGTTCTAATGGTTTTTCGACTAATTTATTGTCCAGGTTTATTATACTAAGTTCGGATGTTTTAATCTTGCAGCCTTGAGGGACGCTGACCAAAAAACTGCCTTGTAACATTACAAATCGCTCTTTACCGCAGGATAGTTGAGTCTTCGTACTATTGGGGAAAGTAATTATGTAATGATAGCTATCCAACTCGATCAGGGCCTCCTTAGTCAGAGAGATAGGCGTGGGTTTGCACGTTCCATCTATCTCCTGAGATTGTATAAGTTTTTGAATACAGTCTGACCTTGATGAGATCCGGTGGACAATCTTCTGCTCACATAGGTGCCAGGAACTGACCTTCGGGCATTCAGCCTCCATACACACATATTTCTGAGAATTTGACGCTATATAAGGTGCAGTTGGTACTATAATTAGGCTGTCCTTATTTGGAACGGGACATAATTCATATAACTGATAGTCTGTGCTAAACGTAATGGGGAACTTTAGGACTATTACAACTCTTGACTCTGTAAAGTATGAAGCTAGGCTAAGAATTTCGTAATAATCTCTGATGTCTATGTCATGTTCATTTGATCAGATTTATAAGTGCATTTTAATTGGCTTATGGTATTTCTTAAATCTTTAATAGAAAGTACGGAATGGTGAACTGATTTATTTTTACTAAAAGCCAATATATTCTCTATTCTGTCAATTTCGCTCAATAGTTCTTGAACATTTCGCTTAATATTGCAAAAAGTTGTACAAGTTGAGCGTAGTGAATAATTCGCTCATTATCATTAGTCATGTTCATGACAAAAGTAAGAGCCCTTTCCAGTTTAACCTGATTTAATGAAATATTTCGGATAATTTGATTCTGCTGTATCGTCATCTCTTTATATAAAGTAATATGCATGTTCAATGATAGCGACAAAATTTGATCATTTTTATTTAAAGTGCATAAAGCATTTTCAAATTTCAGGGCGTCTTCACTGTCCAAATTAACGGGAATACTTTTAATAAGTGCCTAAAGGATTGATCAGACCTCTTTTAGTTCTAGATGGCCTAAAGGTATCTAATTGCACTATAACTTTATCTAACTTCGAATATAGGTGCCTAGTTTGATACTTAAAGAGGGAGCTATCTGTATGGGATAGTTTATAAGTAGTATCTGTAAGTTGGGTATTCATAGCGTTCACATGTAACTCGATTTCTTGAAGGTTAAAGCTATCATTTTTTCGGTGGTCTTTTCAACCGTGATTTTGCTACCGGGCCACGACTTTTTGCGGTGTAAATATGTATAGGTAAATTCTTAACGACTTTGTCCTGAGCAAAACGAGGAGCTAATTTTTGCCTACTTGCCATTGGGTTACGTATGTGAACTGTTTGATTTGGTTCACAGTCAAACTGGTTCCCTATCGACATTACGTCGAGTCATTATATCTTCGCGACTGGATAATGCAGTATCATGAATAATTTTATAAACTGTTTCCATTTGACCACGATGTTCTTGAATATAAGTTTGAAGATATCGGTCCGTCATATTTAAACTGATAGGATTTCGAGGGTCAAAGTGACCAGAAATAACATCAAATGGCCTACACTTTGTTAAACTATGGATGGAATTATTATAAGCAATTAATGCGTACGGTATAAGATTTCGACTGAGTTCATTTTTGTGCTGAATTTTTAGTAACCGTAGGTGTTCCAAAAGTGTATTGTGGAAACGTTCAATGATACCATTCTCATTAGATGCATATGCACTAGTCATATGATGTTTTATGTTATGCAAACGAAGAAATTCTGATATGACTTGATTGCTAAATTCGGTGCCTTGATCCGTTGTTAAATTTAAAGGGAAACCGTGATGAGTACTAAAGTGTAAAAGTGCTTTTAATATATTGAGTGAGGTACAATCGGGTAAAAGGTAAGCTTGAGCGTACTTGGAAAATGAGTCTATAATAGTTAAATATTTGTCATGGTCAACAGTTAGAACATCCGCGTGTGCTAATTCAAACGGTTTAGTTGGTGGGGGTACAATTCTGAACTGTGGGCGTACTGGGTTGCGGTCATATTTTGCGCATCTGCACATGTTACATGCGTTAATAAATTTTGTAATTTCGGTTTTCATTTTGGGCCAAAAATAACGTTCAGATAATGAAAGATAGGTTTCCGTAATTCCGCGATGATTAGTCTGGCCTTCATGATATTTTTTTATTATATCTAATTGGTTCGAGAGGTCATTAATATTGGCTACCTCACGTTTAACTAGAACTAAGTTTACAGATGAACTTTCAAAAGTTTGTTGTAAGATTGGTATTATATCGAACATTTTTTCGATTGGGCTTACTAAAATAGCAGTACGGATTTTTGGATTAACGTGAGATTTTTTAGCATTTATAATATTACTTTGCAAATTATGTTCGCTAATTTCTACTGAAGTTCTTTGCATAGGCTGAAAAGGTTCGGTTACTATCGGTCTAGTTTTAGAATTACCGCTTATTACTTTTATTACTAGTTGTCTCTTAAACTTATTTAAAGGTTCATCTGATATCGGAATATCTAGAACGGGATTTTCTGCGCTAGTGTGTATGGTTTGAGTACGTGGTGAGGCTGTGTGTACTTGTGCTTGATGTATGATATTTTGTGGAGCCGAATAAGCAGATAGGGTGGACGATGAATGTTGTGTTGAATGCTGTGATTCTTCGAATGGAGGTAAGTTTTCTGTAAAAATAGGTGACGAATGTTGCGTTGCGAGATTTGGTTCTTTGTTCGCGGGTGAATGTGCAGTAAGAGTAGATGATGAATATATTGGACTGTTGCCTGCAACGGTGAGAGTAGAGTATGAAAGTGTTGAACTATTTTCGTCGGCTAATAATGTGGAGGACGTATCGGAGTGATTAACGAACAAAGACTGAGTTTCATTATGATTGATCTGAATACGTGAGAGAACATCTGCATTAGTATTGATTTTCCCTTTTTTATGAACTATAGTGTAATCATATTCTGCTAACTTGAGCCTCCATCTTGTAAGACGTGAACCAGGCTCTTTTAGATTCATAAGCCAAATTAAAGGTTTGTGGTCGGTTACTATTTTAAATTCTCTGCCAAAAAGGTAAGGCCGGAAGTATTTTGTAGCCCAAACTATTGCCAACAATTCCTTTTCGATGGTAGAGTAATTAATTTCACTATTGTTAAGAGTTCTAGACGCATAGGCAATAGGTTTGTCCGAGCCGATAAGACCTTGAGAAAGGACTGCTCCTAAGGCCACGTTAGACGCGTCTGTAGTTAAGATAAACTCTTTACTGAAATCCGGGTATATTAAAATGGGGTCATTTGTAAGGAGAGTTTTGCAATGCTCAAAACAGCTTAAATATTCTGGGGCTAAATTTATTTTGGCACCTTCTTTAAGACACGATGTAAAAGGTTTAGTAATACGTGCAAAATCCGGTATAAAACGTCTGTAGTTACCAAGCAGACCCAAGAATGCCTTAATTTGCCTGGGAGTTTTCGGGACTGGATAATTTAGGATGGCTGATATTTTATCCGGGTTTGGTTTGACACCATCGGTGGTGATAATATGACCGAGATAAGGCGTTTCATGTTTGAAAAATTCAGATCTATCCATCTGAATTTTTAATTTGAATTTCTGAGACGGTCGAAAATGGCGCGCAAATTAACTATATGTTCTTGCAAGGACGTTGAGAATACCAAAATATCGTCAATATACGTAGTACAATTTGGGAGTCCGCGAAGAACATTGTCCATAACTCGTTGAAATGTTGCCGGAGAATTTTTCAAGCCCATTGGCATTCTAATGTACTCAAAATGGCCTTGCTCTACACTAAATGCTGTTTTCGGTATATCGGATGAATTTAGCTGAATTTGTAAAAATCCTGATTTTAAATCTAAAGTAGAGAAGTACAAACACCTGCCTAACTTGTCTAATATGTCGTTAATGTTGGGAATCGGATACTTATCGTTTATTGTTTTCGCATTTAGTTGCCGAAAGTCAATGACTAATCGCCACTTAACTTTGCCAGATGCGTCACTTTTCTTAGGCACAATCCATATCGGAGCATTCCAAGGCGATGAAGATGGACGAATAATACCTTGCTCTAACATAGATTCTATTTGATTTCGAACTTCTTCTCTATGTACGTAAGGGTATCTATAGGTTTTACTATAAACTGGCTTATCATCTACGGTTCTGATATGATGTTTGACTTCGTTAGTGAAGGTAAGTGGTTCCCCGTCTAGGTAGAAAACATCGGCATATTCTTTGCAAAGATTAATTAAATTGACTGTCTCTTCTGCATTTAAATGTTCTATGCGCAACTGCGATAAGACTTGACGTGTTCGCTCGGCGGTATAGGTACGTGAGGTGGTGTCAATTACGTTGCTTATGGGAAACGTTTCTTTATTAAAAATTTGTGCACATATTGGATTTTCTATAGGTATTACAATGTCGGTATCCCACGGGTTTGAAATTTGTATCATGGTATGATTATTTTCCGCGAATGATATGCATTCGGTAATGTAACAACCAGAAATTTTTTGCTCCTCAATATAGATGTCTCCCTGTGCAATATCAGTAGGTACCCTAATTAATTGAGTAGTTTGGGCCGGTATAGTAATTTCGTGAGAATTTAAGCATTGAGGATTGTAATATAAAATGATAGGAATTTTTGTGAATTCTGTCTCTAAAGCATGAGTAGCAAGGTCGATTTTTGCATTCCACTTTTTTAACTGTTCGCAACCTATTAAACCATCAAAGAAATTATGGAATTTGTAGAGAAATAATTTTATGGGAACATTGTCATTTAATTCCTCAAAGCAAGGGACAGTTAGCGAGTAGTAGTTTTGGGTGGTCACGTGCGTATTTGTAACTAGGAATGGTTCATAGTCAACTGGAATGTGGGGATAAAATTTTTCATAGGCTTCTGGGCTTATGAAAGACTCATTTGCCCCGGTGTCAATCAAAAGTTTAATTGGGGGATTTTTAATTTGGATATAGGGCAAATGACGTTTACTTTGCACGTTTAATTCTATACGGGGGCATTGTTCTCTATAGCTGGGCAAAAATTTTGTTCTGCAGTGCCTTCAACGGGGTTCTGATTTGGATCAGGTTCAAGGAACATTTTGGACATTGGGATCGTATTCGTGAAAATTTAAGGTTGTATTATCGTGTAAGAGTTCATTGAAATGAGTTTCTCCAATTTGTGGGAGGTTTGGTGCAAGGTTACGTTTACCATTGTAGTTCATGGGCGGGAGAGTACGCGCGACTGGATGACTAATACCACTCATAGGTGTAGGGGTATTATATTGGGGTGCTTGATTTATTTGAGGTACTTGGGGAGGTCGAGGTGGGATTTGGAATCCAGTAGACATATTGGTAGGGCGAGCCCTCAACGTTTGTTGGGTCTTTGTGGGGTTTTGAGGTCTGGGATAGGTTTGTCTGTACTGTTCTAGTGGTACAGGTAGTGGGCACATCTGTGGAGGATATTGGGGATCAAAGGATCGAATTTGAGGTCTGGGGTATGCTTGGAATGTAGGGTTATAATTTGGTGGCATGTATGAACGAACATTTTGCAGATGGTGAGATGAATTGGAAGCAGATGAACGGAAATTTTGCTGTGCGTTAGTAGTATTAGGTGCTTGTTCGTAAAAATTATATAGATATTTCTTCACGGGTAGAGACTTATTTCTCTTTTGTAAATAGAGAACGTTTAATTCCTCTTGGGCAAATTCAAGAGCACTTTCGAGAGATGAAGGTCGCATGCACCGTACCCTAGAACCTAGCGGTTCATCTAAACCTCTCAAGAATGTCTGCAAAGCTAAGTTTTTATAAAGAGTTCTTTTTGCTTCCACAGTAGTTCCTACAGATTCATGCAACTCGACATACGTTATTATGTGTGCACAGTAAATGCTGAACTTTTTCATAGTATACTTGTATAGTATCATTGCCCTGAACTAAAAGAGATAGATCGGTATATAACGAAGTTTCGTCCCTGTGATCTGAAAAGCTGTTAATTAACGTGGTTCTTATGCCCTGCCAATCACTAGGAATTCCATTAGTTGCTAAAGTACGTGCAGCAGTACCAGTTATCTTATTCAAAATTCCATTAATCAGAGCCAAATTGGAGAGTCTACTTCCTGGTTCCGTATTGACATAAGTGAGTACTAACTCATCGCATAAATTAAAAAATCTGGTCAAAACATTAGGGTTACCATTAAATTCTGGAACTAATCTAAGCGATTTATAAATCTTATCAGTTAAGTCTGACGAAGCCATCTGACTCGTCTGACTCAAAGGTACTAAAGTTTGTTCAGTCATAGTTTCTAAATCTAATTCGTTTAAGAGTTAAAGGTTACGATTGGCGTCACTTCTGGTTATCCGAAGTTGAACTCGCCTACTAGGACTATGGTCCCTATTACTACGTGGGTGAAAAATCTTGAAAAATTATAGTACACTGCGTAAAAAAATATAGCATCCAATTAACAAGAATATATGTAATTCACTTACATTTGTACTATTGCTGGCGAGCGTCGATCCATCGATTTTTGGAAGTCTCGATGTCTGCAGCAGCAGCTTTCCCGACTGGCCTCCGAAGGTTCTTCGTCAGGACGGTCGACGCGGCGATGCCCGATTTTTGGGTGATTCACACAACGACAACACTTTCAAAGTCCTTGACGACTTCCGACTGCGCCAGATACGTGTGTGGGGCGTGTCGGGAAACTTTTAGAATAAAGTCCGTTTCATATAATAAAATAGTTTAATAAATGTTCACAAAAGTTCTTGAAAGTTCTTAAAAATTATCAAAATTAAAAGTAAAATAAAAGTAGGTAAATTATACGCGATGAGCGCGAGTGTCTGTTCCCACCGATGTTAGGTTGGAAAAAGCCCAGGGACTCGTCGTTACCGTGGGAAGCGCTACTCGTGGAATTTGATGCTTCGCGCTTGTTTGCAAGTGTGCTGAGCTAGCATCTTGGCATCGTAACACACTTTTAATATTTAAGGGGTAAACAAATTATAAAAACACAATAAGAACAACAGCACAAAAGTATTTTCTTGCAGTAGAAGATAAGGAAAGGATATTAATTTCTTATGTTTGTTTTTTTATAAATGCCATCAGCATTATTTTGGAGAGAGGTGAGAGGTTTTTCCTGGATAAACCTTGGTGCCCTGCGGATTATGGGACAAAAAGTAGTGTATATATTGTGAAGTCATGGGGCCTCTATCTTTCAGTAAAAATCTCTTCAAATTTGGCCGTTCCAGAAATTAAACCGGACGAACAAAAACACGGACAAATTAAAAAGAAAACACAGTCAATTTTTAATCACAGATAGACGCTTCAATTTAATATGTACAGATTTTTCTATTGTCCCCAAAAAGTGACTCTATACGCAAATTATTATAAAGTATCTGTTTACATTACGTGTACCAAATTTCAACTGACTCAATCTAGTAACTTCGGAAGAAATTGCCAATGACTCTTTTGGCCCGTTTCTCGATAGACTCAAGCACTTCCAGTTGGTACTTGGCAGATCCATCCCAAAGATGAGATCAGTACCTACTCCATAGACGACCGAAACTGGGCTTAATTAATTAATTAATTGAGACAGTCAGACTCCTGAGTAGCATACAACCAACTGTTCCATTTTTTTCATAGGTACGGACATTTGGAACTCTGTAAATGATACACACAAAAGACTAGATAGAGGATGACTGGTCAGACAAGATTCTCTTCCCCAGATTCTAAAAAAAAGCTATCTTCTTTATAACTAACACGTGAATACACACGTGCACATAAATATGTGGCTTTTTCATTTCATTCAAAGCGTCCGTTCTTAATAATAGTGTATGACTGTGTGAGTGCGCGCGCGCCGCCAGCGCCGCACGCGACGTAAGGCCGCCGAGGACCGGTTATTATTATACTTAAATGGATTATAACTGTACTGATAGCACGTGATAGGTGCTACTGTTTGTTTGTGTACTTCATTGTTGTATAAAAATGTTTGACCACCTTTGCACCAGATGATGTGGTCGAAAATGGAGCACGCTTGCTGAGAAGTAACCTATTCACCATTGATTTAAAGACAGGAAACATAGATTCCGAGTTTATTTATTTTATTATTATTATTATTAAACCATCCTTAACACTATCTTTACAGACTTAGACCTAATACGACAGTGTGGCTATCAGTTATACCTATTTACTTAAAACTAAATTGTAGTAAAAAAAATATATATATATATATTATTATATAAGGTTAACAACATTAAATTAAAAAACACATTCCTTAACTATATGTTACTACATTTAAGAGAATCTTTGCGAATTCACTCAAATTGCACGTAAATATATCAATCCTTTCATGAAGTTCGTTCACTACTCGGATTGTTCTGGTCAATGATGTTTTCGCCAGTAGATTGGTCCTGGCTACTGGCACGGCTAGCAGTGGCGGGCGCCGCCGCCGCCGTCTCCACACGTATCGGTCAGGCGCGCTCAGTTTCAGGTGCCGCAGCACACCCGGGTTATGTGCTACACCGCGCAGTAATTTTACTAAATACGCGGCGAGTGCAGAGTCCCGTCGTACCCTAAGCTCATTGTACCCGACCATGCCCATCACAAACAGTGTAGGGTACATTAAAGGGTAGAATGGATATACCCCGTACATTTTTGAATATAGGAGCCTAGTAAATTTATTTTGGACACGCTCCAACATGACACTGTACTTCGCTTCATGTGGAGCCCATATGACTGCACTATGTTCAAGATGACTCCTTACTAATGCATCATACAATACTTTAAGTGTGGTTATATTTGTAAACCCCTGTGACTGCCGCAGTACAAAACCTAGATTTCTGTACGCCTTCTTGCATATCTTAACGATATGTTCCCGAAACGTCAAATCCGGAGTGAGATAGACCCCTAGATCACGTACTTGTGTGACTCGTTCCATTGGTGTATCTTCTACCTTGTACTCATAGCGCAAAGGGGTGCGCGCGCGTGTGAACGTTATTACCGAGCATTTCGAGACGTTGAAGTAGAGTTTATTTTCATGGCTCCACTGTACCACTCTGTTTATGTCATCTTGTAGGCGCTCACAATCCGACTTATCCTTAACCTCGAGTAGCAGTTTAAGGTCATCTGCAAACAATAAACACGAGGCATGCCTGACCACCTCAGGTAAGTTGTTTACCATTATAATAAATTCGAGAGGCCCTACATTGCTGCCCTGGCTTACGCCAGACCTGGTATAATATGGTACAGACTCGCACCCATTGTAGTCAACATACTGCTGTCGATCTTTCATGTAGCTGGCAAAGAACTGTAACAAGTGTGGTGTACAACCAATTTCCACAAGCTTCCTTAATAATACATCATTGTCGACGGTGTCGAACGCCTTTTTAAAATCAAAGTACGCAGCGTCTACCTGCACGCCAGCATCGACTGCTGGTACTACCTGTGCCATGAAGTTGAGAAGATTGGTGGCAGTACTGCGCCCCGGGCGGAATCCATGCTGAGCATCCGAGAGCTGCGCGCGCACTTGTACCTGCATGCAGTGCTGGATAGCAGACTCAAACACTTTCGCTGGTGTCGACAGTACAGCCACAGGTCTATAGCCACTGACATCAGAGCCTGGCTTCCCCTTAGGAACCGGGATTACACGCGTGATCTTCCATCGGGTCGGGAACGTTGCTTGCTTTAAACAGATGTTAAATATATGATGCAGTGGTTCTGCTAGTAGCCTGCCACAATCTCTAAAAATAAACGCTAGTATACCGTCCGGGCCTGATGAACGTTTTGGTTTGAGATTTATAAGTGCTTCCTTTACCTCCTGAATAGTCAGTGTCTGTATATGCACACGTGCACTAGTCACGTCGACCTTCTCCGCTGCCGCCCGGGCGTCAAGTTTCGGTGGTTCCTTACTGTATACAGACTCAAAGAAAATCGCGAACTGCCTAGCACACTCGTCATCGGTTAAATGCTGACCATTATGTATAATAGTTTGCCTGTTTAGTCTACTCCTTTTTGATCTAATATACTGCCAGAATGATTTGGGATCCTTCACAAATTGTCGCTCTATTTTATTCTTGTGTTGTTTGTGGGCATCTTCTATTGCTTTTTTGACTCGGGCTCTGCACTTAGCGAATTCATTATAATCGATATCTAGTTTTGATTTTTTGAAAGTCTTATGATAACTAGCTTTAATTTTTATTTCTTTAACAATATCTGCCGTGAACCATTCGGGATATACGTACTGTGAATTTTTCCGGCTAATCTTTTTTTTGGGCGCACATGTATCTAAAATATGGTAAACCGTATCATAAAAAAAATTCAGTGTTTCTTCCAGATCATGCATCTCATACATTGCACTTCAATCAGTGGAAGTAAGCATAGAATATAACAACTGATAATCGGCCTTATAAAAATTCCACTGCAGTCTTGTATTGCGTGTTCATCATTCCGCTTCCGACGCTCGCCCGCGACGGTCGTACCGCTCCGCGCTCTCGATCGTTCTGTGTCTGTGTCATCGCTTCGTCGCGCTCGCCGTGACGTCATTCGTAGTCGCCGACTACGACGCTTGGTCCGGATCCGCCTTTTTCGAGGCGGTGAAGGATTTCCTGTTTCTCTAACAGAGTATCGTCAAAAACAATTTGGTTTGGCCCCTTCAGGGTAAAACCACAGTTTCGTGGTCCTTGGTGGAAACCTCACGGTGTCAACAAAACCAAGGGGGTGCTGACCCGACGCACCCGCTGATCCCCTTCAGGGTGAAGCAGTCAATTGGAGTCGAGTGCTAGGTTTTGGCCTTGGGGGATCTCCTAGTCAAACCTAGTTACTGAGTTTCCTTTTCAGCTACTCACCTAGTGTCGGTTGGGTGTGTCTACCCCTTCGCACTAGACCCAATAGGGCCCGGTTCGCACAATAAGACTGGCGACCGGTTACAAGCTTAGGGCTCACCATTAGGTACTCACCTCCCAGTCTCTACCCGACTGGGAGGGTTACACATCCCCGGACCCATCCATCCGGGGAGTTAGGCCAGTTAGGCTTTAAATAGGCCCCCCGCGGGAGAGAAATCTCCAAAATTTCCTCATTAAATTTTTGATCCATTCGCCAATCATGGCGAACTCCAATATTTTGGAGATATTGTTAGAGATCCTTAGGGAAAACCCTGCTATTTCCGCCAAATATGGCGGAAAAATCCAGCGTGAAATCGCTAATAGTCCTCCGGCTACCGAAGCCAACGTCGCTGATTTTAGTGACGCGCTTGACAGCCCATTATCTCCCCCGCTTGCCGATCAAGGCATCCCAGTTGGTCAATTCACGGAAGTGTTTATTAACTCCGATCCCATTATTCATCAAACAACGAACGACTTCCAGGTAGATAGCCCTCTATTGCCCCCGCCCGCCGACAAAGTCGTGCCGATCGCCCGATTCCCGAAATCACCCATTGTTTCCGGCCCACCTACTAATCCCATTGTTCATAAAACAATGGACGCCGCGCAGGTGTGCGCTGCACCTGAATTCCGTGAAATGGACATCACCGAACCTATGTCCAAAAACAACTCCGACAATGATTTGTCATCATGCCCCTCATCCTCGGAAGACGACTTTCAAGTCGTCACCGGTGGCAAGAGGAAGAAAGGGAAAACCTCCCAGGCCAGCAAGGCCAAAAAGACCACCGCGTCACCCCCGTCCCCAACTCAAACGCCCGTACGACCCGCTAGCCCCGTCCCAACGACCTCCACTCGCGCGCAGGATAGTCGTCCCCCCAGCCCGATAGCCCAAACTTCCTCAACCCAAAGGAAGCAACGCCCTCCACCCCCCTTTTACATCCAGGACAAGGGGAAATGGACTGATGTGTCTAAGATGTGTGTTGATCGAAAGATCAACTACACAAACGCCCGTGCCTGCCAAAATGGCATTAAAGTCACCGTCCCTACGTCGAACGACTATAGGGAATTATATCGCGCCCTCCGTGAAAGGAATATTTCCTTTCACACTTTCTCCTTCCCCGAGGACACGCCCACTCGTGTTATTATTAAACGTGTCCCTAAAGAAATCCTAGTACAGGATATTAAAGACGACCTTGCCGATCAAGGTATACCAGTGATCGCCGTCCATCGCTTACATAAAGCGAGAGGCGGTGAATTGTACGACATGGTTCTTGTCATTTGTGAACCAACCGAAGGTCATCAGCCAATATTTAAGATTAAGTCTATTTGCTCCCTATCCGGTATCTCAATAGAAAAGCCCTACAAAACCGCAACAGTGGGACAATGCCACCGTTGCCAACTGTATGGCCATGCGCAGAGCAACTGCTATGCGACTCCCAGATGCGTCAAGTGTCTGGGCGAGCATAGCACTGCGGACTGCCCACGGCCTAAAGACCGAACCCTCTGTTCGGAACCACCCAGCTGCGTTCTCTGCGGCCAGACCGGTCACCCGGCAAACTACCGCGGCTGTCCCAAAGCCCCCAAACTCGCTCCTAAATTAGCGAAGCGCGCCAACGCCCGCCAACAGAGAGAGGCACCTTCTTCTCAAATTCCCCAACGTCTCGCTCCTCAGAGACCCTCCCCGTGGAACAGGCTAAACCACGAAAAAGCCTTCCCCTCCTTGGCCCCTGCCAAACCTTTGCAGGCACTGATGGATATACCCATCGCAGCGCAGATCCTGCCTATACCCGTGGCTACAGAGCCCACAGCCAGTCACAAACCCGCGCCTCAAACCACTGCTGCTCCTGCAGTCAAACAACCGCCCAATCCCTAACCCATCGCGCACGGCGAGGCTTGCGCCTAGACTATACTGCGCCATTATAGGTTATTTATGACCCGCCAAGCCAGATCTCTCCGCGATGTCCTTCTGGCTGCCGAACAGCAGAATAATGGCAAAATTACGACGGCAATGTACAGCCAAATATTTAGCACACACAGTGATGTGGTGCTAGGTCTCGACCAGATGGATGCGATGGACTGATCCAATGGATTCCCAACGCACAAACCACACTAGGCCTCGATCCCTCAAATTAGGTTTTTTCAACGCCAATGGCATTTTCAACCAACGCGCCGAAATAACTAAATTCCTCCGCGACCACCAATTAGATGTCCTCCTTATACGGAGACCCTTTTGAAACCCCACCGCGCTGATCCCAAAATTGCGAATTACCGTCTAGTTCGCAATGACAGAACACGTTGCCACGGCGGCGGTACCCTTATTTATTATAGAAAGGAGTTATACTGCATCCCTCTGACCCCACCCGCGCCTCTCTCTCACCTAGAGTACTCTGCTTGTCGACTAGGCATGACTGGTCATCCTCCGATAACCATCATCTCTGCCTACCATCCCCCACCATCGGTCGCGTCTCTTGCTTCAGACGATCCTATCGCGCTCACCAGCGATCTCACGACTCTCTTCGGCCTGAGTGACTCCGTCTTACTAGCGGGCGATCTCAACGCCAAACACCCCGCTTGGAACAGCAACACGACAAATGCCAGAGGCAGAATCGTGTATAACCTAGGCGCGACCCTAAACTACGACGTCATCGCTCCGATGACTCCCACCCACTACCCACACGACCCCAACCATAACCCCGATGTCCTCGATGTGGCGCTCCTAAAGAATGTAAACCTCCGTTTACATTCCATAGAAGCGCTTCACGAGCTCAACTCGGATCACCGTCCCGTTATCCTACACCTAGGTTCCCGCTCGGGTAACCATGATCCTACCCAACCTCCTCCGACCCAATTGATCACCGACTGGAGGAAAGTAAGTGAAAAACTGAAATCCACCACGTCGCCTCACTTGGACACCATTCCTGACCACATAGTCTCAGTCGCTGACACGACGGCGGCGATCGACTCGCTTACAGATCACGTACAATCCGTCCTGAACGATTGTTCAAGGGAAGTTCCTGTAGTGGAAGACCACCGCTGGAAACTCCCGGACGATGTACGGAATCTGATAACCGAGAAGAACGCAGCCATCCGTGCGTACAGCGCTTTTCCCTGCACCGCAAACAAAGCTCACATGCGCAACTTACAGCGTGCTGTAAGGAAACGCATTGCCGAGCAGCGTAATGCGAGCTGGGACAAGATGCTGAGCGAACTTGAGCCCACCCATCTTGCCTTCTGGCAGCTTCAGAGGAAGTTACGATCCACTGAAGAGGCCACAATGCCTCCTCTCATTCGTCCCGATAAGAGTGTCGCCTTCGATAACTCTGAAAAAGCAGAATGCCTAGCCGACAGCCTAGAGTCCCAGTGTTCTCCCAGCTCTCAACCAGTAGACCAAGCCCACCTCGATATGGTGAACGCCGAAGTCGAACGTAGAACTTCCCTTCCGCCCGTCGAAGATCCCGATAATCCACTGGCCCCCATCACTCCTGATGAGGTCCAGGATATCATTAAAAGTCTCCAACCGCGAAAAGCCCCTGGCTCCGACGGCATCACCAATAGGGTTTTCAAACTTTTCCCCGCCCAGCTTATAGTGCTAATGACTGCCATCTTCAATGGCGCATTGAGCAATAATATGTTCCCTACAACCTGGAAACAGGCCACCGTCATAGGTATTCCCAAACCAGGCAAGCCCAAGTCTGACCCGTCTAGCTACCGTCCCATTAGCTTACTCAACGTCCTCGGTAAAATCTATGAAAGGCTTATATATAAGCGGCTCAAAGATTTCGCCGAAGCAAAGAGTCTAATACCCAATGAGCAGTTCGGATTTAGAACCGAACACTCATGTATCCAACAAGTTCACCGCATCGTAGAACACGTCAGCGCCGGCTTCCAACGGGGCGCAATAACGGGAGCCTTATTCTTCGACATAGCGAAAGCGTTCGACAAAGTCTGGCACAATGGCTTAATCTATAAGCTATACCAACTCGGCGTGCCTGACCGTCTCGTGCTCATCCTACGGGACTTTTTATCGAATCGCACCTTTCGTTATCGAATTGAGGGGGAGCTTTCCTCCCCCCATCCCATTCGCGCAGGAGTTCCTCAAGGCTCCGTACTATCCCCCCTCGTTTTCACCCTATTCACTAGTGATATTCCCAAGCATAAAAATACCCAGCTAGCCCTATTCGCCGACGATACGGCTATCTATTATACCGGTCTTAAACCCGATGCCATCGCTCGCACTCTCCAAACTTCCGCAAACACTCTGGCCAAGTGGTTCCGGAAATGGAGAATCGAAGTCAACCCAGACAAAAGCCAGGCAGTCCTCTTTTCTAAACCGCGGATAAACCCACCCTCCCCCCGTCCGATTACCATGTACGGCAAGCCGATCCCTTGGGAAAAGCAAGCAAAATACTTAGGCGTGGTCCTCGATAGACACCTCTCCTTCGCTGAGCACATAAAGCAGGCACGTTCGCGCGCCGCTTTCGCTCTAGGTAGGCTCCACTTCATTCTTAGCTCTCGCAGCAAGTTATCACTCAGGTGCAAGCTGCGTATTTTCACCGCGGTCATCCGTCCCATCATGACCTACGCCTGCGTTGTTTTCGCACACGCAAAGCCCTACCTCCTCCACAAGATGCAGACCCTCCAAAACCGATTCCTCCGTAGAGTCACGGGAGCCCCCTTTTATGTTCGAAATGAGCTTCTTCACGTAGATCTCAAGATGCCCACCATCCAGCAGTTCATGAAACGTGTCTCCAAGCGTTTCTTTGAAACTTCAATCCAACATAGGAATCCCCTTATCGTATCGGCCGCCCAATACGAACCCTCGCGTATCTCTAAGATTCGCCGACCAAGGCATACCCTAGTCACTCCCGATGACGCAATCACCCTGCTCCAAGAGAGCCGTAGGGAAACAAGTACAGTGGCACACAAACACAAAAACCGACCGTCCTTCCGTCCTCGCCGCCGAGGCCCGCCGCGACGTCCCCGTAATAGTCCACCCCGACCCTTGCCAGAGCCAGCCCGCGACGCTGAGCCAGTAGCTTTAAATTCCCTTATTAATAATAATAATGATATGATCCAGCCTGTCCCTAGCTGCCCTCCCCTGCGACGCCCTAAGCCGAGGTCCGTACCCCACAGGGGGTGCCCTTAGCGTGTAGTCGCCTAGTTTGTAAGTTTTTTAATAAGCCCTGGCTGGAGGCTTTAATTAATTTATTAATTAAGGCAACCACAGGCAAGTCCGGTTAAGCAGCCGACAACCTCAGAGGTTGACCTGCGAGATGCCACACACAAAAAAAAAAAAAAAAAAAAAAAAAAAAAAAAAAAAAAAAAAAATGTATTGCGTGTACTGTTATTGACGGCGTCGTCGGCAGTGGTGGGTGCGGGGGGTATGGGAGCGGGGGCAGGGGCGGGGCTGACGCTCACCGCGAGCGGCGGGTGGTGCAGGTCTACGGGCACGAGCGCCTCGTCCGCTGCTACTACTGATACCTCTCTGCTAAAACCTGTACTCAGAACCAAATCTAGCTGACGATTGCGACAGTTAGTTATGGTGTTACTTTGAGTGAACTCGCAATAGGACATAAAATATTCATAATAGTTACTAATATTTACAGAACAAGAGTATAAATTAAAATCACCAATAACAACTACTTCTCTATATCTATCACATAAATTTTCTATTAATCTAAATAAAATCAAATAATCATTCTCTGGACTACCAGGTGGGATATAAACCACACAACACAAAAACAAAAATCTTCGATTTAAATGAACCGTTGCACAAACCATTTCAAACACGCAGGTGTCTATCGACGCGTCCGCGATGGGTACATGCCGCAGCTCGAACCGGTGTGTGGCCACGAGAAGCGCACCGCCCTGCTTTCGGCCATCCGCTCGATCGCATCGTAACATATTATAACCATGTGGAACAATTTCCGCATCTTGAATGGATTCGTTGCAGCCTGATTCAGTAATAGCGTATATGTCCGCATTAGATGACATTAAATTGTTTCTAAAGTGGTCCAATTTAGTACGCAGACCCCTGACATTTTGGTAATATATTTCTATCTTATTATTGTTCGTCGAATGTTTTTTTGGGTGATCTACGAAACCAAATCCACTCATTAAATTCGGCGTTTAGTGGCCATATTTCTGCATTATTTAAATTGTCATATATTTGTTCAGGTACACCTATTATAAAAGATGAATAATCTCGTTCCGTTTTATGCTTTATTTTCTCGATTTTCACACTAACTTCTACGCCACATATACTTTTAACATGTTCGGTTATAGCTTCTAACGTAGTTTCCGGGTGCAAACGCCACACGTGCAAGTATTTCTTGCGTTCCGTACCGAGTATTGCCTTTAACTCCGTGTTCTTTCCAACTGTCACATCTCTAGACAATCGGTTAGTTTTCTTATTTTGTACAGTTGTCCAGCCGGCTTTATCATGGTCCTCCTTCACATTAGTTGGTTCGGTAATATCTGGTAACCTAGTAGGACTCATCTGTGTCGGGAGTACAGAAGACTTCGTGGCCACACCTTTGTTTACATTTTGCGATTTGGCGGTTTGCTCGCCATTCAAATTCTTTTTCGTATTTTTTTTGGCGCAGGTGTTCTGACCAACGGCTTCAGCAAATGTACATGGAGAGCTTGTAGGTACATCTTTAGTTGATTCCTGTGTTTGGTTCTTCTGAGTCAATTTAAAATTGACTTTTTCTTCAATCACCGTCATTATTTTAAGAAGACTGTTGAGATCACTTTTCGTTTGAGTGAATTGATATTGCAGGTGCGTTATCGCATTTGCCTGGCTGTCCAGGCGGGCAATCATATCTGACCTAAATTGCCTTAGTTCATTAAGTAATTCAGAATCTTCATGTCCGTCGATCGTGGTCAGTGAGAACTTAGCCTGACTCCCACGCTGGGTGTTCACATTATTTATGGGGGCGGTGGTGATGTTAAAATCAGCTGTATCAACTCTCACAGGCATTTCCATGTTTACGCTTTTTGGATTTAGGCAAATACATTCTGGGCATACCCATTTCTTCTTATATGGAACCGTAAATGTCTTAAAAGCATCCGTCGTAATTTTAAGACATTTTAAATCATACTTCTTTTTGCATACATTATTAGAACATTCCATGAAAGAGTTCTCCAATATAGTGGAATAACAAGCGCTGCACTCATTTGCCATAGTTTTTGAATTTTATTTATTCAAAATAACTTCTTTCTTAAAAAAAACAAAAAGTACTTGCCCGTAGTAAGGCTTGAACTCGAGTCTCACTCACGATTTTCGGATTCAGACGCACTTTGATAACTCAAATTTTATTAAATTAAAAAAGGTTCGTTGAGTATTTAAATTTGAATTCGTTTGGGAAGCAACAACTAATAGTATTATTTTTTCGTTGGCTCGAATTTACTCCTTAGTTTTCCGTACGATGAAAGTATTCCCAAAACTTTTTGTGCATATGTCCACCATGTAGTGATGGCGCATATATTAAAACAAGATTGTCTTCGGGCTTATTCATAGTTGTTTACTAATAATCATATGGCAAATTCTAACTGCTAAGACCTGTCTGGGTCATCAATTTTAGAATTTGCACTTAATTTGAGGTTTGCAAAATAAACTCCATGTTTATAAATGTCATATAAATGAAAGCAATGCTGTTGGGCAACGTTACATTAACATATTATATCGATATATAATTTATATAAATTAAGGTTTGCATGATTGTCCTATATGCGTAATTAAACCATCGGTTGTGATGAAATTTTGACAGGGTGTTCTGAACTTCGAGGACGCACAAGAGTGTTCCGGGAGAGAAAAATTCATACCTCAGCGAAGCCGCGAGCAGAAATTAGTATGTTATAATACATGTCAGTGTGTAACATTGAGATCTAGACTGCCTTCCGGCGTTTGTCTAGTCTCAGCTGATTTGGGACAAGTTTTCTAGGAAATTATAACTTCTCATACAGTATGTATGAAAGGGACCTTTGACATAATCGAGGCTTATGTGTTTATGGATTTCAATAAATATTCGAAGCATCAATAGCCCAATGGATAAGGCATTGGACTTGTGATCGAGAGGTCACGGATTCAAACCCACCTTTTACATTATTGCCGTAAACCCACTTCAGATACAAGCATATTTAGCTTAGTTGGAGGAGTTAACAAGATTGCTAGTAGGTAATGTAAATTCTAGCCACGTTGTTTGTTTTCTTAAAAAATATATCTTCTTTTCAACCGACGACAAAAAGAGGAGGTTATCAATTCGACGCGTATATATTTTTTTTTTTATGTAGGATCACCGATTATTCGAAGACTTTGGAAAATTCTTTTTTTGATTGAAAGGGTATACTTCGAAATTAGTCCCATTTTCATAAAAGTCAGGATCTGATGATGGGATCCTGGAGAAATCGAGGGAACTCTTCAAATATTATAGGCACACCTATGACGTTTTGGGTATTTATTATAGTAACTAGTGCAGTTGCTCTCAAAAAGTACCATTTGAGGAAGTGGAACTGATGATGAAGACCACAGATGGCCGCCGAACTACTCAATAATAAGTATTGAGTGGATTGCGATTCGATTACTTGAATATGGATGTTAAGCACTTTATGCTCGTCACAATGCATATGGTGATGTAGAGCTGATGGTGAAGTACCAGGAGAACTCCTCAACAATTAACGGCCCAGCAATGGGAAAAGCAATATTTTGTAAAAGGTTATAAGTAGTTGACATTTAGGCTCTTGTAACTAGGTAAATTAAAAATAGACCAACTGAAAAGAGTGAAATAAAAACTTTTTACCAAAAAATTAAACCGACTCCCAAAAACCACTGCAAAGTGAAAAATAACTTTAATTTCGGAAGTCGGTGCCAAAAACGAAAATACAATACTAAAGACACCGACTACCGAAATTAAAATTATTTTTCACTTTGCAGTGGTTTTTGGGAGTCGGTTTAATTTTTTGGTAAAAAGTTTTTTGAGTAATATTTTCAAACAATTGTAAAAACCAAAGATAAACAGTAATTTCTTATAGTCATAGTGAAAATTAACAAGTCACGCTGAAGTTAATGCTGAAGTTTTTCACTGTTGCACATGTGTTCACATACTCTATAATACTCACCTGATTGATAAGATAGCCATTCAAACCACTTTCCCACTATCAGTTGAGTATAATTATTATATAAATGTTTATTTACCTACACCACTTCATCTAATCGTATTGATGAACACAAGGTGCCCCATTTTTTTACTTTTCAGTGTCGTCTGTATGTTATTGATACATATCATTGAGAGGCCTCATTTTGCTGCCAGTTGTAATTCAAGCAAATCCTTATATTTAAGAAAGCTGAATTGAAACCAGTCAATTATATTGGTAGGTATTTCTGTAATGAATTTCTCACTAGTAGCTCGAAGTTTTTTAAGTAGGTGGTGTGACACCCGTGCTTCGGAAAGCACGTTAATCCGTTGGTCCTGGCCGTCATTTGGACATCTTTGAGAGTCGTTACGTGTAGTCAGAAGCCAGTAACTCTGACACAGGTCTAGCCAAAGGGTATTAGTATATTAGTATTAGTATTAGTATTAGTATTAGTATTAGTATTAGTATTAGTATTAGTATTAGTATTAGTATTAGTAATAGTATTAGTATTTGTATTAGTATTGGTATTAGTATAAGTATTAGTATTAGTATATTAGTATTAGCCCAGTTACTGGGTTGTAAAGGTCAGATAGGCAGTTACTCGATGTAAAACACTAATATTCAGCTGCATCCAGTAAGACTGGAAGCCGAAAATAGCTAAACAGATTGGATGGGCGGTAATGCAACGTATGCGACTTAGAAGTTTTCGGTTACACAATTGACGGGAACCGGCGCTGGTTGGAACAAAAGACAAGAGTCCAGCGTCGTATAGGAAAGGCAGCACTAACCTTGATAATCCAGGATATTCAGGACTGCCAGCACTCTGATCACAGTTCACCACCACAGTATAACCGTTCTTCTGCTACGAATTGGTCGCACAAAACGACGCGACCGTTCAAATGCGATTCGATGCGTGTGTGCTCTAACGCGACTCGACAGCCATTGAAGGTCCGATCCTGTCCATCGGAAGATCCAGACGCGATCGATTTTTCTAGAGCGGTATAGTCTCTCTCCCTCACTCTCGAATAGACGAAGGTCTAGTGCAAGGGAGAAAGGATAATATGCGGAAGGGGAATGTCTAACCAATTAGCGATTATGCGTGTTGCCAATAATTAAAAATATAAACGAAAAGAATCGTATATCAGCGCAACCATTCCCCCGGGCTTGAAGGGATGCCTTCAAGAGTGAGGCAAACCACAAGAAAACTAATCTATTCGATAATTACTATCCTATAACTACGAAACTAAATACCTAATAACTAATATTAACCTAACCTTAAAGACGAATTAAATAAACTACTGGTTAGGCAATGGGCAAAGACGCACCACGGGACGCAAGTAGGATCCGGTGGTTGTCTTAACCCGAACGATACGAGTGACTCCGGTTGAGTCAGGGAAAATTTCCTCCACGACACCCAAAGGCCAGTGTAGTGGGGGCGAGTTGTCGGATATAAGAATCACGACCGTGCCGACAGAGACCGGATCGACCGGCGTGTTCCATTTGCGGCGAGATTGCAAAGTATGGAGATATCCAATTCTCCAGCGCTTCCAAAACGACTGCACTAACTTATCTAGTAGCTCGTGTCTAGCAGTAAGAGTTCTCTCGTCTATTTCCTCGGCAGGCAAGTATTTCAGAGGCGTGAGATTCAAAAAGTGCGCTGGAGTCAATGCGAGCGGCTCTGAAGGATCACTAGAGAGTGTCCTACAAAGAGGTCTAGTGTTCATTACCGATTCTATTTGAATAAGAACGGTACTTAATTCTTCAAACGACAGAATAGTATCGCCTATGACCCGATATAGGTGTGACTTTAAACCTTTAATATTAGCTTCCCAATTGCCGCCAAAGTGACTAGCCGTCGGGACATTGAGTGACCAATCTATTCGATTTATAGCTAATGTATGACCATATTCCGAATTATGGTACTTCGAACAAAGAAATGCGTGAAGTTCCGAGAGTTTCCGTTTAGCGCCTATGTAATTAGTCCCGTTATCGGAATAAATTCTACTAACCGGGCCACGCCTTGACAGGAACCGTTTAAAGGCGCCCATAAAACTAGCTGTGCTAAGATCCCCAGCGAGCTCTATGTGCACCGCGCGTGTAGTCATGCAGACGAACAGACACACGTAGGCCTTGGTGGAGCGAACACCTCGACCGCGAGACATCGTAACCTTAAACGGACCGGCGTAGTCCGTGCCCGTGTGGACGAATGGCTTAGCGGTTTGAACGATACGACAAGAGCGATGATCGGCCATCTCAGGAAAGCTCTGCTTAGGGCGCAGCCGAAAGCAGGGAAGGCACTTATGGATCCTATTCCTAATTAAATTGCGTGCAGAAAGGATCCAATACTTCTGACGCAAGAGCGACATTAGCAGGTCGGGACCTGCGTGACAGTTCAATTTATGATGATAATCGACTAACAAATTCAAAACGAGGTCCTTGCTTGGAAGCAGAATGGGATGTTTCCCATCATAACTTAAATCCGAGTTTCTTAAACGGCCTCCGACTCTAATGAGTCCGTCTTCGAGAAACGGTTTTAAGTGTCGAAAAGCAGGACTACAATGTTTGCCTTTCCTGAGTTTAACCAACTCAGTGGAGAAATAAAAGCGTTGAAGCTCGCGAAGTATGAGCAATTCAGCGAAGTTGTAATCCGCTGCCGCCATGCGGTAACCAATAGGCAACAGTTTAGCGAAACGACAAATGTAAATTACTACTCGAAGTAATTTACTCCAAGACGAGATACGATCGACCAAAGAAAGAATAGTAGATCTTTCGGTTGGTGTAGCGGAGAGCAACGAATGTTTCTTCTCTTCGGGCACTTCGCATACCGAAGAGGGATTGAAGGGGACGACAGGCCACTTCGAAACGTCTAAGCTGGCCCACGGAGGACCACTGAACCAAAGCGGATGATCAATGATTTGGGAAGGTGTGAGCCCACGTGACAGACAATCTGCGGGATTGTCCGTACCGGACACGTGATACAGGTTTTGTGGCGATAAGTCGTCCTGTATTTTCGAGACTCTGTTGGCCACGAAGGTGTTCCACCGATGGGGCGACGAATGTACCCAACAGAGAGCGACTGTTGAATCCGAAAATGCGAATATGTTGCGAAATATAATGCGGTTTTGACAAGCGACTACGACATTTTTTATGAGTTGAGCTAGCACAAGAATAGCGCACAGCTCCAGACGAGCAAGAGAAACGACCTTTTTAGGGGAGACCTTCGACTTAGCGGTCAACAACCTAACGATATTGCCATCACTATTTTGAACGTGGAAGTAAATAACCCCCCCGTATGCTTTCTCACTGGCGTCCGCGAAAGCCAATATAGTAACCACACTATCGCCGACGATACCAACGTGACGTGGGATCCTTATATTACAGAGCAAGGGAAGCTCTTCTTTGAAGCGAATCCACAGCCTGACTATATCTTCAGGTGGAGTATCATCCCAGTCACAATCAGACAGCCAAAGCTGCTTGATTAGAAGTTTAGCGTACAGGACAACAGGTGCGACAAATCCCATGACGTCCCATATTTTAGCGACACACGACAATATTGTACGCTTAGTACAAATCTGAGCGGGAGTATTAATTTTCATGCCGAAGTTGTCCGACGTAGGTGACCAACACAAGCCCAGTACTTTATGTTGGTCGGACTCATCGAATTCCTTGAAAACTGGCAGGCGGTGCGAGGGTGGGATCGAATCTAATACGACTTGGGAATTACTGGTCCACTTAACTAGCTCAAATTGACCAGCCTTCATGAGACCTATCATTTCCGAAGCGGTGGAAATGCCCTCGTCTTCCGTGCGAACGGAATGGACGTAGTCGTCCATATACAACCCCGCAGCGACAATATCTTTGGCCTGAGGGTAGGAGTCACCCTCATCCTCAGCCAACTGCTTAATAGTTCGAAGTGCATGAAAGGGGCTAGACTTAAGCCCAAAAACGACACGATTAAATTCATAAACCTGTAAAGGTTCTTGCGGGGAAAAGCGATACAAAATGCGTTGGAAACGCCGATCAGATTCTCGGACTCCAATGCTGAGAAACATCTGACGAATGTCTGCGGAAAGCGCTATCGAAAACAAACGAAAACCAATAATAATATTGAACAAGTTCCCTTGTAGGTTCTGTCCACCATACAAGAGATCATTAAGCGAGATGCGGGTAGTAGTTTTACAACTACCATCGAGAACGACACGAAGTTTGGTTGTGACCTTATCATCTCGGATCACACCATGATGCGGAATAAAATACGAACTTCCCGCCGAATCAGGATTCGTAGATGAAATGTAGCCCTTTTCTAAATATTCCCGGATGACACTGTCATACGCGACCCTTAATTGTGGAGAAGCTTGCATCTTCCTTTCCAAGCAGTAAAACCGCCGTTCACTTGCTTGGCGCGAATTGCCAAGGGATTCGACATCAGCCTTGAAAGGCAAAGCTACTACGTAACGTCCCTCACTATCCCGAGTGGTAGTGCGGGTGTAAAATTCCTCACACAATTGGTCGTCCGGGCTGAATACCGGGGGAACACTCACTTCCTCTAATTCCCAGAATTTCCGGACAGCAGAGTCTAATGTGTCCGCGATACAGCAATGCGATACGGTCGAATTACCGTCAGTACATGCTGGTGCGTCACCTACGATCACATAGCCAAGGACCGTTTCTAATGCGAGCGGCGATAAATTCGAAGTCGATCCTTGAACTCTGTTCGACAAAAGCAGGTGCGGAAAAATCGAAGCGCCGATCAATACGTGAATCGGGCCTGATGAATAATATGTATCGTCTGCCAACGGTAAGTCTTCGAAGTTAGACAGTCGCGAAGTGTCGACTGTCGCGGTTGGCAGACGTTCGGTAATCCTATCTATTACCAACGACTCAATATCATAAGTTATATTATGATCGAAACGAGAATGAATTTTAAATTGTACGGAACCTTGAATGGGTTTACTCGAACCTCCTATACCCCTAACAGTGGAACAAGTAGGTCTATTATTTATGTTTAATCCTAAACGTTGACAGCAATCGCGAGTAATAAAGCTACTCTGAGACGCGCTGTCCAACAATGCACGAACGCAGTGTTCGTGACCACGAGAATCCAGAATAACGATACGTGCGGTACCCAACAACACAGTTCTAGAGCCTTTATAAGGGCCGACTGCACTTGAGCATAATGCTACATCCGAGTTCGCGGGAATCGAACCCGCGCTCGGCTCTTCGACTGAGCGTGACGGCGACATATTTGACGCAGGCCTATTTCCAAAACATAGCAATGTATGATGTTTGTACCTACATTTTTTACATGTAGACGTCGACTCACACGCAGACACGCGATGACCACTACTTAAGCAATTTATACACAAGTTGTTTGACTTAACGAATTTAAAACGTTGATCGGGGTTATAACTCTTAAAAACCGTACACTTATAAATGTAGTCATGGTTTTCCTTACACAAACTACAGGCGACTGGTTGAGAACTGGACACATATGCGTTAGTTGATTTACGATCTAAAGGCCTTTTATTAGTATTGACTCGAGCAACAGGTATCGAAGTTCGTTCTAAAACCTTTATATGATCACTAACGAAATTAACTAAATCGGAAAACAATGGGATTTCGGATCCATTCGACTTTAATTGATAATTGGATTCGAACGTACGAACGGTGTCTGGGTCCAGTTTTTTAAGCGCGACATGCAATAATATAAAATCAGCCAGGTCACTGACTTTTGTATGTTTTAAAGCAACTACCGACGAAGCGAACTTATCAATAAATAATTCTAAACTACTAGGGGTACCTGATGTAATAGATTTAAATTCAAATATTTGAGTTAAGTATGAAGTTGCCGATTGTCGACTATCTTCATATTTTTTACAAAGCAAATCGAAAATGAGTGGGTAATTATCCGCAGACGGGGTAATACCAGCGAAAATTGTACGAGCTTTATGTGTTAATTTACCTAATAAATAATATAATTTCTCACAGTCTGTTAGAGAAACATTATTATGCACGACATTACGATAACTAGCGACGAATAATGGCCAATTCTTAATATCTCCGTTGAATTCGGGTATTTCAATTGGCGGCAATCGAGGTGACCTTTGGACCTCACTATGAGAGTGAGCCGTCAGGTTCTTCTCAGCCCGTAAAATGCGCCCTAAAAGGTCTTCGAACGCAGAAAGCGATTGATAATCTACAACATATTCAGGGTTTAATTTTAGCTCATGAATAACAATTTCATCCAAAGCACTTTCAAAATCCACACGTAGTGATTGTACTAACGAGATGTCGCACAAAAATGATTCCTTAACGCTTTCATCCGAATGAATGTGTTTTATTTTATCTGCAATACTCTGCATGCGAGCAAAGATACGATCTCTCTTTGCTATCAGTCTTTTAAGAGTAATATCGGTCGGTGCCATATTTATGAGCTATGAATATCAAACTAATTATTATAAGAAATATTTAGTAACTACCCACCGTTTTGCGAAATAACGGCCGGGTGCGCGACGCGGTCTCGAGTAACCTTGACTCGACCGATTGGTATTTACTTTACAAGTAACGATAATTAACTACTAGCGGGGTTGCGAAATTCCTTACTAATCGATTATTAGCTAGGAAGACACGAAAACGACGTAATGAATTACGATGTACTTACTTGCCACGCGTTGGCAAATAAGTATCTATGCGGGGTTGACTACGAAATACGAATACGAAACTACGATATACCTAGCGAATTCTAGGGAATGGCTGTGCTGATTATTATCCGACTCGGGAAGGACCATTAAATGGATGGGCGGTAATGCAACGTATGCGACTTAGAAGTTTTCGGTTACACAATTGACGGGAACCGGCGCTGGTTGGAACAAAAGACAAGAGTCCAGCGTCGTATAGGAAAGGCAGCACTAACCTTGATAATCCAGGATATTCAGGACTGCCAGCACTCTGATCACAGTTCACCACCACAGTATAACCGTTCTTCTGCTACGAATTGGTCGCACAAAACGACGCGACCGTTCAAATGCGATTCGATGCGTGTGTGCTCTAACGCGACTCGACAGCCATTGAAGGTCCGATCCTGTCCATCGGAAGATCCAGACGCGATCGATTTTTCTAGAGCGGTATAGTCTCTCTCCCTCACTCTCGAATAGACGAAGGTCTAGTGCAAGGGAGAAAGGATAATATGCGGAAGGGGAATGTCTAACCAATTAGCGATTATGCGTGTTGCCAATAATTAAAAATATAAACGAAAAGAATCGTATATCAGCGCAACCACAGATGATGAATTTAAATAAAATATTCATCTGTTCATTTTTAGGGTTCCGTAGTCAACAAGGAACCCTTATAGTTTCGCCATGTCCGTCTGTCTGTCTGTCTGTCCGCGGTTTAGCTCAAAAACTATTGGTACTAGAAAGTTGTACTTTGGCATGAGTATACACGTTAATGACGCCAAAAAAGCGGCAAAATAAAATTTTGAAAAAAAAACAATTATTTAGGGTACCTCCCATACATGTAAAGTGGGATGATAATTTTTTTTTTTTCGTTTTTCCCGTAATGTGGGATATCGTTGGATAGGTCTTTTAAAAATATTAGGGGTTTATTAAGACCGTTTTTTGATTAAGTAAACCGTTCGTGACTTATCAAGCTTTAAAGTACCAATTTTCGTTAGAGTCAAGTGTCCCCCCACCCTCTATCAACTAAACGGTTGTAGTTAGAAATTCAAATGTCACGGTAGTAGTACCTATATATAACGAAATTTAAAGGAAAACTATCACACATAAGTGGGCTTTACAAGTTTACGAGTAATAGTCGACCAATTGTATTTGACTCGAAAATATCGAACAACTCTATAGAAATGTCGATAGATGGCGCTAAGCGCCAGTTTTATCGTGCTAGTTTCTCGTGACGATTGAGTAGTGTAGCTGTGTGTCCGTATTTAAATTCAAAACACCGGCTATGACAAGTTTTATACAAATCTCTAAAAAAAATTAAAACTTTCCGTGCAAAATTGTCGGATCAGGTGAGGATTTGTATAGGAAGTCAAATTAGTTAGGTAGTCATGTTTGGCTTTTAGTTAGAGCATGGTACAAAACGATCAGTCAGCGAATACGACACGCACTTGGCTGTTATAAAAACTACGGAACCCTACACTGCGCGTGGCCCGACACGCACTTGACCGGTTTTTTTTTATTATTACGGATGAGCCCGCTCTTGACCTCGATCTCGCCTGATGGTAAGCGATAGATGAGGTCTACGATGTGACGAGCGAGCCCAGAAGATGCCTATTTACTCTTGCTTTAAAGGCAGAGAGTTCTACAGCTTGGCTGTGGGCACAATAAATGTAGAGGAGAAGCGCTTTGAAGACGGTATATCAACCAAGTGTGGATGGTACCCACACGTGCGTCTAGTAGAGTAGTAGAGAGATGAAGGGATCAGGTCATGGAGCTATTAATTAAATAAATGAATACCAATCATCGTTGTTATTGCTTGAAAGTTAGAGGCAATCAATCAGCGCAACATATTCTTAATTTTTGGGGGAAAACCATCAAATGAATCGTCCCGTTCTGAGTGGAGCAGAAGGGAGTGTCAGACTTCTACTGACTAAAAACCCACTCTATTTCTTCAGTTGCCCTTTCGGGTCGAGGTATCTCATTAGGACATTACCACAACCCGAGCAAGCATTGGTTTCATCAGGTCCCGTCAATAGTGTCGACTGCTCTTTGAAGCGCACGTGGTATCATGTTGCGCCGTCAAAGTCGCGGTTAGTGCACACAAATATCCTTATGATATTATACTTTCATCCTAAACGTACTGTCGCTGAAATCAGTTTAATGTACAGAGTTGATACGACAGAGGGGCATTAAATTACACTACGTATACTATACGTGTTTAGTGTTAATTTGATACAATTAAAAAAATAAAAAGAGCAAAAAAAATTTTTTTTTCAAGCTATCTAAATAGCTTACAAATCAGAGTAAAACGCAACCATCCTTTGTAAATAAATGTGACTGACCTTAAATACCTAGGTAACAAAGTGGCAACGTAGCGCGGCGTGTGTTTATTGTCTTGGTCAGATTTATCGCTTTAAGGTGCATCTCATCAAAATCACTTGCGACTAAACTACTTCTCCTATTTAATTGATTTTTGGTACAAAGCTTGAAAATAGTACCTAGTATACGCAGTTTTAAGGAAAGCCCCTCGGTCGTATCAACTCTGTATGTATTTAAGTAAGTATCTATAGGTAGGTTATATCGCGTGGGGAAAATTGATATTATCACAACAATTACTGCTCTATTTAATGTCCATTCAATTACTATCCATTGTCAACTTCTGTGCCTAAAAGCGATTGTGGTGTAAAAATAACCATATTCCGTGCATTCTGCTGTTCTTTTTACACGTGCAGCCTGTGGACTGCATATACTCGTAAATCATACAGTGCTCTTCGCGTTCAGCACCCTTAGTATGAGTTTGCGATACTATTATCGTGTTCGAAAACTATCGTTTTGTCTCTTTCACACTAATATGAAATGTGAAAGAGACAAAGCGATAGTTTTCGAAAACGACAATAGTATTTCAAACTCATACTAAGCCCACAGTACAATAATGGGTTCCGGGTGTTGATGGGCTTGCCCCGCTTCTGTAGCGCATCAGGGATGTTTGCTGAAGCTCGCGTTGACTGTTTCTATGCGACGCGCGACGATGCGAAAACGATGCGCTTCCCTGGCACGCCGGGTGCGGGCCAGCCCCAACATAATCCTTTGTTGTGTAGCGAGCAGGCTCGACTGTGTGTTCGTCAATTGCTGCTGCAAGCTCTCCACGTCAGTGATGAGCTTGTAGTTTCGATTCGCGAACCAACCTTGTAATTTACGTTAAGTACTAACATATGGTTAAGGAATTTTGTTCCTAACCAATTGAGTTTTGTTACTTGAAATAAATGAAATTCAATTGTATGTGTTTTAGTTTTTAATTTACTTCTCTGTAATAATAGGGTGTACAATTAAATTTTCGAAGTTAAAACAATAACTGTATGGAAATTAAGAAGAGATCCAATCATCTGACTCACAGAACAGATAAAAGAGGTTAGAAAGGAAATAGTTCCTGATTTGTATGAGAACGCGTGTCGCCGCTTGTCTCCGACTCTTTAGTTCCAATACAAGCAAGAGACCTGTTAAGTATGCGAATTACGCACACAAATAAATTACACACACTTAAATCGAGAGCTTGCTACTGATTGTAACTCACTGTCTATAAACTTGCGCCGTGCGTCACGGCCAATCAGGGCAAAGGACGAAACGTCAATGGTTGAAGTGTGAAGGACACAACCGCATGCATACATTGTAAGCGGACTTGGTCATTGCGTTGATTAAGCGAGTACACATCGGGCAATGTATATTTTTTGTAACTTGTTGCAATAATGTCGTTAATGTTCGGAATTTCATAGTAATCAGAATATTTTTATGTTTTTTACAAATAAAATTGTAATTAAAAGTTATTTTCGACTTACCGATGGAAAGATATACCTTCTCGCTCAATACTTGCGGTCTAACTTTTGTTTTATAGGTTATAATTGCACAACACGGCATTTTAAAGCAGAGCTCTGTGTTCCGAAGTAATCCGAAGCGCACTATTCGCGGTGAATGAATTAATCGGTCGAGCTATGATTTTCGTATCATAAATGTGGCGCGCTCGTCACGCCCACATTACCATTCCAACCTTATTCATCTATTCCGTGATCTGACTTATCTACATACAATGCGTAAAGCAAAAAGTTCAATCCTTTTTACGAAAATAACATATACATACACGGAGGAGTATGAAATTTGGGACAGTTTAGTGACAGGCAAGATCACTGCTTTCTGAGGCAATGAAGAAACTCGATATTTATGTTAAAATGATCACCCGTCCATAACCTGTCCTTAGTAAGCGTTGCTTAACCTCGAAGATTGAGCCTTGCGACAGATATTATTTAGCCTCGGGCAGGAGAGGACTCTGCTTTATTGTTTCTTTGACGATTAAATAAATATGATAAGCTCTAATCAACTTCACACAAGGTGACGACTTCGAGTATTCTTTTAACAAGTTTTAGGTCATTTTGCGCATCTGCAGTATTATACATCATACACAATGAAGACATATTTACGACGAAACTATTTACGTTTTCTGATACGGAACCAATTTGCTTTGTATATGTTATGTAGTTGAGGTAGACGCAACCACTCGCAATTTAATAAAAAATATGTGATTTTGATTCTGTGTGGAATAACATTAACTGTTAAAAGAATAAGGACAAATTTATTGTGGTTTAAGTGAGATAAATTTGTAAATTGTATTATTCACTAGCTTTTGACTTATGTCTAAATTTGTACAGCATTTCCGTACAATTAACAAAACATGTTATTTCCATACCTACAAAACTTCTCCGGCGTTTTTATTTATAGGTATATAATATGTATAATCTATATTATAGATAGATAAAGATTAAATACTTCGAACCGGAAAAAAATTATTAATATAAAATAATAATATGGTAAGTATTTAATTATAAATCTATTGAATGTATAAAAATGCACTTAGTGTTTTGTTCTCCAGTACATTGGCGCCAGTAACTCGCTCGATCTACTATCTACTATCATGAGCAAGGTCGAGTGGAAACAATATTCAAAGGTTATTGACAATTTTAGTTTTAAGTTCCATTATAATTTTATTCCTACCGCCTTTCGATTGCAATCAGAATGGTAACCTAGCAGTTGCATTTATTTAGATTTCTGTGTTTAAGTATTTAAGGTTGATTTTTGAATAATCTGATATCTCTAAGATAAATTTGTGATATAAACGTGCTTGGTAATACCATAATCTTACTAATTAATAATATAATAAAATTCAAAAGTTTGTGAAGATTGATGAATGGATGTTTGTTACTCGTTCACGTAAAAACTACTAAACGGATCTTGGTAAATAGATAGCTATCATCCTGTAATAACACGTGTACATTTTTAGTATAAAATTAGTAAAGCGGTTCACAGAATACATCTGCCTACCAAGTTTCAACTTTTTAATAATCGTTTCGGAATAAAGTGGCTGTAGTATTTGAACGGACAGACAGACCGATAGACAGACATGCATATCTATAAGGTTTCCGTTTCTTGCCATTCGGCTACAGAGACCTAAAAGTATTAAGTTTCTGTCTGAGATTTCAAAATAGCTTGTGTTTTAGGTGTATGTAGTTATAGAGATTTCTCAAGTGCTATAGTTATTTATAAGGTAGATACTAAAACCCAAACAAACATAATTTAATTTTTGTTTGTGTGTCTGTCCGGACAATTTCCGGAGCGGCTGAATCAATTTAATGGAACTTTCACTGGAAGAAAGAGGAGGTTACTTTATATGCCTCAAGTCCTCAGAATCGGTATTTACACGGGAAAACCCTCCCACGCGAACAAAGTTGCATGCAATAGCTGGTAAAGTTAATAAAACAAGTGCAGCAAAAGAATTATAATTAAAAGCAACAACGGAACCCAACTTTAACAATCTAACTTGAAACTCTAAGAAATGAGCAAGAATAAAACGTTTAAAGTTTACGGAACTGCAGACTTGCAAATGAGGTCACATAGCATATAATCCTCTATGCTTGAGCACCAAGACTGCATAACCGAGAGAATACAGGGCTTGGAACCATGTGCAGAGACAAGACACGACGTATTTACCCGACTGCGGCGAAGCAAGGAGGAGGGTTATGTTTTTACCGCGTATGTATGTATGTATGTATGTATGTATGTCCGTTCCTTTGTTCCCTCGTAACTATTAAACCAGTGAACGGATTTGGATAAATGATACGCCCTTAGATTTGTCTTGATGGCGCAAGTGTCATAGAATAGACTAAAATAAAACCAAATCACCACTACGACGATCAGGTGCCATATTGTCAAAAATTAAAATTAAAAAAAACCATGTCAAATGGGATATCATTAGATAGATCTTTAAAAATGATATTGAGGTTTATTTTATCATTTTTCATTTTGAGCAACCGTTTAGGAAATATTACGTTTTAAAACGGAATTAAATACTAAAAAGCTGAAAATAAAAACCTTATTTAAAAATAAAAATAAAACTGCTTAACTGAAATTGAAGAAACAAGCACATCGGGTTTCTTAGATTTTTTAAATAAGTTTTTTGACTAATAATAATATCCACGTAGGTACTAACGCTGACGCCAAGTCCTAATTATCATCGCAGTGGTAGACGCCCACGGCGTCGGATGTCGGCCGACGATCTCCGGCCACCGTAGGCGCGGGCATGCGGACAGCGAGTAAAGGGCAACTCGCTGTCCGACCATGGACCATGCCCGGGTCGACGGCGCGTTGTGTTCCACGCACGCCTCAAAGAGCGTCAGCAATATGACGAGGCCCCCCCTGTAGAGGGCCGAAGCCTGCCGGGGTCGTGGGACTTATCCCATTACCATGACCCCGGAACGTAAAGGGCTATTGAAGGAACACCGTGGATTTTAGTCAGTACAAGTCTGACAGTCCCTCCGACCCTGTCCGGGGTGGGAGGACTTATTTGATGATTTTAACACGTAAAAAAAAAGTCCTAATTATCATCTCAGCCTTTTCCCAAATATGTTAGGGTTGGCTTCAAGTCTAATCAAATGTAGCTTAGTATTAGTGTTTTATAGGGCACGATTGCCTCTCTGATCTCCACTTGAAGAACTTCTGAGTTGTGGAGGTCAGCTGGTGTCAGATTTTTTATCTTCTGACTAAACGTAACGACTGTCAAAGATGTGCGAATAATAAAGTATTTATTTGTACACAAAAACAAAAGTACAAAGTATGGTCTTAACATTAAATTGTACAACAATGTCACAGCTAAAGGCGAAAAATCTGGCTCCTAAACTAGGCAAGAAGACTGCATCTTAGAAGCCGAAGTTCCCCAAGATTTCAAATATGAACAATTTAAACAATAATGATCGTACAAGTACTTCTTATGTGTTAATAACAAATATAATAAAAACTTTTTACCAAAAAGTTAAACCGACTCCTAAAAAACACTGCAAAGTGAAAAATAACTTTAATTTCGGTAGCCGGTGTCTTTAGTTTTGTATTTTCGTTTTTGGCACCGACTTCCGAAATTAAAGTTATTTTTCACTTTGCAGTGTTTTTTGGGAGTCGGTTTAATTTTTTGGTAAAAAGTTTTTATTTCACTCTTTTAGTTGGTCTATTTTTAATTTACCTAGTTACAAGAGCCTAAATGTCAACTACTTATAACCTTTTACAAAATATTGCTTTTCCCAATGCTGGGCCGTTAATTGTTGAGGAGTTCTCCTGGTACTTCACCATCAGCTCTACATCACCATATGACGAGCATAAAGTGCTTAACATCCATAGTCAAGTAATCGAATCGCAATCCACTCAATACTTATGATTGAGTAGTTTCGGCGGCCATCTGTGATCTTCATCATCAGTTCCACTTCCTAAAATGGTACTTTTTGAGAGCAAGTGCACAAGTTACTAAAATATATACCAAAACGTCATAGGTGTGCCTATAATATTTGAAGAGTTCCCTCGATTTCTCCAGGATCCCATCATCAGATCCTGACGTTTATGAAAATGGGACCAATTTCGAAGTATACCCTCTCAATCAAAAAAAGATTTTTCAAATCGGTTCAGCCGTCTTCGAGTAATCGATGATCATACATAAATTAAAAATATATATATATATAATATACGCGTCAAATTGATAACCTCCTCTTTTTGTCGTCGGTTGAAAATTACAGTTACAGAGTTTTTAAACATTTAAGAGATTACTTTGAGTAGACTTTCAGTTTCGTCATATGTTAAACCCTGCAACCACTTGCAACCAAATATAGCCGAGACCAACGACTAAACATGCGTTCCGACGCACAGAGGAACCTCGATATTTTAGACTGGTCACGGGCATCAACCTCGGCAAGGTATTATTTATATATATATTTTTGTTATTATTATTTAGCTCCACAAGCTCAAAATCTAATAACAGACAAAATTATCACTTTTTCCTTGTCAAATTTTTATAAATAAACGGTGAAACTCACACACTCGCTTGGAATGCCATCTGTGACATTGGCCATTAAGGAATTTTCTTGGTCTGTGGAGTAGGTCGAGCCATGAAGTGAAGTTGAAACGGCTCCCGAGGGATACTGAGATAGTCAGTATCTAGTCTAGGGACCAACTACTGAGCTAAGAATGCACTTAGATATTAATCTGAAACTATCTAGATAGAGTATGCAAGGGAATACTCCCTTGCATACTCCATCTTAATCGTTTTTTCCAGCGATACGTATGTAAAAATGATTTAAATATTAGACCATATAATTCGCATCTATAAATAAGACAAAAAAAATTGGCAAAGGGCGAGTCAGACTCACTCATGAAGGGTTCCGTAGTAACTACGCCAAATAACTTTGCTTTTCATAGTATTTGTATGAATTACAAAGTTATATTTGCGGTTTTAGAAAATATGCTATATCTCAAAAACTGCTAACCTGATCTCGTTCAAACTAATTTTCTTTGAAAGTTTACATGTAGATCTATGGCATATATTTCATTTTAGATTTTTCTCTCCATTATTATAGAAGTTAGGGACACATTTTACCACTTTGGAAGCGTATATTTTTAAACGATTGACTTTATGAAAAAGTGGTTTTAGAAACCTCAATCTATAGATTAAGTATCTATAGATTGAGGTTTCTAAAACCACTTTTTCACACACATAGGTTTCATGAAAAATACATTTTTCAGTTTCAGTTCCATGTATGAGGAGCCCCCCTTAATTAAAAATATTTTTTCTTAAAATCGGAAAGCGATTCACAGAACACATCTACCTACCAAGCTTCATGTGTATAGTCCTAATCGTTTCGGAATAAAATGTCTGTGACATACGGACGAATGGACAGACGGACCGACAGGATGATTGAGGAGGCACATTACGGACCACAAACCAATAGTACTACTACTTAACTACGACAATCCTACACACAATAAGAGAACTGTTGTATCTCGTACAAATTATGACGCGGTGAAAGATGACATAGAGAATACAAGTTTCGCGGAAATCTATAGTACACACGACGGTAACGAGGCTATGGACAAACTAATTAAAACTATTTCAACCATAATGATCAAACATACCACACAAGTCACTCTTTCGAGGAAACAACGGACCTTGAAACCCTGGATTACAGCAGGCCTTCTAAAATGCATTAGAAATCGGGACCACTTGCATAAACAATCAAAAAAGTTTCCAGATAACCTTGTCCTAAAAATTACATATAATCGTTATCGAAACTTCTGTAACAAGTTACTTAGGAAATTAAAACAACTACATGAAAATAACGAACTACAAAAAAGTAAAAACAACCCTAAAGCTTTATGGAAAACCATTAAAGAAATCACAAACACACGTGTAATACGAACTAGTGCAGACGCTCTGATGAAAATATGTGATACTCCTTCTTCTTCCATCAATCACGTGAGCACCTATTTCAGCAATGTAGGCAAAAATCTGGCATCCGAGATACTTAATCAAACCTCAACTTTTCCCAGTAACAGCCAGTCGTCTGAAAATACTGTCAAAAGCCAGCTATGTAACTCGCTTGTCATTCCTGAAATAGATGAAAGTGACGTGGAAGCAACAATTCTTCAGCTACGTAGTGATTGCGCCGTAGGTTGGGATGGTATCTCGTCATCGCTGTTAAAAACATGTCGTCATGTCCTCGTATCACCTATAACCTACATCTTAAATCTCTGCATACAATCTGGAGTTTTCCCTAACGCCCTTAAGAAAGCCATTGTTCACCCAATCTTCAAGGGAGGAGACAGAAACTGTGTCAAAAATTACAGACCCATTTCAGTCCTTACGGCACTCTCTAAAATCTATGAGAAATTACTACATAAGTATCTTGGAAACTACCTAGACAAATTCCATCTCATAGCAGACAACCAGTACGGCTTTCGTCAGGGAATGTCCACTGACGACGCGGTACTGGATCTTACACAATTGGTTGCCAGGAAGCTCGATGGTAAGACAAGGTGTCTGGGGATTTTTTTGGATCTGTCTAAAGCGTTTGACACAGTTTCTGTACCCAAACTTATCTCAAAGCTAGAATCATTGGGTATACGTAGCAAACCTCTTGAAATTTTCACAGACTATTTAACAAACCGTCTCCAACAAGTTAAAATTGGTAACTATTTTAGTAAAGAAGAACTAGTGACCTACGGTGTACCACAAGGTAGCATATTGGGGCCCACACTTTTTCAAATATATGTTAACGACCTATGTAATATAACGATCCAAAACTGCAACATATATACCTATGCAGACGATACCGCAATAATAGTCCAAGGTCCATCTTGGGAAGCTGTTAAGAGCAATGCTGAATCTGCCTTAAGTAGAATCATGCGCTGGTTAAACTTGAATCTACTGACACTAAATCTGGCCAAAACCATATTTATTCCCTTCTCTATCCGCTGCGCTGTAACTTGTAACCACCGACTACTTTCTCCTTAACGGCACATTCATGTACAAGTCCCTCAATATGTAGTAGTTGTCCAAAAATAAATAGAGCTGACTGCGTAAAATACCTCGGTGTCAAAATAGACAGCGGTTTAAGATGGGACCAACACGTAGATACACTCTCCACCCGAACAACGCGACTTATTACCATTTTTAAGTCGCTTAGGGGATCAGCTGACCATCATACCCTTAAAATGGTGTATTTTGCTCTATGCCAGTCGGTACTGGGGTACTGTATTAATGTGTGGGGTGGAGCCGCAAAGACATGTGTCCTGAGGCTCGAGAGGGCACAAAGAGCAGTCCTCAAAGTGATGACGAAAAAACCGCGCAGATATCCTACAGCTCAACTTTATGAAGACTGTAAGGTTTTAACTGTGAGACAGCTTTTTGTGCTTCAATCGATCCTTAGGACACATGGCAGTGTGCCTCCCCCTGACCTTAACAAACGCAAACAAAACGTCTCAACGGCAAAACACAGGACTACGTTTGCAAAACATCAATTTTACGTAATAAGCAGGCACTTATACAACAAAGCACACAAGAAATTAAATATTCTTGGTCTCACTAGGTCTAAACTAAAATGCACAGTAAAAGAATGGCTGCTCAATCTCGACTATTATGAAACGGAGTCACTATTAACCTACATCACGTAATAAACAACTACACATAACAATAACTTAACATCTCACTTACTTAACTTCACCACATTTATAATACAACAAATACACACACACTCACACAAACATACACACACACACACACACAAACACACACACACACACTCGCACTCGTCAAGTTTGCCACATAAATACGCATTACTGCTGACACATTCCACTTGCACGTCCGCTATGTGAATTTCATATTAATGTAACCCTATAGTCGGATACTGCCCCCTAAGATACAGGCTTTGCCTAGTTTAAGGGGCAGGGTTGAAACTAGTGTACATATCTGTAATTAATTTGTTAACATATAAATCTGTGCAATGTACATCAAATTTGTGGTAAATAAACTTATTTATTATTATTTATTATGAAATGGGTGGACAGGATGGGTTCCGTTTTTTGCCATTCGGCTACGGAACCTTAAAAAAAGGTAATTAAAAAAATAAAAAAACCATTATTATAGTTTCAAACTCAAATGGGTCCCGCCTGCTTCCAACTTTTATTTAATTTAAAATGGGCTTGTTTTATTAGCTTTTCAGTTAGTTTTAGTATAAGGTTGCAGTCGGGTTTTTTATTTTTTTTAATTACTTTTTTATTTCCATCTTTTAAGTTTACAGATGTGAAAGATTTCGCAGACGATTTAGTTCTTGATACGTGTTTTTTATGATTTGTCACTTTGAGTTACTTTTAACCATATAAGTTGAATATATGTTTGTAATCACCTTTTAAAACCCTTTATTTTGATACCCCACTCGATAGGTTTAAAAAAAAAATATATATTTTGAAGTCATAATATGGCGCCAAAAATCCACCATTTTGATTTTTTTTTTATTTTGATATACCCAGTGTCACTTTCACAGTCAATACGAATGTAAGAATACCTCTCAAGCTAAAATCCGTCGCGCCGTTCAGGCCACAGAGCGTGCCAAACAATTATACAAACATACATACATACATCCTCTCGAAAAACATAACCCTCCTTCTGGCGCAGTCGGGTAAAAATACGCATAAATCAATTTATGTTCCGGGTAGAGAGGAAAGGAGTGTCAGACTTCTACTGACTAAAATTCCTCCGGGTATCCTCAATTGCCCTTGCGTTCCGGGCGCGGTATCTCATTACATTTTTTTAAGAGAAAAAAAATTACATTACTAATATATTACATTACAATTATTTATGAATATATTTATATTATATGTTTATATATTCTAACATTATGTATTTATTTAAGTATATGTTATTTTTATTGCATTATAAGTATGTGTAGGTATATTTAGTATTTTAGTTTTAGACTTCACATATTCATATTTATTTCTCTTCTTGTTCTCACACACTATTGTCTACATTTCTTTTTCACTTCTCCTTTCGCAGGTCTGCTGGAAGAAATTTCTTAAGAAATAAGCAGTACCTTTGTACTCAAATATTATATTTATGTTGTATCGTAATGTATTTTACTGTGTGTACATAAATAATAAAATAAATAAATAAATATTGTTAACCGGACGGGTTAATTAGTTCACAACAATAGTGTAATGGTTTTCAACTGACTGTTCTTTAAGGGGCGCGTAGAACATGGCGCGTCGTCGACTTGAGAAATTATTTATACTTGCATAGTATATTCAAAAGATTCTTGTTATGGCCCTAAGATTGAAACGATAATGTACGTACATACTTTAAAAATACATTAATCTTAATATATTTGTAAGTAGCTGCTGACATCAAGACAAATTACTTACAGCAGACTTGCGACAGCAGAATTTTATGATCATTCCATTAATATGTAGGTAATTCTTCTAGAAAAATATCTTTGAAATCCAAATATTTATCCAAGCCCCTAAAATACATTCGCCAACTGCCAGCACACACGAGCCTCTCATAATTAAAAGCGTGTGCTCGACTGCAACCCTTTCATGTTCCAATGGGCAGATAACGCTCGTCCCCGTATCAATGTCCTCCACATTCAAACGGCATATCTTTCCAACTTTATCTTTTTCTTTCATGTGTAGACTGTGCTCGAATTTATGTAAAGATACTCCTAGTAGTTTTTTTGCTATTCATTATGAATCAGGATCAAAGGGTCTTCAGTCAAAGTTAATTATTCGAATTGTAATATTTTAAAGCTCAGAATAAAAATATTTCAATTAAAACATTATTACTTACTTATGACTGTGTTAATTGTTGTCTAAAACCATCACAACGATCTATTGACCGTTGTCAATCTAGACTAAGCGGATACTAGAAACCTAGTTACCTATAATATTTTATAACTAAAAAATTTTCACAGAAGCTCCGCTTCACCTAACAAACTAATCTAATTTTATAGACAAACAATTAAAAGTATCTATTGAATTTTCGTTGAATTGGTTGAAATTTTAATTAAAACCGTTAATATCCGTAACTACTTTACTGTTTATACGAGGCTTAAGGGGTCCCGGCATTATAGTTTTGTAACAATGAAAGATTAAACAATGAACGGCCACATAACGGCCAAACAATAATCACAACACATCACAATGTACATATTACGAGCTGTGTGTGTTTGTTATATAAGTACATACATTCATTCTATCAAATAGCTATGCTCGCGACTTCATTAAAGTAAGATGTTTTTTCCGCTTTAATCCTACTATGGTGAAAATTCCGATATAAATAGCCTATATGATGACTTCAAGTAAAAGTCCGATTAAAATCGGTTCAGTCGTTACAGAGGTTAGCCTGAAAAAAAAAAGAGACAGAAATTGAAGTTTTTGCGTGTCATGTTTTCCGTTGTTTTATCTGTATTAATTCTTTTTTTTTTCTGAAATAATAGGAATAGATTTAAGCAAAGTAATTCCTCAATTTATTCTGTATCAACGTTTTTTCTACATAAAGTATCGTTTAAATAACTACAGGCATTTGACAACACTTCAATTGTATTTATGTATGTATAGAAGATTGAAATTATGTTGTTACATGAAGCAAACTGAAATAATTTCACACACTGTAGATTATGATACTTCTGCAACTAGCTCCCTATTCAGTCTATTTTGCTGCCACTGAAGGGTTCTTCGACGTTACGAGCCCCCTAGCTCCCTAGCCCCCTAGCCAGGCTATAGACGGCTGCTAATTGCCTAGCCACATTCATTCCTAGGCAACTGAGTATCGGACCCTCGAGGCCTCTTCGTTTTGTTGCTTTCAATTTCAATATTGGTTTTGCCCACTATAGCGATGTCGATTAAAAATGTCCCTATAGCTTTTACAGTTCAATAGGTATATCATTAACTGCTCGTTTAGGTAAATTTTCAAGATTAAGCATTGTTTGCGGAGATGAAAACCATGTTATCATTTCCTGCTTCCTCCATGCTTATGTAATAAAATTGTTGTTACCCGTTGTATACACATCTTTGACGGTCATAACCTGATACAACACGGGTTGTAAATTATTTTCATTGTGCTTATAGCTAAGGAGTGAAATTCCCTGCCGGTGTCTGAGT